>VWZP01006196.1:0-114087 GCA_013396995.1 Dicaeum eximium | reverse complement strand
CCCCCCGGGTCTCCTGTGTGCCCCCCGGACTCCTGTGTGCCCTCGGGGCTCCTGTGTGGCCCCCGAGACCCCTGTGTGCCCCCCGGGTGCCCCCCACCCTGTGTGCCCCCGGAGCGCTCCGGTGCTCAGCCCCCGGCCCCTCCACTCCGGCGGGGTCCCTCAAACCGTGAGGAAAACCCCAGTCTCACTTGTCCTGACCTGGACCACGAGAGTTGCTCCAAGAGGGATTGGCTCCGAGGGATACCCACCAGACGGGTCAGGATCCCTGAGCCACGGCTGGCTGCTCTCCCTTTCCCTCTCCCCCTCCCACCATCAGCCCCCCACTTTTCCCCTCTGCATTTCTCCCCTCCTCAAGGCTCAGCTCCACATGCGCAGCCCTAGAGATATTCGGGCAAATAAATAAATAAATAAATAAAGCCCAGCCTCCTATTTTTACGAGCCATTTAACTCCAAAATAGACCTCCAGTATCTAGTCCCCGCGCTGGATTTCCATATCCAGTCACTCAGCCCTGCTTATCTTCATGTATGGCTGCCTCATGTTTAACACACAATTACATTTTCTCCCTCCAATTCCATTACAAATGGAATCGGGGAGGCATTGTTTGAAGAAATGTACTGCTTCAGTTCTAGTTATGTCGTACAATGCACGGAACAGTGGAAAAAATCTAGACACCAAAGAGTCAACACACACAGACACACACACACGCACAGACACACGGAGCCCGGCTCCGAGCCGAGCCTGCATCCTTATTTATCCCAAACTGCTGCCCAGCAGTGGGGCCGGCCAGAGAAAAGGGGCCCGAACAGAGATAACCAAGCGATGGGAAGTTAATTAATTGCATTAAACTATTGACTAACTACCTAGCTCGATCTTAATTCATTTAGAGAATATTAAAATCTGAGGAACAATAATAAAATTGATGCCGATTCCCAGCGGAAGGAGATGACCAGCAAATTGGATACTTTTCTTAATCTGGCGTAAATAATAACATGTCTGTTCCCACTCCCTCTCAGGCCAATTCCCCTATCATTTATTCCAGGCTCAAAAGCCTGCTTCCATAATTGATATCAGTTACTCAATGAGTGCTTCTTGCCTTTGTTCTCGTTATCCATTATAATTACAAAGTTCAGCCCGGGCCGGGCGGTGCGGACGGACCCTGGAGGGGCTGCGAGCCCCGGCCCCTCCCGGGACAGGTCCGGAGCGGGGCCGGGGAAGGACGGGACGCTGCCAGGGGGGACACTCCGGGAAATCCGGCTCAGATCCCCCCGGGAAGCGGCTCGTGGCAGCGAATTGGAGCTCTGGGTGCCGGGGGTCTCGCCTGGCCCCCGAGATCCAGCTCCCCGCTTTCCCCGGCCGAGCCGCCGCGCCTGGCTCCCCTCGGCTGAGATATTACTATTTCGTTATTTATTCACTTATTTATTCATTTTTAAAGTGTTTACTTAGTTCGGTGCAGATGTAACATCTCATTTACAGGTTGGCCCCGGGGCAGAGAAACAATTGGCAACAGAGGAGGGAGGGGGAAAAAAGAAAAAAAAAAAAAAGAGAGAGAGAGATAAAAAGAGAGAGAAAAAAAATAAAATAAAAAAAGGACTCGGGAGAATAAGGAGGGAGAGCAGAGGGAAGGGGAGCTGCCGCCTGCCGCAGGGGAGCACTGGCTCCCTCCGTTGACCCCAACAGAGGAGGCACCATCTGCGAAAGGACCGTAGGGGCATCGCTCTCCCGGAGAAACTGAGGCACGGGGGGGTCGCTGAGGGGCGAGGGGTGGCTGTGCCCCTCAGGAAGGCAGCGGGTGCGGACGAGGGAAGCCGTGCCAGCGCTGCCGGCGCCCGTCGGGAGTGGCACCACATCCCCTGCCTTCCTCCCGGCAGCGCCTTCGTCCGTCCTTGCGGCCCGGGCCCCGGCAGAGCGCACGGACGTTGGTTTTCCGGCGGCTTTTGGGGGAATTCCTGCTTTCCCCGCCGGTTTCCGAGGCAGCGGCTGGGGTGGGGGTCGCGGCAGAGGCGGGGCTCGAACCTGCGGCCCCAAAAGGGGCGCGCCCCCGGCCGCGGCCCCGCGCATCCCTTCACACGGGCTGGCGGGCGGCAGCTGCTGATTGTTTAAACGAGGAGGCGGTTGCCTAGCAACCCATAGGAGGCTCATTACCGAAGCCACAGTGATTAACAAAAAAGGGTATGAAAGTAAAATGGATTAATTATTTAATTAACTAATTGATGATCAACTTCTTTTTAATTATTCACTTAATTAAAGAAGTGTAACTACAACACTGCCCTTATCAAGTGTGTTGATATACTGACAAGATTTCAAAGACAAAAAGAAAAAGAGGAAGAAAGGGGGGAAAAAGATATCTTCCCTGCTACAGGCCCTGCAGATCGGAACCAGGAGCCACATGCAACACCTTGGGACACCCTGCCCGAAGTTCAGGTGGGGCCCCAAAACTTTCCCCTGAAGGGCTGGGGTGAGACCCTCCCTCTGAGAAGGAGCAGCACCATCACTACGAGCTATATCTGTTTCCTGCTGCCACGCTGCAGAGCATAAATCCAGCCAGGCTGTGCTTCAAGGAAGAGTTATGGTGGCCTTGCTTCCTCTTAAATCCGGGTTGATCTTTTCCTCTTAACTAGACAATGGTTCAGCTGCATCTGGTCAGACCCACCGAGAGAGTTATGGATGGCTGCAAAAGTCTCTGTGCCTTTTTCCCAGGCTGAAAGGCTTGACTAGGACTGGAGTGAAGGACCCTTGCTAGGGGTGACCAAAGTGTGCGAAGGGACTGGGAACATCCCAGCCTGACATCTGGCAGTGGGGAGAGGCGAGCATCAGGGTGTCAAAGCTGCCCTGGCACTTGTGCATGTGGTGCACGGTAGCCCTGGTTTTCCTTGCCAGGGGGTTTTGGCAGCAGGGACCAGAGGGAAGGGAGTCCTTCCCTGGCACCCCACGGAGCTCCCTGCCTGCTTAGGGATCCCTGTCCCCAAGCTGTGCTCGGAGTCAGCAATAACAAGGCAGTGATTTTGCCTCCCCACGGATTGGGCTCCTTTGCTCTGCCCAGCAAGTGTCTGGCTCTCCCTGTATCGCGCTAATTTTGTTTCTGCTTTTTAGAAGTAAACAGTGCAGCTTGTCGAAAACATTCACCTCTCTTGATTAATTTACCTCTAATGACAAGGATGGCTCTGTAATCAGCAGGTAAATGCAGGGAGTGAAATCCGCCCGGTTTTCCCTGTTAGCATGGCTGATGAGGGAGAGGGGGGCTGGTGCCGAGCCGAGGGGAGGACGGTGCTGCAGGGACTCAATTGATTCTATTTACCCATCCAAGGTGTGATTGGATTTATTGTCAGCATGAAGAAGACAAACAGATCACCCCTGCTTGGCAGAGTATTGGCAAGTCCGAGATCTCCTGAAGGAAGGGAAACTTGGGAGAGGTGGGCTTGTATTTTTAAACCTCTTCTGAAGTGTTTCTCCTCTGTGCACAGGGCTTTGGAGCTCACCCAAATAAACTTCATCCCCCACGGTCACCCAGAGGTGATGGAACAGTTGTCAATCCGTGCTTGGGAGAGGGGCTGAAGTAGCAAGACACAGTGGGTGGGTACAGCCAGGTAGAGCTCTGAGTATCTCAGCAATGCAAACCATGCACACTCTGTGGTCACAGGGATGGGACCTGTGATGGAATTAGGCTGCGTGCTGAGGTGTTTTCCCTAGGAGACACTGGGAAGGTGCTGGACGTGTTGGAAGGTTGAAAAATGGAAGAGAAGAGTTCTCCTATCCTCATTAAAGGAGGAAAACTCCCAGTGTGAGGCAGGCAGACAGAAAGGCAGGTCTGTCTGAGACAAGACAGTAGAAGGATGGACAAGGCAGTCTAACTTCTGCCTCACAGTTCCCTGTGACTCCACTGGGTTTTAAAAACATAAACCAAACCTTCCCCTCCATTTAATTCATGCACCTAATCCCCTAACTCTCTTAATTAAGCAGAGGGAAGTTTAAATTGTTCTGACCATCTTTGGGGGGATTATATATTTCAATCATCATTACAGTATGGCTATTTGTGATACCACGAGATAGATAGGTATATCCATTGTATAATCAGGCATACAAATTATAATCCCCCCAAAGACATTTAATAACAATTTAAAATACTGACTGCTGGACATAGGGCATCGGCAGATTAGAAATGAATGTGAATGGGGGGTTCGTTCAAGGACTCTGGATATTTATGCTCTGAGCCTCTGTCCTACAGTTCTCCCTCCTGGCATTAGGACCAGAGTCAGTGAGGAAGAAGGGGCTTCCACCCCTGGGGTCCCTCCCGTGCAGCAGCATCTTGCATGGAGGCATCACCCTTGTCTGCAGATGGAGCTCAGGGTGAGATGGACGTGCTGGGTCCCAGGAGCATCCTCGTCCTCCCGCCCAGCTTCCGTCCCTTGGGATGCTGTGATGGTCTCATTACCTCCACTGGAAGCTGTGGATGTGCATCTGAGGGCAGGATGTGGTCTGATGCTGTCTAATTTTCTTGGAGCTGTACACGGGGGTCCCCACTGACATTAGAGGGAGCTGCTGAAGCATATCGAGGGAAGAGGAGATGCTACGAGTGCTCGCTGTCGCAGCAAAACTGCTCAGGGGTGTCTCTGTAACTGTGAAATCAGGCCTTTTGAAAGCATGGATTATTGAGTGAGTAGATCTAGCCAGCTCCTTTAGGGCCATTAGTCCTCATATGCACTTGGTTATTTTACACTGAAAGCATACAGGGGGGATTATGTCATTTTTAGGGTAGGGGGGAGAAGAGACAGCAATTTTTCTGTGTCTTAGGAGTAAGTGAAAATAACTGCTTGAAACCTACTAAAACAGAAAAAGACACATGTCTAAGAAATAAAACCACATTCTGACTTGACAGCAAGAGCATTGCAGGCTAAAATCTAACTCAGTGAATTTTTGTAGCCTGACTTTGGATGGCAAAGAACTTGAAACCTCATGGCTGAAGTGGAACAACAGGACACAAGACACTCCAAATTTCTGCTGGGGAAAAGCTGAGGCCAAACAAATGGGCTTGGCAGGCATCATCCTTTGCAGAAAGGCCAGTCCAGCTGAAAAACTGACTTCTTGCTCTGTTTTTAAAGAACAGCATGGAGATTAGGAGAAGCATTATTGTTTCTTTGTGCCTTTGGTACAGACAGTGTAAGAGCTGAGGAGAGCCCCACTCCCTCGGTGTAGGGGGTTGCAGGGCTCCTGCTCCTACCTGCAGCAGGGCAGGGCCAGGCAGGGTTTGGGTCTGAGTCAGAGCACCTGAAGGTGACAGAGGGAGCTGGGTGAGGGAAAGGCTGATGGCTTTGCCTGTTAGCAGCAGTACAGCAAACTTACACCCCGGTTGGGGAATACCACAGTTGTGCAGGAAACAGCTGAACAGTTGTCTAACACAGCCAGGGATCTCGCTGATGATGAACCTTGCTGGAGAAATCGCTCTCTCAATGTGTCCCCAGTTCCTTATCTAGCTTCCAGAGTTGCAGTTTTTGAAAGGTTTTGGTATGGTTTTTCTAGCACCTTATTGCGGCCTCAGCAGCTCGAGGCAGCCCTGTGCTGTTGGCTCCTCACAGCCCTCGAAAGGGCAGCCGTGGATCTCCTGGCAGAGCAGGGCTGGGTGGCTGCTCTGTGAGGTCCCCAGCCCTTGTACGTTGACTGTCACTGAGGGATGGAGATGATTCAGTCCTGGGAAACACTAAAAACCCCAAATAAATCAGATAATGGCTAAACACACCCCTGGGGTGAGTTCAACAGCCACACACAGGTGGGGACTGATGCTCTTTATCCAACCCAGCAGTGCCAAGTGTTTTAGAGGGGCTCACCCAGGCTTGGCTTTAACAGGAGGTAAAGGGCCTGGCCTCAGGCTCTTTTTTAGGAAGGGAGGCCAAATCCAGTCCCTACAGCTCTCCCAAGGATCCCAGATTTGTCGCCTCCTCCATGACAACGACTGCCAGCCTGGTGTTTATTTTCCTGAAGGAGGACCTCACAATTCCTCTCGTGAGCAGGATGAGGTGTTTGCCCTGGGGAAGAGAACCTGATTTTACAGTGCTCTGTGCCCTCAGAGAGAAAGTGCCAGCAGTGGGGAGCCCAGGACAGTGCTCACAAGGGATCAAGAGCCCTGGTGAGGGGCAAGCTCCCCCTGACCTGGCCAGCTTGGGAACGATTTGGGCCCTGTTGGTGTCAGCTAAGCTGGCTCAGCCACTGGGGCTGTGCTGCAGCCGTGCCCTCTCGCTCCCTGGCTTTAAATCACCTCCAGCTTTCCTCTTTCTCTGGGCTCATCTTCCCTCCTTGGGAACCTCTACATCAAAGCCGTGCAGGGAAAAATACACTGCTAACTTCTTTAAACAATCCTGGGCGTTTTGATTACAGGATCTGGCAACTACTTTTCCAGAGCTCGTGAACTTCTTGGAAAATCTCCAGGGAGTTTCTCTCCGGGGGAACTTTATATTTTCTTGCTGATTTTTAAAAGTCTACTGATAAAACCACATGAGATTTTTTTTTTTTTTTTATAAGCACCAAACTCTTGATGGATGCTGTGTTTGTAGGAGCTGTAAATGTAAATTGTTTTTCTTCTGGCCACTTATGTTTTATTTGAAACATACAAAATCTGAGTGTGTAGTTCCTGAGAGCTGGCCTAGAGAACAGCAGCACTCCCAAGTAGTTTGTCTCCTATCAAATGGCATTAATAATTTAGTCTCTAATTAAAAGTGAGGTCAAACAATGAAAAATGACTGAGCTAAATGGTTACGCTGTGATGTATTAAAGTGCCTGGTGGGTTTTAATGGATGGAAGGAGCGTTGTTGTTTGTTTATATACAAAACACTTTCAGTCAAAGACTGTAGGAGTCCCAAGGAAATGTATTTAACTAACATCTTTTACAGGTTACTGAGTCAATGTCTTAAAGAGACAATTTTTGCACACCTTTTATATCCTTCAAATTGCTTAGCTACTTGTAAAACAGCTTCTCTTAATGACGGAGGAAAGGAAAAAAACCTGCTTTGATGCCTCTCAGGCTGGTTCATCAGTTAATATTAACACTCAGAAATATCTAAGGGGATCTAAGACATCGTGGGAAAGGTATTTTGAAGGGAGCTTGTTTTTTATGTTCTGGAAGATGCTCTGGATGTCTGTTCCCAGAGTGCTGGTGTCTGCTGCTGCCCTGAGTGATTTTGGGAAAGTACCTGCCATTAGTTTGATTACTTTATTTGTCAGCAGCCTTGCCCAGAAGCTAACCCTGTACTGAACAGCACCGTGCTCCCCAGCAGCTGCTCTTCCAAAGAAAAATGGGGAAGAGAACAAGATTTCAGCTCTGTGTGTAGGGGGGGAACAGGGGAGAAGGAGGACTCTGACTCAGGAGGTGCCAGGAATAAAGCATGGGCCAGAAGCAGATACTGAAACCTCTGTCACAGCTATTGCCAAAACCAGGGTGCCCAGAGTGTCAAGCAAGGGCCTCACTCACCTGCCCACCCTTCCCACCACACCCTGGTGGGTGCACTTGCTCTGTTCGAGGCAAATTGTGCAACATCCCGTCAGTGGGAGAGACCTGGCTTCATGGGAGTGAGGGCAGGTTTCCCACCGTGGGCATGAATGTATCATTTAATAGATTCTCTGTGTCATTTAGGTGGAAGTTTTATATTTCTGACCCGAAGTCAGGGCACAAAGGTCCTTGAATGGCAGGAACATAGAAATGTATGTGATTGCATGTCTGGGATGCTCCACTGGGATCCGTGGCTTCTCTTTCCAGGGCTTCAGGGTTAAGGCATTGGCTCCTCTATAGATGGGCTCTTATGGTTTCACAGACACCTCTACAAAAGGCTGAAGTAGGGGGTGATGATTTGTCTTGCTCATGGTAAGCAAACCCAGGATATTCCACCAGACATCTGGAGCCAGAGGTGCTTCGTGCTGTCCAAGCACAACAGGGGAAACATTTCTGCTCATCAAGGCTATAAGTGGAGGTTGGGTTAAGCATGGACCCAAGAAGCTCACATTTCTTTACAGTACTCTAGGCAACCAAAAACCCAGGAAACTCCAAGTCCCTGCTCCTAAATATTTAGCCTTTATTTATTTACATTTTTAGCTGACAATCTTTATATAAAAAGACAGGAAGTTGGAGTTTTGCACCTATTTCATTTAACACCACTTAACTCCTGGCACTGGCCCAATATGTCTCCATTAAAAGGAGACTTTGCAAAAATTGTCCCAATTAAGCAGCAGTGTTGCGATTTGCTGTTGTTAGGCTAAACTGGTTCCCTGGGAGATGTCCTAATGAGGTATCCATCTTGATTAAGTGCAGACCCGTGAAGTGCTTCCCAATTAAAGGACAGAGTATGCATGTATATTCTCCAAATTTTAATTTTTTTATTTTTTATTTTTAGAAATAGTTATTTGTGGATTCTCCTCTGGGGCTCGCTTCCCCAGGGACAAGGACAGTGTTTGCTTTGATGTGGGATGATGCTGACCAGGCCCATCACAAGTGGTCACGGACTGGCAGCACCCACGTTTGTGTCCAGGTCTCCAAATTCAGAGCAGCTGAAGGAGAAGGCCCAGGCAGGTGCAGGAGTCACTCCTCCATGTCTGCTCAGCTTTTGTATCATGGGTTGATTGTGGGCTTACACTGGGGGGTTGGCAAAACCTCTTGTTCTCTGTGTTTCAGGCCACCTTTCTAAAACAGGGAGAAAGCACTGGAGCTGAGGAGACAGGTGGTAGGAAGGACTCAGGTATCAAAGTTATATGGACAAACTGGGTGTATGGGAATGGTGGAATGGAAGGGGAAGATGCCCTTTCCTCCCTCCCTCTCCTCCCTCCATCTCCCTGCTGAAGCTACTGAGGTGCTCAATAGGAGGGCAAGGGGTGATTTGCAATGGGAAATTCCCTCTTTTTTAAGGTTTCAAGGAGAAAGCCCCCAGACTCCAACATTTCCCCATGAGAATGGTGCAGCCTGACACAGCATCCCAGAGAGGCTGTGGAGTCTCCACACTTGGGATTTTGAGAAACCTGGTCTAGGTTTGAAGCTAGCCTTGCTTGGGGCAGGAGGTTGGGTCAAGGACCTCCACAAGTCCCTGCCAACAGAGCTCTCCTGCTGAAGCCACACCTGCAGGGCTGGGGTTAAAGTGGGGCTCCTCCAGCAGCCCCAGCTCTCCAGAGCTGCCCCACAAACCACTGGGGTGGGGTGTAAATCAGGAGGGAGGGGGAGAAAAGCAATGCTGTAAAACCCTATGTGGGGTTTGGAGAAGAGAAAAACCACCTGAGAGGCAGTTTCTTCTCCAGGAAATAAGAGCCTCACTTCTTCCCTTTCAATAACTTTCACTGTAGTTTAAACCAACAAATGTCCATTTGTCAAGTGTTAATATTCACCCAATGTCCAGAGGACATACCTTGAAAGTTATTTATAACAAGACTTTTTTTTTTTTTCTTCCAAGGAAACAGTGTTCTCATTCCGTATTTCTTCTGTGCTACAGAATTACCAATCAACTGTTTTGGAGTAATTTTAAATACAATTATAAGGAATGTGATTAGGACAAATGCAAAAGAAGTTAAACATAATCAATTCCTCAGTGCTGCCTTGTGGTTTACATTTTAGTATCGTTTAAGGGGATTTGCGCCAACCTTTTGTAGTAGATTAAAGGCAGATATTTTGTTTGTTACAATCAAACCTATGATTTTGGTTTTATAAATTTTTAAAATATTAATTATAGTTTGAAAAGTACATGGAGGTGAATACATTAACTAGTTTCCTGCTTAGATAGCAACTATTTGGTGTTTGGCATTAGATTAGCAAGGAGCAGGTTGGGAATTTTAATCCACCTTGTTAAGTTATTAAATTTGCTTTATTTACACACAGATCTCACTTTCATTAACATTGTAACAGGTGGTCATTAACAATTTATCATTTGCTAGGCAGAAACAAAAAGAGATTTTGCTACCAAGTTTTCTCTGCTGAGTGTCTCAATTACACTGTATAGCAAGGCTAAAACAATTACAAATACTGTTTTGCAACAACACTCAAAACTTGGGCCCATGTGGAAAAATCAGTAATCTTTGAAAATTTCACAGTTTGTAGTTTCACTCTGTGCAATTACATAAATAAAGCTTCTTTTAATTTCAAAAAAGGGGGATATTTTTACTCTAAAATATCTGCTACATTAAAAGTGTTCGGGTTGAAGAAAGTATGGAGTCCTTATTACATCCTACTTATTTACAACTTAGGTGAAGACTAATAGAATTTTAATATGATCTGTAATCACACTAAAAACTGTAGTTCAAAATTCCTGAGCATCACTTCAGAGCTATTGAATAGCCCTGGATCTAATTAGCATAATCATTTGCAGAGCCCTTGGAGTCCTATTTTCACAACCTTTTTATATTCTGAAAAGGGGGGGTTTATAGTTTCTTTTCATTTTTTTGGCATAGGAGGAGGACATGGCACAGTTTCCTTCTCCTTGCCTCCTCCCTCCCCCTTCCCCTCTGCTCCCCACAGGCTGCTCGTGCCACCCCCAGCAGGCACCTGCAGACCCACAGAGCAAACCCTGGCCTCCCTGCATCCCCCCAAAGCCTTGGAGACAGCTGGAGGCACTGGAAAGCGTTTCTCTTTCTCCTAAAAATAATGTGCTTGATAAGCCCAGCTCTCTTTTTAGTGTGGCCTGTTGGTTTTGGAAGGAGCCGGAGCCTCCAGCAGCGCTCTCGGCGCAGCCTCTCCCCCATCCCTGCTCCACCAGGAGCTGCTCTGCTCTTGGCAGCCAAGGGCTTGCTCTCACAAGGTGGTTTGTTCTGGCAAGGCACCTCAATAGCTGTGGTCCTGGCACCACTCTCTGTTTTGCAGGATAGAGTCCTCACTCGAGCCTCTTGTCATGTGCAAGGTTTCCAGCAATGCCGGTGCGTTTGTGATGATCCATAACACATGGGCGATTTAGAAGCATTCCTCAGGCTTCCAGCTCCTGCTACACCCAGGAATTCAAACCCCTCTTTAGGATGACTTTTCACAGTGTTATTTGAATTGTCATCTGGGTTTGGTGCAAAACCCAGACTGCAAGAAGCTCCTGCAGGTTCATGTTTTATTCCACACAAAATGGCTTTGATGCTCTTAGAGCAGATAGAGTGCTCCAGAATGGCTCTTGAACTGACTGATGCTGCCTCTGTGTGTGGTGAAAATAACCTTCCTGTTACACTTGATCTTTTTTTGATCTGTTTAGGTAAGAAAGGATTATGGAGACATTACAATTCTTAGGCAGATCCAGCTACCAGATCTTCATTGTCCATTTCATCCCTTTTGCTCTCCTAAATTGTGGTTGGGTGAGATGTTTAAAAACTACCATCACAGTTCACCTCAGGTTGACAAATCAGCACCCTAACCCCTTCACTGGCGTTTCTGTTTAATTTCAAATAATTTACACCAGAACTGGGGGATCTGCAAGAACAAGAGACACAAAAAAAACCACCCCTGGAAAATCCAGTGCCACCAGGCTGGTTGGTGAGCTCTCGTGTCCAGTCACAAATATGGTCAAACTCTTTGTCTTCTCCTTCAAAACACATTTTATGTCTGGTGATCTTAGTTTAAATGTTCATTTTGCCCCTGGCAGTTTGTCTTTACAGCTCACTGGAGCTCAGTGACTGGTTTTCAGTGTATTTCTGGACTGTCAGATTGTTCCAAGCTGCAAAGTGATTCTCCTTCTGTAATTTGAGGACTTTTATGAATTGAACATCAAAGAAGTCTGTGAGTCCCGCTCTGTCTCTCAAGACTGATTCCTGCAATTAGAGTTTCCCTAAATCCTTTTAAATTTATCATTCCTTTCACAAATCCAAGGCACAAAGTGCTGGATTCCTGAGCTGTTTTATTTCCTCTCTCTGCACAATGTGGCTGGGTGTGAAGGCTTGGGACAGCCATTTCTGGCTTTAGTGGGAGCTGATTGTTTGCTTCCACATCTGGACTAACACCAGAGGAGCCAGGTGTGAGAGTTCACTCTGGGGTAGGTATATCTCAAAGGACATTTACTTTGAAAAATCCAAACCTGCATCCTCGTTCTGTTTGTCTTCAGGATGCTCATGGACTCGGTCCAGCAAATCTTCCTGCCTCGTATTTGACAAAGGCCACACAGATGTGGAGAAAGGCCAAATTCTGGTAGGTTTTTCCTGATCCTGAGTGGGTCTGTGTGTAGGTGGCTCCCCAGTCCTGATCTGTGCAGGCATCCCAGAGGATCCTCATCTGGCTTTGTTGTGTGGATGTCACTTGTGCTCTGGCTTGAGGGAACTATCCTGCTGGGTTGGTTGAGTGTGCTTAATGCCATCCTGCAGGTTTAACCCTGCCTGTGCTTCCTCCACCCCTTCCTTACTCTCATCTGCAGCCCCAGTATCCCTTAGTTGTGCTTGGATCCTATGCCATGGGAAAGTAAATCTGTAAGAGCATTTTCTTTTAATAGACATAGAAAATTAATGCCTAGAGATTACCGTAAAAAAGGACACAGGCAGAATGCCTCCCTGCTTCTGCCACTGTTCTCTGCCTACATCCATTTTGTAGAAGCTTTTCAATTGCTTCCTTCTGACTAAAATCTTCCCACAGCAAAGATGCCCTTGATTGTGCTATTTTAAAAAGTAATTTTCCCCACCCTTGAAAGTTTTTATCTGCAGCGTTTTATATTTTCTCACTGACTTAAATAGCCTGGTCTCTCTCTTTCTAAAAGTAGAATAGACAGTGCCTTTATTTATCCTGTTGGTACTTTAAACTGCAATAAGATAAATGGGCACAATTATAGATGTATACCAGAAAAGGAACATGTGTTCTAGCATATGTGATACTAACCTAAGCAGACATCTAAATGTACTTCTCAGATAACAAACATTACACACACACATATTTATTAAACTCAGCAACAGCCTTTGCCATCCTCTTCAGCTACTTTTAAACAGCTGGTGAAGTGTCAAAACCACATTAAATATTTTAACCAACAAGTTAAATATTTTTAGTTGTTTCTCTGATGATAGTAAAAATTCAGGGTGGAGTAATCCAACTGCTCTTGTGAAATGCTCAAGGAAAAGCAGAGGATGATTTTATTTGGCTGTAAGTTGCCAGCCAACTTTCCTTCTAAAGGATTAAGCTGAGCTCTGCACCTGGGACCCAGCGAGGCACCTCAGGCACGGGCTGGCCTTGGCCACCTCTGAACTCCTGGGATTTGTGGTGGGGAAAACCCCTTGGACTCCCTCCCGTAGGATTTACCGCAGGTTAACGCAGAGGATTAGATCATGGAAAGCTGGTAAATGTTTATTTACGGTGCCTGGGTGTTTGTGGGGCTCTGCTCCTGAGTTCTGTCCCCACAGACCTGGTCCCAAAGCTCAGGTGTGCCTTGGGCTGTGCAGACACACTCTGTGTGGCAGAGGGGCCTCTCAGCGCTTCCAGGCAGGCTGGAAGCTCCGAGCAGAGACGATTTATATCACTAAAAGTCAGAAAGGATTTGAAAAGCATCAGTTCTATTGCTATTTAAGTGCAACAGAGAAAATCCACAGTGAAAAGGCACAGGCCAAGAGCCTTTTTATGTTTAATATACATAAAAAGTTGAGTATTATAACATGTGAGCAGGAGATAATGACAGGTGAATAAAAAGAAAGACGGCGACGTATCTAGCAAAGTGTCAGATTGATAAATAAATGAACAAAGACAGGAGAATAAAAGGCTGTTATGAAATATATCAAATCTGATGTGATATGGATCGTGTGGCGGGAAGTTCAGTCTTCCTTTGCCGAGACAGGAGTCAAGGACAAACAGTTTGTCTGCGATTACGAGCTGTCCTGGCTGGGGAAATAAATACACCTGGAGGATGGCTCTGTCCTTCCCCCTGCCTGGCTGCCAGCACAGGAGCACCCAGGAAGTTCATACTACACAATTTATTATGGGTGGCGTCCCCCATGCAGAATTATCACAAACTACTTCAGAGTGGATTATGGGCTCTCATGCAAAACTAAGAAATAAAGAAAGCACAGTTCAGGCTGCACCCTCACATCTGTGGAGGGAAGCAGAGCTGGAAGCCAAGTGGGAGGATTGTATTTTGCCATAATGGAAGAATGATTGATGAAGCAGGAAGTGGAGGAGCTGAGGAGGAGCCTGTGGCACCTTGCTGGAGAGAGCAGGAGAAACCAGCCATGGAGATGTGGTGGATCTCAAAAATGCATCTCAGCACCCCAGAGAAGCTCATCAGAGTGTGGTGGATGCCCAGGAGTTGTGGTCCCTGGCAGGCAGCAGCACCCAGTGAGCAGAGACAGCTCAGGGACAGCAGGGGTGGCAGAGGGGCCACGCTGGTCCCTGGGCAGCAGAGACCCTCAGGAGGAAGCTGCTGGTTTGGGGGATGGGGATGGAGGCTATTGGCAGGTCCAACTCTCCTGCTGGAAACTGAGGAACCACAGAGAAACCAGTCTCTGTTTGCAGAGAGCAGGCTCCATCCCTGACCTTCCTGCCCCAGGGAAAGGAGGATCTCAGGAGGGGAGCAGGGCTCAGCCCAGCCTGGCCAGCCTGGGGCATTCTGCTGCCCTGCAGCTGCACTGGCCAACTGGAACAAGAGGCCAGAGGGGCAACAGCAGGGAAAATGCAGCTGGCCACGTGAGGTACAGTGAAATTGGGGTAAATGAGGGTTACAGAGCTACCTGGGGAAGCAGGAACAAAGGATGTCAAGAGGGACAGTGAAACAACCTTGGGGGTGTCAACCAGCCAGGTGGGGGCTGTGTTTGCAGATGAACTGGGGCAGCTGTCCCAGTGGGAATGTCTGTGAGCAAAGCTCTTCCCCAAGGCACACAGGGAGAATGGCTGAACAAACAGGAAAAAAAGCATTAGTTCAATGGTGCTTTTTGATGCCAAGATGAATTTTTCCCCAAAACTGAGAATAATGAATTTATAGGAAATTGTCTGGTCATAATTTGGTGCAAGACTTTTAAAGAACCACTCACAGGATACCAGCAGCCTTCTCAGCAGAGATGGAAACATATCCCAGAAAAACTCAGAAAGGCTGTGAGGTTAAAAGGCTTGGCAGGAGCTGTGGGCAAAGAAGCTTTAAATTTTCCAAACCTGGTTTCTGAGGAGGATTTTCCTGTGTTGAACCAGACTAGAGGTGTCACAAACTATTATAACTGAGCTAATTGTGTTAGTGTTTAATCACTCAGCATTATTGAATATCTTATCCTATATTTTTTGTGCTTTTTTATTTTCCTCCAATTTTTTTTTGTTAAAAGCAAGACTTATAACAAATGTTGTCAGAATTACAAACACAGGTCTGATCTGCCAAGTGCTTCTCACAACAGGACCCCTGCTCATCACTCAGTCCCAGGTCTGAGGAGGAGGTTTTGTTAAGAGACTTGGTAGAAAAATGTTTCTTTGTCTCTGTCAGCTCTACTTGGCAGCAATCACCGGGCAGGCAGCCTCCTCTATTAGGATTGTTTTCTGTGTCAAACACCTCATCATTAGAAAGTGAGGCTTGAATGTTATTTTTTAAGCCTTAGATCAACTGTGAAGACTGAGATGTAATGGAAAAACCTGATGCTGGAAATTCTCGAGTCATTATCACAATTTATACTTAAAAGAGCTCCAGTTTTATAGCAAAAAAAAAAATTCCATTCATTTTAATCATTGCAAAGCTTATTAAAAGGTTTTGAATATTATTTATTGCAATTCTGTACCAGTTCTAATTCACTCATTAATTCTATTCATCTTGAAACTAATTTTAAACTTTCAAAATTTACCGTAGCATTTTGAAAAGTTAAAGTAACTTTCAAGATGAATAGAATTAATGTTTTCTTTCCCTCTTTACAAACTGTTTTCACCTTCAAATACAAACCATGACCATACCATGCTAATAGCTGCAAATGTATTCTCTGTTTAAGGTTTCAAAACCATTACTTGACAGCTGACGTGGAACATAATTTCAGTCTCATTTTCAATGAGAGACAGTGCAGCCTCCTCTAGGAGCTGCACACTTACTCCAAATACATTTCCACAGCTGAGGATGTGGAGTGAAGCTGTTTTCCCTCTTCTCCCTCCTGTATATTTTCTGTTTGCTCTGTGTTCCCTCTGACCAGACCATTACAGGTCTGCAGAGCCTGACAGAGCTGTCATAAATTCGGAGCGTTTGCCGTGTGGGGAACATCTGGTTCCTAAGAAAACAAGGTGTTATTTTCCTGATGGCTGCAGGAGAATGTCTGGGTTTGATCCACCTGTGAGGACTGATTATTTTTTAAACTTCATACCAACACACAGGAAGTGGATGCTTCCTGGATCCCGTGGCAGAGCTCTGCCAGAACTGGCCTTCATTTCCTAAACTCTTCAGGTTAGAAAAGTTTCTCTCTTCCTTGCTAAATTTCTACAGGACCTCAAGTAGCAGGCAGGGTTCTTTCTTTCATTGAATGATCCCAAATTCCTTTCCAAAACAAGGAAAACCTCAGCAGAAGCAGCTGGGAGCTCTGTGAACAGAGTGTTTTCAGTTTTGCATCGTTGGGCAGGCTGCTGGGGCAGTGCTGTGGTGAAGGTGAATTCCTTCTCACACCAAAGGCTTGCTGTTCTTTGTGGAGTGATTGCCTTCATCTGAAGATGTTAAAGGTCCTACACATGAACCCAGTTTTCTGATAAACCCCACGCTGCCTTTCTTCTGGCAATGAGATTATTTGCAATAAGAGTTTCTGGAGCTTTGGGTGCTTTATTTTTACGTTCTGAAATGATTGTGTGTCTGTAGCTGAAAAGGCAGCAAGGGCTTATTTCTGAGCAGCTTCAGGTGTGTACACGAGTGGTCTGAGATATATCAGTTATTTGGAAAGGTCTGCTGGTGACACATAACTGCGAAACTGTTCTCATCTCGGATTTTGTAAGGTCATCACTGTGTTCAAGCCTGCCTCTCATGCTTTGCTACAGCTACAGCATGAAGAGGGACATATATTGTAAACACAGAACTGCAGAAAGGTCCTTGGTGGGTACATTTATCATTTGAAACCAACAGAGGTGGGTTTGTGGGGGGTTTTTTGGGTGTGTTCTTTTCCTTTTTTGAGGCTGAGTTTGAATCTGTACAGAAGCCTTCCAGTTTTTTCCAGATATTGCTGGGGAATTTTCCCTAGGATGGTTTAGGCCATCCCTAGGATGGTTTAGGAAATGCCACAGAGATCTCTTGCCATCCATAAACCACAAAGGTGAAGCTAGGTTTGGCCCAGCTTTCTCTCACACCCCAGGAAATGCCCCTACTCCTGGTGGGAAGCCGGGAAGAAAACCTCAGAGACAGCAGCGGATAAGAGTGCAATTACAGGGTCCAGAACAAACAGTTCCCCAACACCCAAACCCTTCAAAAACTGGAAACACAACACCCACAACATCCTGGGCAAGGCTCTGCAACTGGTGACCAAAGAGCTCTCCTGAAGATCTTCCACTGTGTCAGGTCCCCTGGGCTCCTCTCGCTGTGTTGTGGCCACTTCTGCCATGGCTGTAATGTGGGATTTTTGCTGGTTGAAACCTCTTCCTGAAGGAAATGGAGACAAACCCTGCTTCTCTTCGTGGTGCTGGGCTGTTGGAGTGCTCAAAATGCACCGTGGCAGAGCATAACTCTTTTTTATGCTTGTGGTCACTTGCCTTGATTTTATATGTGGCAAGTCTGGCCGTGTAGGATATAGAGCAGGGGGCCCCCAGTGTTGTCAGGGAATGTGTCTGAGTGAAGCATTTTATGGCTTGGCTCGGTCTATTTCCTAACTGGAATATTTCCACCAGCTTCCTTTGGCTGTGCCTGAGGCTCCAGCTTGTGGTTTCCGTATTTTCCTTCCCCTGAAGACCTCAGTCTTGGAGAGGGAGGGAGCACAGGGAAGGATGCTGCTTTTGTGCTTTTTTGAGATGAAAGTTCCTGCTGCTCCTCTCTGCTCCATCTACAGATCTTTTCCAGGAGGGAAGTGGAATGTGCAGATTGCCTTTAGCACCAAGCTTAAGTGGATCCTGCTCAGCAAAATTTATTCCCAGGAAAGGAAATAGAGATCTAATGCAAGCAAGCACACCTGAGCTAGCTGAGGCTCCCTGGCACAGAGACTTAGGCTGGGAAGATGTGGCAGGAGAGCTCCAGCAGGATGGATGTAAGTCTAAATCTTGGTGTCATGCTCAAAGATCTGCTTCCACCTGAAAAGTTCCTGTTGCAAAGCAAACCTGCAGCAGTGTTTGCAGTGGGGGTACAGGAGCTGGCAGCCTCGGAAGCAGAGATGCTGCAGGACTGAGAAATGGGTCTCCAGCTTTATGCTTGATTGGGAAGTTTGAAAAAAAAACAAAAACCAAACCACACAACATAAAAGGGATTATTTTGCTGTTTTTCAAGCCAAAACTGTGAGCAGTGATTCAGACACGAGGGAAACCGTCATGGCCCATGGCAGCTTAAGGAGACTGGCCAGAGAAAGGAAATGCTCTGTGCTAGGTAACACAGGGAAGAGCCTTAGAGTGACTCTCAGGCACCTACCAGGTCCAAAAAAGCCACCAGCTGACTTCCAGAGGCCTTGGATGGGGCCCAGAATTAGAGCAGTGCCTGATCCCTAAGCTGCTGGGTAGTTGAGGAAAGCTTTGTGCTTTAGGATGCCCACTGCAGTTTAAAGTGTTGGCATTGAGTTATAAATACAGTTTAGCCAGATGATGCATTTCCTAGTTCAGTTTCTGGTTTCAATCACAAACACTGACTGGCTTGATACCATCATTACTAAACTGAAGCCTTTAATATTCACAGCAAAAAAGTTTCAAAAAGTGAATGAATTGATCTGTCACTCATACAGACTGTGTCCAACTCAGCAGTGCAAAGACAAAAGGCAGAATAATCTGAACCTCTGGATCTGTATCTCCAAATACACAATAACAGCAACTGCCTCATTCCCTTTAAATAACAGCCATAGAAAATTAGACTTTATTTTTGATGAGAATTATTTGGATTGTACTGTGGGAAAATGGGATTAAGAAGACAAAAATGTGAGGTTTTGGAGACAGAGCTGGTAGATAAACTCATACTGGATTTGTGCTTCTTTCTGTTTAAGAAATGTGGCCCTTACCATGCTGCTGTTTTTTAAGCAAAGTTCTCCATTGATTTCAGAGAGGTATCCTGCCCAAAAATCAATGGCAGGAGATGCCCCCATGTATTTACCTACTCTGATTTGGTTATTGACTTTTAATAACTCTACAGACACTAACAAGGCAAAATGCCAGGACAGTGTTGCTGCAAATTTAGGTCAGGAATTCCCTTGGAAATCTCATGTGGCACTGCCTAAATACCTCATTTTGCAGTACCCACCCCCCAAAATGCAAATTGTTCTGCTCTCTAGGTGAACATGTAACTTTTTTTTCCCTGAGTGATCACCTATCCATCAGAAAATTGGGAGTGGGAGGGGTGCAGGGCAGGCTGATTCTGCAAAGCTGCCTGCTAAAGCCCTGATTACTGTTATCAAGCACAGAAGCAGTCCAGTTTAAGCTGCTAGGGTTTCTGACAAGCAACAGGTTATAATGAAGGAAGGCACAGGAACGCGTGAGTGAGCGACTACAGACCCTGGTAAAGAGAGGATTACACTGAAGGTACATTCCAGGGAAGAGACTGCACATTTCAGGGCAAGGCAGCAAATGGGCTTAAAAATAATCTGAATTTTTTTCTTTCCCTCCCAATCCAACAAAGATAGAGAGTGTAAGATGCTTGTGGAGGGCAGGTCAGCACATCAAACAGGCTCTGCTGGTGCTGCTGGGAGTGGTGAGGGAAGGATCCTGCCTGCCTGGGGTGAGTCAATGAGGTTAAAATGTGTGCTCTTAGCGAGCTGCTCCTGGTGGTGTGGGGGGGTTTGGCTGTGTCTCTGCACAGCATCTCCCCCAGACACTTCACTGTTGTTTCCTCCTTGGCCTTGCTACATTTTATGGTTGCAGTGGATCTTATCTTAGCAGCCCTCTGGTTGTTTTGAGTTCCTAAATAAGCCAAAGGAAGATGTTTTGGATACTCTTTTCCTTTTAGGGATTTGGTGGAAATTTACTGTGAGGAAAAGCTAAAGCTGGGATTTGTAACACAGTGGCTGCTTGGTAGCAACTGCCTGTGGGGGGGTCCCTTCCCTGGGATAAAGGCACGGCCCCTTCCCCTGTGGCAGTTGAATAACCCACCTTGTATCTACTGTAAGGCAAAATTGGGTGCATGAGTATGGGGTGGGATTGCCACAGCTACAGTCCAAAGCCCATTTTTGCTGGAGATGTCTGTTCTAACAGCTGCGATCCAGGAATCAGTTTGGTTTATGGCAAAGAGAAAAGCTTCAAAATGGTTCAAAATCCAGGAGAAAGGCTGATTTCTGCTCTTCTTACACCGTGAGGGTGACTGTAGCAATGTCAAGATACACCCTTTACTAGCCAGAGATAAGGCAGTGCCCTTTGCTGTCTGAAGATTGTGCAGGGCTTGTGTTCTTGTCAAACGGAGAAGGGATGCAGCATTCCTCTTTCCACCGAGCTTTTGAGCAGGCACTGATACATTTATAAATGGCATGTGATAAGCTCTAAAAATGCCACTTTGAAATTGAACCCAGAGAAGTGTGAACCATCTCAAACAAAAGTGATTCGCCTTGGTCACTTGACAAGTGCAGAAGCAATTTCTGACGACAGGAAGAAAACCAAGGCAGCGCCAACCTGCCCGGCTCCCCAAAAGCTCCGGTGGAGAAGGAGCCCTCCTGGCCCCCACTGTCTCTGCAGAGCCCTTGCTCCTGCCTGGCTGTTTCCCTTGCTGGTGGGAAGGATGGCTCTGGGCAGGAAGAGCTCAGGATGCAGCAGCAGCGTCCAGGGCAAGGCACAGATCTGCACTCAGCTGTGCCAGGTATCGATCCCCACGCCGGGCATCCCCGCTCTGCACGGCCCTCACTCATCACAGGGCAACAGGTGAGAAGTGCCCTGCACACAAACTGTCAGAGGCACATGGATCACAGCTTCCTTGTGAATTAGATGAAGTTTCAGCTCTGCTGCAGCTCCAGGTACTGCTGGTGTTGAGCACAGACTGTGGCAGCCTGGAGAACCAGGTTATAATGCACTCTGTGCACGGTGTCACCCTACTGGAAAGAGGCTCATCAGAACATGGCATGTCAGTTGTCACTTCACTGGGAACAGGTGAAACCCTATTATCAGTACACTGTCTACAGACTTCTGCTGCATCACAAAACAGCTCCTCAGTGCTCTGTGTACAAAGATGTCACTGGTTTCTGCTGAACTGCACACAGGCTGCTCCTGCAGCTGCCTGATGAGTACAAAACGTGTAGCAGCAGGTGAGGGAGCAGCCTGGGGCCAAGCTGGGGCTCTGCTGGGAGCATCAGATGTATGTGGGGAGACAGGCAGCAAAGGGTGGAAGGGAATGGGACGATTTCCTAAAGATCAGGATTTGGTTGCCTCTTTTGTGCCAGATCAGGTGGCTAAACCTGGACAAACTACACTGTGGAGGCTGAAGGTGGCCAGAGACAGCCCAAAGTGCTGCTCTGTGGGTAGTGGTGATGCTACTTGAGAGCAGGGTTTGACCTATGCCACACAAGGAGAAACACAGTCTGAGACTGGCTGGACCATTGCTCTTGCTGACTCCACCAGCAGCAACTCAATCTGGTGCTGGTACCAAATTCCTCACTTCAGGAGTAGCAGCCTGGAGTCTGAGGATGGCATCACTTCTTGTAGCTCAGTCCTCCTGAATTCTGCATCCCGCCCTCTGCAGACGTTCTCCTTCCCATCCCCTCCGTTTCTCCCCCAGCACCACTCGGCTAATTTCTCGAGTGGGACACACTAATCTCATATTTCTCTGATAGCTACTTTCTCCAGAGCTGTCTTGCAAACCCAGGTGCCAGTTCCCCCCCGCTTCTTCCCCCGCCCAGGGAAAAGAGATGGCGAACGGCTTTCTCTTGATTGTGTCGATGGGAGATGATTTTCAAGGTGAAATTTCTAGTTCAGTTGAGTCACTTTCATTCAAGGCGATGAGCAAAATGTCACCCCCACACTGAACCACACTCAATGCGCTGTTCTCCTATTGCATTTAAATTTACTCCACTTTTCCTTTCTGACACCTGTTTAAATCAATATCTTCCTCTCCAGGTCGTGGGCAGAATGTGCCTGGTCTCTCCGCACAGCGCTTCTCAAATCCACTAAAATCAACACAATAATTGAAATATTTTCAAGCTGATTACACCGCTGCCTGAGGCTAGGCTGGTTGCTAAGGGTAAGCTCCCTGGTTGCTAGGGGGAGTAAATCATCTTGCATTATTTGATTTTTGTTATAGATATGAAACCGCTACTCCCTCGATTAAATGTCTCTCAGTCTAACACCTATGGGACCTGGGGAAAGAGAAAAGAAAAGCAGCAACCTTGACCCTGTCAAATAAATATCTCTAACTTTTCCTGTCCTCCGGCTTCCAAACCAAACCTGTCTACTGATTTTTCTTTTTTTCTAAATTTTTTTTTTCTAACCTGACTTTAAATAACAAAGCTGTGGGGACAAGCAGATGAAGAGAGGAAGAACTGTCTGTTCCATTAGAGGATCTCTCAGCTTGGCTAAACACTCTCTATTTACTCCAAACGCAGCATGATGGGGAGCTACAAGGATCTAATAGCCTTGAAGATGTAGAATTGCACCAATTACAGTTCCTATTCAGCCCATGGCTCATGAGACATCAGCTGAAATCACAGGGCCAAATCCTGCTCCTAGGTCTGCAGAATGCAGATCTGGAGCACCTCTGTGGCAGACAAGGATTTCTCCAGGGTTTTTTTGTGGTTGCACAGGAGAGGAATCCTGTTGGACACTGCTGAGGTGAGGTGTCCAGGAGCCTGAATGTGTGGTGGGCAGTTTGCTGGTGGAGCAGGAGCTCCTGATGCATTATTCATAGGAAAGCAGTATGGGGGCACACCCCTGTGCCTTGGACAATTTAAAGTGCCTCAGCTCCTCCTGTGGCTTCGTTATTCTCTCAGTACAACCATTTCCTGGGTGAGGGTATTATCCCCGTAGGGTCCCCTCCAAAACTGCTCAGAAATTAATGTGACCCAGTAAATCTGTTACCAGCCATGGCAGGGCCAGAGGTACAAGAGCCTCTTCTGCCATTTGTGCTGGAAACAACCAGCAGCCCAGGGTGTTTCTGAGGCACCAGGTTACAGAGGGATAAAGTCTTTTTCTGTCCCTCAAACCTCCTGTTAATCCTCATAGCTGCACTTGGCCTTCCCAGCACTGCCCCAAATCCTCCTTCTTAGGTGAGAAAACTGAGGAACCAAAATGGGAGTGCTGCAATTTGCCTCAGGTTGTGTAACCAGTCCCACCCAGACACCTTTTCCCCCTCAGCTGCTGCAGCATCAGCTGGAGAGGACAGGGCTGCAGAGCCCCAGCACTGCCCATTACAGCATCCTTCCCTTCCTGAACCTATTTCTCAAAGGGCAGCTGTAATCCACAATGGACAGCAAAAGCAGCAATGTAAATATTGAAAACCCTTTAGCTGTAACTTATATGCAACAGCAATATCTCCTCTGCCATGTCACCTGATCCCTCAGCTGGAAACAAGGACGCAAATGCCATGAAGAAAGTGATGTCAAGAGCTTCAAAAGCTGTTGATGAAATAGGTGCAAAGAGAGGTACTCCCTGCAAACCCTGGCAGAGGAGAGGCTGGAGGTGAACAGCATCATTAGCACAAATGAGCCAGGCCAGGCTCAGCCCAGCCCAGCCTGTGTTCAGCAGCACCTTGGACTCTGCTGCTCCCTCTGAGCTATGCCAGTCACAGAGGTGCTTTTTGGGGTGATTGGTCAACACAGGTGGAAACATGCAGGGCACAGAGAAGTGGGGTCCTCAGGAAAGCCTTGTGAGCCTGGAGGACACAACTCTGGCTGGCTGTTCTGTCCTTGTTTCCCAAAGTTTGCAGGCAGGATCCCTCTGTGGGGCACCTGCACCTGTGCCACACATTTAGTGGGAAGAGCCTGCAGCATTAAGAGCATCACAATCTCAATGATTAATTGTTTAATATATTGCAAGCTGGTTACTCCCCCTGGATGTGCCATGTAACAAATGGAGTCGGTGGCGATCTCACAGTTGTGAGCTCCTTGTTTGATTTTTAGCCAGCCAGTGCCAGGGGTTTGAGCTCACAACCACAGCCAGTGCTGCCATCACCTCCTCCAGCAGCCTCCTCACCAGCCCTGGGCTTGGTGTGAGGCTGAGAAGGGCTGCTGAAGGATGGGAGCCAACCAGTCCTTCAAACACAGGTGTGTAGCAGGGGTCAGGGCAGATGCCTAATTCAAGCTGTTACTTATTTTTATCAGAGTGTGGAGACTTGAAGGAAAGACCAAAGTATTTAACTGAGTGGAATGCTCCACACCTGACACACAATAAACACAGGGGATGTGACGTGGGGTTTCACTTATGTATCTAACTTACCTAAAATCCATATTAAGTACAATTTCTATTTCAATATCGTACAGGTTGCACTTTATGTTAAGGTTCCACTTATAAATAGTTTATAAAGATTAATAGGTGTTTTAATCAATAACTAATCAATAGTTTAGTGACAGGAAAGCCCAGCAGTGGGGATTGCCCCAAGCTTTGTGGGCATTTTGCTCTGCTTTGGTGATGTTTGACCCTTGTTCTGGACTGGGACCAGCACTGTTGACAGTGGTGGGATGCAGCACTTCTCCCTCACTGGTGGTAGGTACCCTGTGGTCATGGAGGGGCTGGGCTGGGCTCTGAGTAACCCCCACTGCAGCCAGGGGCGCTCACTGGGGAAGACAGCCCCAATTCTGCCCCCCTAAACTCCCAAGAGGGCTGTGGTACAGGGTCCAGCAACCCTGTGGGTCTGTGGCGCCAAGTGGTCCTTTCTGAGCATTTTCTGGAATTTCTGTGAGAGATCTGCATTTGTACATGAGGAATATATTTTGTTGAAACATAGTTATGATTTTTTAAAAGATTCTTCTGAGGAATAGTTCTGTATTTTTTCAGTACATCTTTTTATCATACACTTTAAGATTCGTGTCCACATGGGCACTAGAAAGAAAATGTAATTATCTCTTAAAAGAATACAGTCAATTTAAGGAAGACAAATATTAATGTTATATAAATTGATTGGTCAGAGGTTTCCAAAGCAGAGAGGTAGATGCCCATTCCCCCAGTTATTCAGAGGAATTGGATGTCTAATGCCCTATGAGTCAAACTCCTCATATAAAGCTCCCAGAACAGATCCTGTAATTGAATATTAAGTGACTTTTCCATGAGTTCTTCTTTCTCTACAATGATCATGGTAATTCAACTGGTAATGCTCAAATTACAAAACAAGTGCTTGGCAACCTCACCACTCTGGAAACCAAGTGAAGGCATTTAGCAAAGCCCAGAGCCAAAGTCTTTGCCCCCAAAACCTCCTCTGCACGTGAATCTTTGAAGACCTTCTCCATTTTTAATGGCCAGAAATATCTGCCTGCTAAACTTTAACTACAACTGTACCCAAAGCCCGTCTGTCTAGCAGCAGGTGGGCTAGTGAGAGTCACAGTCCTGCTGGGATACAGCCAGCTGTTCCCAGGAATGAATCTCAAGTAAATTAACAAACACCACACAAACCTGTCAATTGAATCATTCTTGATTACTGTAAATGCGGGGCTACCCATTAAGGAGCTGCTCTCCATGCAGAGGGAGTTTCTTTATGCCCTGAGTGTGTAACTGGGGTGGTGACACCCCTTCCTCTGGACAGAGTCCCTTAGGATCCAAGGGGGAAGTTGACTCAGACCAATGAAGGGGTGGAGGTGTCCAAGATGGTTTCCTCACAGCTCTGAAGGTTCTGCAAGCTTCCAAAGGGCTCGTGAATTATTTGGGTGCAGTCAAAGCTTCTACTGTCCAGGCACATCTCCCTCTTTTTCCATTTGGAGGCTTCTCCTGGGCAACAGCGTGGCCACTGAGCAGATCAAAATCCAGGACATCCTCACATGCACCAGCCATTTCCCACTTGGCAGGAGTACACTGGGGAGAGAACATAATCTTTGTGGAGATGAGAGAGCTGCAAACACATTGCATTGAAGGCAGGAGAGCTCCTGGTACCAGACAACAGCAGTTTACAGAGGCCTGTAGACATCATATAATAATCAGGGCACTGGGTGAGAAGCAGAAGATGTTGGCTCAACATCTGTCTGTCCAATGCTTGGTTTTGTACTTGAGCTTTGATGGTGTGTTCAAGCCTACTGTGTGAAATTATGGACCTCCTCTCGAGGGTGGATGGCAGCCAAATCCCTGAGTGCTGGCAAAACCGTGGCAGAATTCAGCTGAGGTTGTCTGCCTGCCCTGCCTGTGGGTGAGTGCTGCTCTGGAGTGAGGCTGGGGGAGAGCTGCAGATGACCAAGCTGCCTGAGCAGGAAAGAAATGGGGGTTTAAGGGCAAAATGAGTGAAAGTGGGTAGTGGAGAAGCACGGAGAGGAGAGGAGAGGAGAGGAGAGGAGAGGAGAGGAGAGGGCCAGAAGCTGCTGATTTGTGCCAATAACAGTGACTTTGAAACAACAGAAAGGAAGAAAAAATTGCATTAAAGGAGGGAGAAAATGGACTGTCAAGAGATAACAGGCAGAGCAAAGAGAGGATGTGATCTAGGAAAATGTAGAAGGGACACAGCAGGGAGAAAAGGGAATTGCTGTGAGGTGCTTGAGGACAGAGAATGCAGGGGGCACCAAAAAGATGGTTCTAGACCCAGGCCAAGAGCAAGGTCTTACTGTCACCTTCCCCTGGTCAAGCAGTGGTCTGGCCAGTAGCCAGTGCTCCCTTTTTGAGCTGTATGAAATCGTCCCCTTGCCTGCAGCCCCTGGTGTGAAGCTTGGGCCTGTGGAGAGAGATCCTGGATGTCTGTGTCAGAAATCACTCCCATCTATCTGACTGTTGGCAGGCCTCAAACTAGACATGGCCTTAACTGGTGCTGGTACTGGTTCATCCAGCTTTGGGCAGCCTGGGAATATGAGCTCGTCACATCCCTAAATGACAATTGAACCTCAATTTAACTCCATGCAAAGACAGAGAACAGGGTCTGAACCACAGCAATGCCAGGGACTCCCAACCAGAGCAGCCCCACTGAGTTCAGGAGAGCAGATTCCATCCCAGGCTGGAGGATTTTGCTCGTGAGGATGTGTGGGAGAGGGAGTGTGGCCGTAACCTCATCAGTGGTAAACCTCTGTCGATGTGGATATTAGCAATGTGTTTCCCCAGCTGCATCAGTGTATGTGTTTGTGTATACAGACTCAATTTATGTCATTTTGTAAGCAGGTAAGTGTTCGTGCCAGCCTCCGTGTGGTTTTGTGAGAAGCGTGCTTGCATGTTTGGAGAGATTTAATAACAGAACGCATGTGTGTGTGTTTATATTTAGACAGGCTCATGGGAAAGGCTTAGCACACACAGAACATGGGGTGTCCTGGCTGAGGAGTGTTTCTGGAGGCTTCTGAATGGCAACTGGGTCTGCTCCTGCCTATGTGTGTGACACTCCTGACCCTGTGTCCCAGCCTGCTGGAGTGGCTGATGATGGTCTCACACACGGAGGGAGAGGATTTGTGTGTGTGCTTTTGGCACTGGAAGTGAGACACGTGCAGATGCCATTTCATTCTGGTGGGTGCCTTGGGAGGTTGTATTTGCAAAATTTCCAAAGGATAGATGCAGAAGGGTGATGCTTATGCGCCCATAACCGCGACCCTTCATACCCTCCAGAATTCAGTATAGGATGGACAACGTGGCCAAAAGTGCACAGCTGAGTGTGTATTACTGATCTATACAGCGCCAACAGGAGTGTGATTTTGGTGCCATTTCTGACTTGTTCCTGCAGCATGCAGCACATCCCAGGTGCAGGGTGCTGCCCAACACATCCCAGTGCAACTGATGCCCAGGGCACTTCCCAGCACATCCCGCTGTAGCTGAGGCACAGCTCAGGGAGTCAGGAAAACCATCTCACCGAGAGGGTATCCACAGTCAGTCTGATGTGCATCAAGGCCCTTTTGTGGCTGGAGACAGCAGAGTCTGGTTCATGTGCGAGGTTTCACACCCTCACCTTGCAGCAGGTGTGTCGCACTCACAGACGCATTTCCAGGACGTGTCTGTCCGTGTTGGAAATACCTGTGCTCACCTCAGGGCTTTTTGCTCACGGTGGCCCAGCGGGGTTGCAGATGGGGTCTGCCACGGGCTGGCCTCGGTGTGGGTGTTGCTGGTGGGCTGCTTTGGGGACAGAGGTGTCAGTCTGCGGGCTGGGGACACACGCGCCCGAGCGCCGCCACCCTCTCGCTTGGACACCGCCCTGACTTTTGTCCTGCCGTTTGACAGGACAAGCTGTGACTTTTAAGGCGACACATCGCCAGCACGGAGCCCTGCTCGGCCCCGCCACCCCGGGCCGCCATCCAGCAGCATCTGCCAGCCCCGGCCGTGTCACCAGCGCAGCCAGCGCCGCTGGCAGCCCCATCCCGCGGCTCCCCGTGCTGCCGGCCGCTGAGTGGGATCAATAAGACACCTCCGACTCCTCTATTTACAAACTAGCTGCCTTCAGCAGCCAGGCTGTTTAAGCACTTCATTCCCATTCAGGAGGGCCATCTGCTGCCTTTTGCTGTAAGTCTCTCTGAAAACCTCAGCCTTGACAAGCTCGAGATATGTCAGCGCAGTTATCAGCGGAAAGCAACATCTGCCGTGCCTGACACCCACTATTGTAGGCCATTTAATCTGTCCCCCTCCTCCCTTTAACTGCAGACAACAGCTCCCTATATTATATTTTCCCACTCAATTAGCACTATCATCCTGCTGAAATAGAGGCCAATTTACCTTTAATGACATCATTGTTAGGAGAGTGGCAGCCCTGGCCGGTGGCTGGCGGGAGGCAGCGCGTCTCCGCGGCTCGCGGGCAGCCTATCCGCGCTGCCTTCACCCCGACCGCAGACATTGTTTCCGACAGTTCGCAGAGGCACTGTGGCGGAAAATTGAGTCCAGATTCATTAGTTTTTTTTTTTTTTTCCCTCTCCTTGCTCCCCCCCAACCACTTTTTTTTTTTTTCTTTTTTTTTTTTTTTTTTTCTTTCCGCCGCGCACTGCTCAAGTCAGTTAAATTGATACATTTCCTAACAAAATTGAAGTGCTTTGTGCTGCCAGCGGAAAGCCTGGTGACCCTGCGCGGCCCACCGAGCAGCCAAAACGAGTTGATGGATCCATTAGGCCGCGCAGAATGCCTTCCCCCTCTTCCTCCGCTCCTGAGTGACACTGTAAATCTGAACCAATTTCAGTCCCTAATCATCATTACAAACCCCTCCACTGTTCATTTATTACTCTACAATTCTAATACAGCACACGACTGGGTCAGCGCACGGGGAGCTGGAAGGCTGCGGAGACAGGCTTAGAGAGACCATAATCCTTCCCAGGTTTTATCAGGGAAACAAACCTGATCTGGCCCTCCCTGCTCCCCACATGCTGCTCTCTGCCTCTGGTCCAGCAATCAGATGATGTTTGCCCATCCCAGTGATGGGAGCACAGGCTCCAGAGCGGGAGAGCTGGGCAGCTGAGGGGAAGCCTGCATGTGAAGGATGCAGGAACCACAGCGTGCCACATGGACCCCACAAGGGACAGGCTGCTGCTGGAAGGATGGCACAGCTGCTCTGACCCCTTGGCATTAGGATGGACAGGTGTCCAAAGGGTGCTGCCATCCTGCAGCCACTCAAAATGGTTGTGCAAAGAGGGATTTGGGTACATGAGGAGTTGGCACACGCCTGAGGAGGAACATGAGGATCAGAATGTTGGGAACCGGGGGTTTATTGACGTTCTCCATCAGTTGGATTAAATCAAGGACACCTTTTGGAGATGAAAAGCCTCAGTGGACGCAGGGATGGCTTCTCCACGTTGGTAGAGAGGCTGGTGGGACCCAGGTGATACCAGCTCACAGCTGCTTCCCACCTGGCCATTCCTCTCCAAGAGGTGGCATCCCACTCATGCCAGCTTGGCACAACCTCCCCCTGGCTGCTGGCTTCCAGCATGAGGAGTGGATGCTGATTGAGTGCTTGACCTGCTAAGTGTGCTTGTGTGCCTGGATCGAACACTTTTCCAACAGGATGCAGAAGAATTTATTTATTTGATTCGATGTGACTGGATCTTTTTCCCCCTGCCTTTTTAGCAACACACATATCAACATCTCTGTAGGTGCAGAAGCAATCAAAGGATTTAAGCACATACGTGGTAAATAATCAGATTATTGGCATGGTCAGACATGACTTGATGGCAATGGGATTGCTTTGAGTGAGATCAGGAGTGGCTGGGGCACTTGTTGCTGGAGTAGGATGCAGAGACAGGCTGCTCCAGTTTGGGAGATGGGCTGGAAGAGCAGGGTAAAAAGGGGGTGAGCAGGGTGGGGACATCCAGAAGTTTAATCCATCCAAAGTTTAATCAGAGGTTGAGCAGGAGGGTAAACAATTAACAAGCTAAAATGTCTGTTTTCTTCCCACACGGGCTTTACTGGGAGATGGGGTTTTATGGAGGGTTGTCCTTGTTTGATGAGACAAGGGAGCAAGAACCATGATCTTAAAAAGGACTGATGGTCAAACCCCTCTTTGCAATTTGCACCTTCAATGAAAGTCTGGGTAGCAAGTCTGCACCTCATGTGAAAGCCTGGTGCCTTTGCTGGGATGCCAAAACCCAGGTTCGTGGCCACGGATCTGCCTGGATGCTCAGGAGGATGTCAGCCTCCTGAAAGTGTCAGTTTTTCTGCCGGTGACAACAAAAGTGGGCCTTTTTCTACAGCTCATGTGCCAGACATGTGTTTTGCTTCCTGCTACAGGGTCCCAGACTCGAGGTCAGCCTTGTCTGGCAGGGAGATGTGACAGCTGCCAAACTGAGCCAGGGCCAACCAGCAACCCCTGTCAGCCCCAGTGGTGTGGCTGCCTCAGCTGCCTCTCACACTCACAGCAAAACTTCCCAAAGTTTTCTCTGCCCCTGGTCCTCATTAACAGTAGTTGTTGTAAAAATGAAACAGCATTAAAAAATATATATATTTGAAAGAGCAGTCCTGAGGCCAAGGGACATGGATGGGACATGGATGCAGTGGGGATTTGGCCAGGATGAACAACTCTTTGCTTCAAAAATAGTCTTGGTGACCTCCATGTCTTGTCTGAGCCTCAAATCAGCCCTAGGGCAGGATCACCTTATTTCCAAGGCAGAGAGGAGACAAGCACCTCAACAATGACAGCACCAATCCCTATGGACATATTTTTTAGGAAGGTCCCTGATGGGGCCTTTCAGGTCAATCTGCAGTTGAATTGCCCTGTCCCCATCACTCCATGTCCCATATTTCTGTGGAGCTGAGCCAAGGCTGGCCCTGTGATGCAGCTCCTGTAGATCAGAGTGCTGCTGGCCCTTGGTGTCTCCTCTCTGTTTACAGCCCAGCTGATGCTTTTCAATCTGCACTGTTGTTATTGCCCATACCTAAGGCAGTCCGGATGAGTTTCTCAAGCAGCATTTTGCAAGGATCAATATCAAATGCTCTGCTGAAGTCTGGATGTGTTACATCTTCTGTGAGACCTTTCATCCACTAATTCTGTAATTTGATCCAAAAAAAAGAAAAAAAAAAGGGGCTATCTAGCTGGTCTGGCGTGACTCGTTCTTTGTAAAGCGGTGCTGTTTATTGCTCGTGGTTGGGTTATCCTCTGGGTGCTTCCCAACACACACCAAACAGCCTATTAATGCCTTCTGTGGCTCTCTGGGTTTGAGGAAACCCAGCCGAACCTGCTGCTCGCACAAGTGGGTTCGAGCAGAGCTCTGCAGCAGCTGCTGGGACATATGTTCACTGCGCACACCGAGGGTCTGATTCATCTCCCACACCCGCGTAAGGCAGGAGTAAGGCAGCTCAGCAGCGGGCTCGAGCATCCAGAGGCAGGTTTGGTGCAGCAGATGTTGTGTTGCTGTTGCAGGCAGTATTCCTGAGCTTGCTTTCACCTGCTGTTTCCCACAGTGGCCCACAGGATCAGACATCAGGGTTTCTCTTGGGGCAGCGAGGTGGAAATCACTGGCTGCATAATCGGTGTTTTATGCCACTCAACTGGATGGTTCAAACCTTTGGGTGACTGATTCAAATTTTAGTATAAAGGCATTTGGGCTGTGTCCAAATCAGTCCTGGTAGAGTGCCTGCTATGGAGCACTCGAGGATAAATACTTTGCAGGAGTGTGTTGGCATTTCTGTCTGCTCTAATCACGAAAATATAGGCCTGGTGTTTCCTACAGCATAGCCTGGTGCCCAGGCCAAACCTCCTTCTTCTTCTGGGGTATTTTCATTCAATTCCAGTGCCTCTCACCTGATGATGGTGCACTGTGCTGGGCTGGCATTATCCCAAGCACTCTCTGCATGGAGACACTGGACTGTGCCTTGGCATTGCCAGGATGAGGGCACCCTCTCCTCCCTCAGTTCAGTGGAGCAAAGATGCTGATACCCAAGAGGTAGCACAGCCTCTGCATTGCATTAGCTGTGCTTCCATTGCCTACAGAGCTCTGCTGCTGGATAAATAATGGAGCTGACACAGCACCTTCTGGGATTATGTTTCCTACAGTTTCATAAGACCTTCGGTGGCTGCAATGGTGCCTCGGCACCACCAGCCTCCCCGGGATCTGTAATGCTGACAGCTCTGGAGGCTTTGGAGAGATACGGGCACATAAGAGTGAATTTCCCAAGTATTGCATGGGCTTGGGGTTGTATTGCTCCCTGCTGACTCCCCAGGCTCATGCAGTGCTGCAGTACTCTGAAAATGAACTCCTTTATGGCACGACACTCACATCGTGCGGCCCGGGGGAGGACGGGATGGATCCAGCCTGGTGGGACTGGCTCAGGACCTGCTGCTGGTACAAGAAGCCAGCCAAGCAGCCTTGCTGATGGTCCAGCTCTAGCACAGCCCTACAAAGCCCACTATGGCTCACAGTTAAGCCAAGGAAAAGATTAATGGAACTTCTTGTAATCTCTTCTGGCATCCCAAGAGATTAAAATAGTTTGTTTCACTGCTGGAGCGTAATCTCAAGAGGAAAGAATTAGTCTAAGGAGGATCACAGTGAAAGGTTAAGGAAGTTCCTCTGACCCAGGAAGCTGGTGATCCTACTCTACCTGAAGATACACTGTGAACCAAACCACTTATTCCTCTTTTCCCCTTGTGCCTGGGACTTTGGATGGATTTCATGGAAATAAAAGGCAAATAAAACCTATCCATGGGCATTAGAAGTCTATAAACTGGAGACACCTCTGAAAAGCTGAGAAACAGATGACTTTTCTGTGCACTTTCCCTGAGACCTGCACTTTCTCCTTAGGAAGAAAGGTTCACAGAGTCCAAGCTGAGCCCATCCAGAAAAACTGGGAACCTTTCAGAGACCATGAATTTTTGGAAAGCAAAATCTTTTGCATTTATGCACACCAGCACATCCAAGTGTTGCATGACAATGGCAAGCAATAACCAGTGTCTCGCCTTATAAAACAGATGTGAGGGAATGATACCATGACCTTCATTCTTAACTGTGATTATCATGTGTTAGCCCTCAAACGGTCTCTACAGATCATCCTTTTTCCCAGTGGAAATCCTGGTCAGTTGTTTTGGGGAACACTGCTTTGGTGTGGGCTGTTGCAACACCCTCGTGTTGAAGCAGCTCCCAATGGGTGTCAGGAGAAATGCAGTGGGTGATGGAGGGTGCCTGCACGGCGAGCATGGGGATCTCCTTTGGAGCAAGTCTGTGAGTAGAGAGCCCAAGAGGGATCTGCAGAGCGTTTAACATGACCAAATTAACCCCTGTGGACAGGCAAACACTTGTTTACAGAGCAGAGTAAAGCAGAGATGGAAATTTATGGTGTCACTAAAAGAACTTCTCACCTGGAGTACAGAGAAGAGGAAAGAGATAGCAATATTTCCCACTGAAAGGAGGAAGAAAGGCTCTTAACAGATCAATACCCTTATTTAGTCAATAAACCCACAAAACAACCCCTCCAGGGGATAAACATGGAGAAAATTCACAGCTTGCAAACAGGCAGGCTCCGATGCTGGCCTTTGACAGGGTGGCTGCAATAAATGCACTGGTGTCTCTTGGTGGCAGGGAGGCCAGAGAGGGGCAGGTCTGTTGGGAGTGGGCTGGCCAGGGGGGCTGCAGGCTGGAGCTGTGCACTTGGGAGCCATGGAACAGAGGGGAAGGGTCTTGGGAGCACCCTGTAGGGAGCATGAGCAGGATAACTCAGGCTAACATCCCTTCCTGGAGTGGCAAGTGAGCAGTGCTGGCTTTGGCACAAAAGAGCAGCAGTGTCCAGGCAGGGCTGTCCCAGGTAATCTGGGAGAATGCCTGGGGCAAAACTCAGCAGGAAATGCATGAAGTTGCTCTCAGCAACATCTCAGGCAGAAAGGCAGAGGCATCTTAACACGTACCAGTCTGTGAACATCCAGCAGACAACAGCTGCAGTCAGAAACTCATGACACGGCCCTGTGATGTGTGAGATGTTAAGAAATTAATTTAAAATGCTTTCTTTCCCTTTTTCTCCCCAAAATATATATGTATGTATTTATTTTTGCTTAGCCTGCCGGCTTCAGATCTTCAAGTTTTCTCTATAACCACGATCTGGAAATTTGCTTGGAAGAAATCCAAATTGTTCTCTTATTCACAAGATTTCAAGAGCTGGAGCTTTGAGGAAAAAACATCTCTGTTATTACAGCACTCATGGCAGAGTCCCAGGAGCCACCAGACCAGAAGCACAGCTGAGCAGCACCACGGCACGGACTCCCAGAGCCTTGCAGAAAAATCTACCACTGCAGCACAGCAAGCACTGGATACCAGCTACCCCAAAACAAGCCCAATGAAGGAGTTTGTTGCAGTTTTGTTCCATCATAAATGAGCCTTTAACCCATCTGAATTAATTTTCCATCCTTGGAATGGGTCTGACCATGGGACTGTATCATGGCTCTCATGCAATGTCTCTTTTTTCTACCAAGGACATGGAAGCTGAAACAAATATTGGGCCAGACTTTACAAGGCAGCATTTTGGGTGGAAAACTGGAGGAATTCAGACAAAGCCAAGGCTTTCCAGAGTGGTATCCAAAACCTCCATGACTTGATGGAGCCCAGGATTATTTCCTTCTAGGTCTGTGATTTTCTCCCAGCCCAGTTGCAGATTGTTACGTGTGTTAAGGAGAGACATCCTCAGTCAAGGCTCACCAACATCGCTCCACTGAACTGTGAGATGCTCAGATTTATTCCAGCCAAGTCCTGGCCCAATATATATGTTCCATGTTATACTTCTTTTTTTCTTCTCCTCTTTCCTCTGATGCTGTTCACTACCCAGAGCATCCGTCAAGAAATGAAGCACTTATTAGTGTAGGATAGCATCTGTTCTCTTGTGTTTTTGAGAAAGTTCATGCTTGAAATGCAGCCAGAGGTTGAGTTGGAGGCAATACCTGACTGTTAAGAGTTCAAAGCTGGCTCCTAATTGTGTTTAAGAGCTGGATACTCACAGGTGGGAGAACTCCTGACTAATCTTATTTATACTACTGGGAAATGCCTTAGTCCCAGTGTAGCTCAGTACTTCCTATTTTGGCTACTTCCAGAGAGTGGGAAGTTTTTTGGACTCAGTTAGCTAAGGTTCAGCAAACCTGAATTTAGAAATGGGGGGAGCCAGGTATGGATGCAGGAGAATTTGCCCTGAAAACTGTCTGTCTGCTTCAGGTGCCTGAATTTACATCATGAAGCTGCCAAGAAAAGTCATCAAGAACTGATGTAGGATCTTCCTGTCTTTGGAGAAGAGGTTTGGAAATTCAGGCAGGGACAAGTCATTTAATAAGCGTGCAAGAGGCTGCTACTTGGTGTAAAAATGAGGATTTCTTTTGTATCTGGGCTCTCTCAAGAAACCCAGATGTCTCCAAAATGAGGATCTGGAGCTGGTCACCTGGCTCCAAAACCCTGCCAGACCTTGGATGTAGAGGTTGCAAACTCAGCTCCACTGGTAAATCCAGAACATTTCTATCAAAATGCTGAGATTTAAACCAGGATAGCTGGGATTGCACCAGACCCCTACCAGTTAATGCTCTAGTAATTGGATGCAAATATGCTGGGGTAGGCAAGGTGGGGGGGTTCAGGAAGATAAAGGCACCTGAAATATGCTCTACAGTCAATCTGTGTTTCTTGAAAGAGAGACATCTGTATCTCTAAATTTAGAAACTATACTCTCTTTCCAGCAGGTAATAAACCAGCAAGCGCTGTACATATTTTTTTCTATTTTGAATTCTGTTAACTGACAATTTAACCTAAAATCTCTCGCATTTTCTACTTGTTCAGCTGTAAATAGAGACTGACAGTTTATTTTCAAACATCCTGGTTTAAAAAAAAAAAAAAAAAAGGAAAACCACACCGCCATCACAACGCAACCCACCAACATTTGAAATAAATACTTATGGGTCCATGACAGACTCCAGACGTGCAGCCAATGCTCCGCAGCAATCTCTCAGAGCTGTCACACTCCGTGATCGGTCTTTTACAAACACAAACACCGTTGATTTCTTATCAAATGTAAAACCTCCGCAGCTCTTTCGTAAATGGTTACCGCGGGCATGAAATCGACATTGTGAATCACATGTGACACTGCCTTGTCTGCTTGTAATTGAGCCGCGTGGGGACGGCGCCAGCGCCGCGACAGCCGCGCGTCACCCGCTGCCAGCACCCGGCGAGGAGCAGGATGAGCCTGGCCTGCCTGGCTGCTGGGCTTTGCTCCTCTTTGGTGCACCAAAGGCTCTGTCCCACCCGCCTGGTGGGTTCAGTCTCCGTGGGGTTGTTGTGGACGAGGTGCTGTTGGGTTTCTTGGCGAGGGAGGATGCATAGGAAAGGGGTTTGGGCTGCCTGTGCCATCCTGGGGAAAGTGAGACTGGCGTGTTCACAGGGCACCCAAAAGGCCTGGACACCCAAAATGCTGTGTGGGAACCTGGAGGCTGTTGGGGTGTTACCACCAGATGAAGCCTGAGGGTCCCAGTCCCCAGACAGGACCTGCAGGTGGGGCAGGACCCTTTCTCCAACAGCACCTGGGGTCTCTCTCCATTTCTGACCATGCAGGGGGACAGTGTGGCATTTCCTGGCTGCTTAGTGGCCCCAGATTGGACAGACAAATGCGTGTACCCACTCATGCCCTCCCTTCCCAATTCCCGTTTGGTTTTTTTTTTGGTATAACCCAAATGACTAATTTCCTGCTTGAAGTCGCCTTGGTGTCCCTCCAGGACCCAGCTTTAGTCCTTATTCTCCCACATTTAACACATGAGGGAGATCTGCTCCCTGAGCATTCCCCGTTTTGGGTCCATCTGGATGTCCCTGAAGTACTCTTCTCTTTGCAGAAACATATTACCTAGCTCAGATTGGTACAATCGGGGTGACCCATTAAAATAAAACACAGAAATACAACAGAATTATGAAACATTTACATGGAAACATTTCCTGCATCTCTATCTATAAATAAAACTGTGTCCTATTAACCAGGAGGTGGAAGATGAGTAGAAATAGAGTGGTCTATCTATTTATATAATGATATAATCTATCTAAATAAAACTAATCTATTTTTCATGCCATCTATTTCTCCAATCTAAAATATACTCGTTACCATGGAGCAATGATGTCACTAAAATGAATGACACCCATAAATGCAGACGAGCTGTAGTTATTCTGATGATCCAGGACTTCTCTCTTTGCTCATTTGCTTAATTTTACACATGTGAGGAGTAGCTTGGAGCTAAATAGTATCACACCAGCAGCAAGCCAAGCAATGTTCCTGCTGACTGCAGACTGAGGGCCCCGCTCTGTAGTGTGCCACACTCTGTGTGATTTTCTGTGCACGTGGAGCTGCCTGTGCCCATCCACCAAGAGAAGTGCAAGCTGACTGCCTTTCACAATTCCTTGCCAGCGTTTTTTCAGCCTGGGATAATTGCTGGTTTATTTATCAGTGCTCAGGAGCAGCACAGGGTTGGGTGCTGTGTGTGTTCTCCACTGTGAGAAGTTTAACTTAATGCAATGTTGCATTTAATTTATGGAATGTAGCCCGTTGCTATGGCATTGAGCACATAAAAAAACAATCAATAAATAAGTGGAATTGGTGTCAATGGGAATTTTGTACAAAGATGTGCAGTAGAGTATGACTCTTCATTTAGAAAGGCAAAGATACAATTTATTTCACCCTTTCTGGATGTAGTTTAACCTCCCCCTCATTGGAGAGGTGCATTTCCTGATGAAGAGTTATGTCTGTTTTGATTTTACTCAAGAATAATAAAAAATGTTTTCCTTTTGGTGGATTTATTGAGACCTTTGCCATTCCAAGACAGGATTTTCATATTCAAGACTGGAACATACGGCCTAGAGCAGCCAAAGGAAATGAAGCTGTGTATCAGTGTGACACACACATTTGTGGGAAAGTCCTTCAAAATGCAAATACCAATTATTTGGTGAGCCAGGCAGGCTGAAGTAAATAGGAAATCTCCAGTATACAGCAACCACAAACAGGATTGTAAAAAAAAAATCTGTCTCTTCAAAAATACCAAAGTGTTGTGTCATGTTGGTGTGGTCTGTGGAGGGGGGGTTGCCCACAAGGTCACTTCTCCTCCACAAGGTCTTCCTAAAATAGATGTTTATTCAGCAATGTTGCATTGGGTTTTGTCTAAGCAAAAATTGGGCCATAAATCTAAGTGTGAAAAAGAAAGGTCTCCAAAAAACTCTACGTCCTGTTGGTTTGGGGCTTTTTTTTTTTTGCCAATAACATCAATCAGACAATTTAATCACAGGCTCAGGTTAAAAATGGTGTTCTGTAAATAGCAGTGGGAAGTGGACATACAGCTGTGGCCATTTGAGCTGCTAAAGTGCTGCTACATTTGGGTCTGGAGGGAGACAATCCTGCAGGAAGAGTGCATAAATAGGGAGGTGAGATCTTACAGATGGATCTTTTAAATAGCACTACAGAAATCCCCATCATTATCCAAGTTCACCATTTCTTGTCTTGTGGGCAGCAGCCTCACCAGCTTCTAATGAATTATCCAAGTGGGACAAACCCTTGCACGTCTCTTCCTTTTGTCACAGAGCTGCAGGAGAATTTGGGCATGTGATTCCCAGGTGGTGAACATTCAATGTCCCTCATGAAACCACGAGGTTGGAGCTGGTGGAAGCAGCACAAACCCAAGGTACTGAGCTATGTCATGCTATCAAAATAATCTGTACACTTGGCAGCCAACCCCTGGCACCAGGATTTGCCACTGAGCTCCATATTTACATTTTCCTGCAGTCTTTATGGCTGCCATCCTTTTGGTTCTTCATCCTCCCCTTCCTCCCTCTGTGGAGGCTGAAGCTGTGACAGGTGCATTTTTTGGCTTGATTCAGAGCCCACTGGTGCCAGCAGAAAACCTTCCCTAGACTTCAACAGATTTTGGGATGGACTCCTGACACCTGGCTTAGACGTGGTTCTAGGGAACCCATTGTGCTGACCTACATTCAGCCCTATGCATTTCCAATTTGGGAAAGCCCTGGGAGCCCCCAGAGATGACTAATTGCAGAGGACTGGCTTCTTGAAAGCTGCTGAGCTGAGGATGGCAGCAGGCTGAGATGCAGCATTTCCCCATCCTCAGAGGGTCTCCTGCCTGCTCCCCATGCCCAGGCACATCTCTAGGAATGAGAGATGGAGGTGGCAGCCCAAGATCACCCACCCCGTGGGAGAGTAGAGCTCACCAGAGACCAACAGGCCCCTGGCCAGCCCTGGCTCTCCCTGAATGAGAGGGGAGGGAAAAAAAAAATCAAAACTTTAAGGTATATGAACTGTGAAATTAAATCGAAATACTCAAATAAAGAATCACATAACAACATAAGCAAAGATGTTTACCAGGGCTTGAAGTTAAATACAGATTTTTTCATAAACCCTAACACCAAATGCAATAAAGTTCTCTGGAATGTTAAATATAATTTACAAGGGAAAAAATGTGCCCTGCTGCCATAAAGCATCTTGTGCGGCGTCCCTTTCCAGGGACCGGTCCAGGGAGCAGAAGGAAACCTGCCCTTGCTCAGGACTTCCCCATCCAAAGCGATCATGAGCGCACTCGGTGAGCGAGCAGCCCTTTCTCCATCTGCAGCGCAGCCAAAAACCGGGAGCCAAGAAATCTGTGCTGCAGCTCCAGCAGAGGGGCTGCCCGGAGGGGCAGCTGAGAGGGGAGGGCCCAGCTGCCCCAGCACGGGCTCCTGGGCAGGCAGGAGCACGGCCCAGCGCCTTTCATCGCCCATCTGCACCTCAGAGTGGCTGCAGAGCTGGGTCCAGGGACAATCCTGGTCTCACACGACACTTTTTCCTTGACTGCTGCCCTTGTCGCTCCCCTGGCGTCGCTGCCGTTAACACCCCGAACCGAGAGCACAAAGGCAGCATCTGGATAGCATCGCCTGTGGCTCCCGAGTCACGGCTGGTGGACTTGTGGTGTATCCAGATATATTCATTAAAACACTAATCAAGCAGAAGCTCATTTGTGGAATTGTCTTTGAATTTAAAAGGGAAAAAAAGATGGTTGGACTACAAAGCCACTGCAGTGCAGAAGGGCTCTCTCCGTGAATGACATTGGCCAGCCCAGGCCAGTTAATGCCAGTGCCAGTCCTGGGTGCCCACATGGGTTTGCCAGGTCTTGCCAAAAGGGCAGGAAGTGACAAACCAGGCATGGTGGTGACAACTGGGGATGAAGAACTCCTCGATGAGCTGTGAGCTGCTCCCACGTGTCTCTGCACAGAGGCAGGTCTGTGTCTACATGGGTAGATTCCCTCCTGTAGGCGTGTTAGCATGTGGCAGCTATCAGAGGATTATATTTTAAATGGCATTATATTTAAAATAAAAACTACACACAGAGACTATTTCACTATCATCCCCCTCTCTTGTGATGGATTGAAAGGCTTTATCTCTTCCTTCTTGCCATCAAAACTCTAAGGCTGTTAACTGCTCCCAAAACTGAATGTTCCTCTGCAAGTGTAATCTTGAGATGAATTTTAAAATTTCTAATTACAAGAAATGGTGTGTCACGTGTCCCCAGTGTCCACAGCAGCTTAAGGAACAGTCCCCAGTTTCTGGGAGTACAACCAGCACATACCAGTCTGTGTTCTCCTCAGGATACAGGCAACAAAGAGGGAGGGATGGTGCTTGCATGGGCTCCAAAACCTAAACCTGATATGTTTTGTCCTTTGGATTTGGTTTTGGATTTGGACCAAGGATAAGCTCTCCTCTGAGAGAGGGGAAGTAGGGGTGAATTGCTGCAGAAGAACTTGAAACCTCAAGGGAACTTTCCCCTCTACAGACAGGTCACCATGTCTTGCTCTACTGCAGTTGAGGAAAAAACTCCACCTTGGCTTCAGGAGGGTGTCAGGGCTGCCTGAGCAGCAGAGGCATCCTGGCAGCTGGAGAAGATCAGAGTGTGGTCCAGGACTTGGGGGCAACCAGATTTCACCATGAAAAACCCAACCTCTGTAAAAAAACCCCAAAAGTCAAACCCCAGATCTCCTAAACCTTACAGGAGAGAAAGTGCCCTCAAGACTAGCTCTCCTCTAGCAATTTGGTTGGACAAGGAGATATATATGTGTTAAAACTAAACTAATTTTCAGCCTCTTGGAGGAAATAAAATGACTGTTGCTGTCGTGGTGCAGCATGAAAGCCTGGGTCACGGGGGGACGGGAGAAATCCTTTGTTCCAGTAGTCCCAGGTGCATCATGTACTGGGCAGAACTTTAGCTTACAATTTGGGATTAAAGTAAATCCTAGTATTTTTCTGCATGCCTGCCTGCTCCCTGGCTCCCAGAGACTGCTGGGTAACTGCCTATTATCCCGTGGTTCCACTTCAGTGCCCTCCCCAATAAAACTTTTCATATCCTTATAAACGAACTAGATTGCCGTGTTATAAACATTTACACTGTGCTAACAGATCATCTCCGCACATCAGAATTGGCTAAATTCCCTTTTCCAGATGAATATATTGAAGGAGATTAGAGATATGATAGCTTTTCAGATTGCTGAACCCAGAGAAATTAGTTTAGTGAGCATTTACAGAGGCTAAATTGGAACCATTAAATAGTGGATTAAATTGATGGTACTTTCATTGTCTGTCCTTCGGTACTGCTGTAAAATCAATTAGCCGTCACTATTCCATTCTCCATATAGTGAGATTGTCAGCCTGGCTAGGAGCTGCAGAGCCTCACAGCAGTAGCAAGCAGTGTGAAAATACACCTATTAGGTGATGTGGCATGAAATAACATCATAGGGCAGAATGTCCCAGTGAGATTTATCCCAGCCTTATCTCTACTTTAACAGAGAGGGGACAGACAATAGACTCTGGTGACACTCTTATCCTCCGAACATGTGCACCGGGATGCTCTCTGGACTGACAATTATTGCATTGCCTCTCGACTGTCCTGAATTTTGCATCAGAAATCCCTGCTTTGCCCCGCTCTTCAACTGGCAGAGTCCCACATTAAGAGTGGAGGATTTGAGCAGAGGAGGTTTGCATCTGATTTGGCAGGGGGGAAAAAAAAAGAAAATATGTCAACTTTCTCCCGCTTGATTTTGTTACAGCAAAGTCCTGCTAGCAGGCTGATTTATAAGTACAGCTCCAGCCTGTTTTGGGGGACAGCACAGCTTTGTCACAGCTGGGGAAACTGAGGCACAGGCATCACTGTCCCATCAGTTCCCAGAGATGTATGAGTTCTGCTGATGAGGACAGTGCCAAGTAATTGCGAGCTCTTTTCAGCCCCAGTTGCTTGTTTTGCACCTTTTCTCACATGGGAGAAAAACCAGAAAAGGGTGAATAGCCTGCTCCCAGGCTATGGGGTGAGTTGGAGGTCTCTTCACTGCTGAGGATGAGGTCTCTTCATCCTCAGTCCACAACTCCCCACCACCACTCTGCCAGGAAGAGAGAGAAACTCTGCAGCCCTGACTGCATCTGCTGCATGCAGCTATCTCCTAATGGGGAAAATGAAAATGTCTCCCAAATTTGTGCTATTAAATTCTTATCTTAAAGGGTAAAATTTAAAAGTAGAGAAGAAAACAAGTTCCCTAAATTTAAGCTTTAACTTTTTGACCTTTTTCCTGCTGTTTTTCCTCCCAGGAGAGGTCTCAGCCCTGGTTTGAAAAGCTATCATCCCTCTTGTCCACCGTGGGGTGAACTGGAGGAGATTTTCCAAACCCAGAGAGCTTTCGTTTCAATATTTAAGTTTTCTATTGAACATAGAAATGGAAAAAAGCCCTTACATTTCCAATAAAACTGCATCCAGTTCCAATTTCTCGCATTGATGCGACAAAGTTTTTAAATCTCTTGTCAACGTCTTAGTTATGCTTCAGGAAGGAACTATCTAGAGCTGCTGGACTTTGTATTAAATGTTTGCTAGGCTGGTAATAGGGACACTCTGTCTTCTGTTCTCAATAAATCTTCTCTTTGCAGGGGTGAGATGGGATCCCAAATGCTCCTCACTTATTTTAGTGTCCTAAACTTGGAGGATGTTCAAATTTCCCCTCCTCCTGAGCAGGACGTGGGGTGAAGTGGTGATTTCAGTGCCATTGTATTTCATGCAGTGCTCCTCTGCCTGACCCAAGCCTTCTTCTCTCCTGGCTGAAATGGATGCAGAGCAGCATCCCCACTGATCTGCAAAGCACTGCGCAGTCACTGAGAGTGCTTCTTGCCCAAATCTCCAGCTCCTGAGTCCAGAAAGGTGTCCTCTCTGTGGAGACCATGCAGCAAGTCTGGGCTGAAGCTCCCAAATGCTCTCAGATCAAGGAAGTGGGGGGAAATGGTGACAGGGAATGTCAGCCCAGACTTCAGCCCCGGATTTGGCCCTGTTTACAGAGACACCCTCCACTACTCCCTAATCAGGTCTCACTCTCCTCCATCCCAGGCAGCAATCAGTGCTTCGTTATCACTGGAATCTCATTGCTAATTGAGGTCTGAGGGCCTTTATTTCCTGGACATCTCATGCATGGTGAGGGCAGCACCTTCTGCAAATAAATCATGTCATCATCTGTTTGGCATCACTCTTCATCGCAGAGGGCTGGGGATCACAATCAAAACACTTGGTTTCTCAAAAGCATCCTTAGAGCTTCCTCCTCTCCACCCTCCACCACTGCCCTGGGGTTTCTGGCACCTCTCTGTAGACAGAGTCAGGCTATGAGTAGCTGCTACACAGAGCAAAAATTTCCCAAACTAAATCCATTTATAGCCAATGTAATTTTCTTTTAATGTGCAGCATCTTCTGCTGTTCCTCCTCTTCCTGTAATTCCTACAAATTTCTTTCTGTAGGAATCATCCTGTCTCTTCTAAAATATTGCATCTCTGACTTTTCAGGGACTTCTGTCTGTAACTACTGTGGGGTCAGTTTGGGTGAGCCTAGGTCAGCTTCAGGATCATGCAACACGTGTTGGGGCAAATCACAAGTTTCCATTTTCTCGTAGTCCACACTTCCCTCCCAAGGAGGGATATACTGATGTGACCTTGAGAAAGTCACACTGCCCAGCTGAGCCTCAATGTCCTGCCTGCTGAGACTCTCATCAGGTACATCACAGACAGCTCTCTCCTGCACGGAAACAATTTTTTCTTCTCTTCTTCTGAAGTTAAACCTTTGCTTGTCCTACATTTTTCTACTGCATGGACATCTTTTAAGAGCCTCTTAGTTCCTTTATTTCTTATCTAACTTAAAATTTCCACCCCATGGCTTTGTCACTCCTCAATGTTCTCCTAGCCCAGCTGCATCACTGTCCTGCTTCAACCTTGCCTGTGATGTTCACCTTAACAGGCAAAGCAGACACAGCGGATTTAACCCTGAAAAAGTACAGATTGGCCAACTACTTTCTTAAAATCGCCCAGCCTGGTGACCTGGTAGTAGTCAATGGTTTGTCCTGGATCTCATACCTGGTTGTGGCAAGTCACACTTTCCAAATTCACCTCTTGCTGCTGATGGAGGTTGCTGTTCCCAAATCAACAGGGAACTTCTGCAGTCAGCCTGCAAGACAAACCTAACTGCTGCTGCCATTGCCCCATTTATCTTCATTTCCATTTTTGCATTGATGGGTATCATACACCACAAAGAGCCAGCCCAGCCGTGAAATGACACTGGACTGGCAACCTCATAATTATCCAGGCTCACGTATCAATTCTCTTCAATCCCTTCGTGACACTCCATTGCTTCCTCATAACTTCCTCATCTGACAGATCAGCAATGTGCACCCGAAGCGCCTGAAAGCCCCTGGGTAATGGACTCAGGGACAAAGTTAGCCCTGGCAGAAGTGGGCAAAGATGCTTGTTGGCTTCAGTGAGACTTTTGCTCACTTTGTGCCAAGCCTGAAAACTGTCCAACGTCTCTTCCATGCACACAAAGAGTTCTTGTCCTTTATCTGTTCCCTGGGTTTGAGGTGCACTGCAAGGACCCACCCTGCTCCAAAGCTGTAAGACCCCTGTTCATTCAGCCAGCCCCAGGCATGGCTTGCCCTGATTCTTTCTTTTTCCTCTTCTTGAGAGGAACTCAAACCTCTCCTTGCAATCCAAAGCAAATTGTGCCACAGATACAGACACAACATGAAGATGCCAAGAGGGGGAAGGGTGGGAAGCACTTATAAATTTCTTCCCCCACACATCCAGGCTGTTTCTGCCAGAACACCTTCCTTGTTTTGAGGCACAGTGATTGCAGCATGAGCTGAACTGTGGGAGCACTGGAGCTCTGCAAGAGGACTCGGGGACTTGCCCCTTTCCACTCAAACTGCAAAGCCCAGAGCAAAAACCCCCTTGGAGCTGCTCCCCCTCCCCAGCACACGGGCAAAACACAACCCACGGGCAGGCAGCTTCCACAAGCCAGAGGAGAAGGGATGTTGAGCAGAAAGCTGACAGCACACCCTTGGAAAACAGGGCAGTTTTATTCCTGCTGCCACTTGCATCCCAGGGAAGGTGGGTGAGGAATCCTCCCCAGCTTCCCCAGGGCTGGCAGAGCCGTGCAGACAAGCTGGGCAGTGGGTGTGAGCTGCCCGAGCCCCTGCTGCTGCAGGCAACTGCCTGCCCTGCCTGCTCCTGGGCCCCTTCTGCCCGTCACAGAGGCACAGCGTGTGTCCCAGCGAGGGGACAGCCAGGGCCTGCCACCCGGGACAGACGTGGCTGCAGCAAAGCCGCGCTCAGCCGAGTGCGAGGCTGCTCCAGTCAGGGAAAGCCTCACCACTGGTTTTTAATTTGCTTTGGATCCAGGCCATTATCATTAGAATAATCTCAAGCAGGTGATAGGCAGGAGTAAATTAATTCTGAATAAAAGCATTTGGGGGTGGGTGCCAAGGAAGGGCACTGCCTTCGTGGGTGAGTCAGAGAGGACATTTGGTGACAAAGTGGACTCGAACTTGCTTTGGAAGGACTGTATTTCCTCTGATGCTACATTTTTTATTCTGCTAAAGACCCCAGATCTGAAATGCACAAGCCAGTGTTTAACAATGAACACAGAGAGTGGTGGGAGCAGGGTTATTTATGCGAATTTATTTTTAATTCACCTTGTCCACTGAAATCATGTGCATGAAAACAATTGGAAATAAATTATCTCCCATCTCCAGAAAGAACCTTTCACTGTTGTTCCTGGAACCACCCGGACACATGAACAATTAATCCTCGACTCCAGACCCAAGTGACTCAACCAATAAAACAGCTGTCAGCTGCCAGTCCTGGGGAGGTGCTGCCTAATATCCCAGGAGAGGATAATTATTCTTATCTGATTTGGCTCTGGAATGAAATCATAAAAAGCCTCGTCCCATTCTGTAAATTCAGTTCTTCTTAGCAGGTTAAGCAGAGCCCAAATGACTAACATTTCTGTCAGCACTGACTCTGGCTAAGGGCTAATATACCATGAAGAATAACCCAATAATAAATCTTATTATAGGGAAGGAAGGAAAAAAAAAAAGCGAGAGCATGGAAGAGTGTGGAACCTCAGAGACGACCTAAGAGGGTGTGAGGCAGTTTCAGCAGCTGACAGAAGTGGTTTCTGATTGTCATTCAGAGGGAAATTTCTGAGCAATTTTATTAAAAATTCTCCATAATATTGACTCAAATCTGAATGTTTTGTGTGGAACTGTTTCTGGAATCAGGACTTATTTTCTTGTTCTCTGGGTGTTTTTCTTTGTTACAAGTGATACCTCTTGGTGTGCAATGAGCAGTTATTTTAAAAATCTCACCACAGGGAGAGACACTTCTTTGAAAGCATGACAGTGTTTTGGGAACACTGAAGCCCCAACAAGCCTTAAATGCTCCCTGGGATGGAAATTCCCCTGAGCCTGGAGGTGGGTAAAACTGCATGCACATCTCCCTGCTTCTGAGGGGGCAGGTAGACCCAGGACCCTTGAGTTTTCCTCTGTCTGGGGCATCTCTAGCACACCCCATCCAAGCTTGTCAGCCCCATTCCCAAGCCCTGCTGTGCTGCAGGGACAGCAAGACCACATCTTCCAACATCTTGTGGTGGTGTGGAAAAGGGAGGTAGAGGCTGAGCTAAAAGTTTCAGAACCAAACCTTTGTGTCTCTCCCTGGGATGAGCACAGGCTCAGCTGCTGAAGTTGATGTGAGGGGAGGACCTGCTCTGTGGAAATGGTGCTCTCCCTCATCACGGAGAGATTTACTGCCTGGGTGGAAAGTGCTTTGCTGGGAGGATGGGAAACGGTGTTGAGTTTAAAGTTCAGGATGACCTTTGTTGTTGCCTTTCATACCACTGATCAAGAGGCTCCTGGAAATAATGACCGTGCAACTCTATCTCTGTTCGCAGCGGTTCCCCCGGTTTCCCAGGCAGGCAGCTCGGATGCTGACTGAAGTGCTGGCATGGCAGCAGGGTGTGGGGACAGAGCTCGGGGGCCACAGGGGGCCCTGGAGCTCGGGAAAGCACCGAGAGGTCTGGCAAGGGGCAGTTCTGCAGAAGATTGATGTCAGGGTTGTGGTGCCACCGAAGTGTTTCTGCAGCGCCTGGGAAGGGCGTTAGGGACAGCAGGGACACGGGGGGCAGGACATGCTGGAGAAGAGGAGTCTCAGGCCCCAGCAAGGAAACTCCGGTCACAGCCATGTGGGTCATGTGCACTTTTGTCTTTGGTTTGTTTCTCCATCCTAAGGAACCACCAGTGGCAGGTGCTGGGGGACCACAGGGACAAAGAACTAAGGAGGGAGCAGGAAGGAGATGTCACCCAGTGCCAGAGGGACTTGGGGCCCATCTCAGCTTCCCACGGCTGCCACTCCATGGCATTGCCATTGCAAGGCATGAGATTGTCCCAGGCCTTGCTGAAGGGACAGGCAGATACAATTTCCAGGAGAGGCAGAGCCAGGGCTGGGGGTACTGGTGGGTCAGTGATGCTGTCTCTGGGCTGGGGAGGAGAAGTGAGGAGAGCACAGGATTGCGACTACACCGGGGAGGGTGGTGTGAGCCCAAGCAAGAAGGGGTTCAGTGAGGGTTTTTCATGACCCCAGCAGCATGGGCCACTCCAGCAGGAGGCAGGACAGCAGAAAAACAGCAGGTATTTAGAGCAAGAGGGACAGAGACCACAGGTGTCACCCAGATGTGAGATCATCTTTCATCACTTCTGGGCAGAGACATCAGCTTTTATGGCTCTTTCCTCTTTGGAGCTGCCTATGACCATTGCCCAGGGAGCAAGGGCACAGGGAAAGGCAATATAAATACCACACATCACTGCTCGCATCCAGAGCGCCTCTGAGTCAGGCAAACCAAGCCTCTAAAAAGGTGGACAAATATTTACTAAGAAAGATTCTTCCAGGCCCAGATCAGGTTCAGGCTGATGCCTGAATTGTGGATATAATCTGGAGAAACAAGGCCTGGAATCTGGATTATTTAGGAGAGATTTATCTGTTTATTGAAGAAATTTTAGGACTACTAGAAAGTGCTGTAATCTCAGAGAAATTGAGACAAATCCAGGCTGAAAACATAGTATATTGATTTCTATAAATCTATAAATTTACTACAATCTAGATACAATTAGATAATACCGCACTAATGAAGCTTTATAAATTTCATTTTCATCCTTAGAAACCTTTTGAAATTCTGTTTGTGGAATAACTTTGATTTATGCCTCATTGTCCTTTCTAGTGATCATATCTCCATCTGGTGGGAGTGAAGGACTGGTAAGATTGACCTGCACAGACCAGCTAAAATACCTGTGGGAACAAGAGTTTCACTCAGAGGTGAGCTTTACTATTTACTATAGAAAGATCTAAAGAGAGAGAGAGAACTGGTGGAACCACCTGGGACAATAAATTAAACCACCTCAGAGNAAAAAAAAAAAAAAGGAGTGAACACTGACCACAACAGGGATCAGGTCTCCATCAGAGGGAAGCAGAGAGTGGTCCAGCAGTGCTGGTAAAATCAAAGATCCCTTGGAAACAGGAGTATCTGCTATGGGAAAGCTGAACTGTTATGGAATGGATCAGGCAAAGGCAACACTGGTGGGCTCTGGTGGAGGGAGAGGGTGGCCAAGGATGGGGAAGGCTCAGGGAGCCCTGCCAAGGTGGGGAATGGCCCTGGATGTGCAGTTTGAGACAAAGAAACAAGGCCAGAGAAAGTGATGGATTGAGAGCAGTCACATGGGGAACACAAGCACAGAAATTGCCTCCACTGTGAGTTTCAGCACAAGGCAAATAACTTTTTCAGCTGAATACATCACTTGATGAGCATGCATAACTGGTGCTTGGAAGGATATTCCAACTTCTCCTGCCTGCAAAGGCAGACATTTGCATGTACATTATTTAAATTTACTTGTGAGAGATGTTGGTCCTGTGTAGCTTTGAAAGCATTCAGACTTGCTTGCCTTATTAAGTCCAATGCTCATTTTTAAGCCATTATCTGTAGAAGATATCATGCTCCAAATTGTACCTGGCTTAGCTTTTATCTCAGATACCTGCTTACCATAAAAGCCTGGAAAGGCAGCACAGTAACTTCTTCAAATGAAAAAATTAAAATCTGAGATTTCTCTGGCCAAGGGAAGCAATCAGTCAGTGATATTGAAAGATCCATCATCAAAGAATAAGGCAAGGAATGAATAGATTCTAAATCAGTCAAACATTTTAAACATCCCTTTTGTAATTGACAATTTTGTAATATTTATTCACAACAGATCTGATTGCTGGATTCCCACTGGCTCCCCTCAGGAGGGTTTGCGTGAAATCAGTTTGAAATGGTGTGTCAATTTTTTTCTGAAGTCACCATCTGGCTGATAGACTTGAGTCTGTTCTAATACACTGACCCAGTGAATCGCTGCTAAACAATTCCCAGGGGTCTCCACTCCTCTCGCAGGCAATCCGGGAGAGCTGCCGGGAGAGAGCGGCCCAGACAGGCATATTTTAATGGGTTATGTTGAAGGATTGTAAAAGAATTTGATTTATGTAAAGAAACAGAGATCTTGGGATGGTCTTGTCCACTCTCATGCCCTCATGCTGGTTTCAGATGCGAGGGGAGGTGCACGACCAGCGTTAATGACATGAAACTACTTGAAATTGTGCTGGGGGAGGAAAAAAACCCCAACAAATAAAACCCCACAAAGAGCCCTCCTCCCTGATCAGCAGCAAGGAACCCAAATGTTTGATAGCAGCAACCCCCCACTGCCCAGCTGGCAAAATTAAATACCGGATTAAATACACGGCACATCTATTTCAAATATGTGACAGTATATACATGACACCGGGGCCCTGCAAAATCACCTCCATTCCCTATCACCAAAAATCCCCAGGATGAAATATATTCAAACTGCCATGCTTAAAACCAGCTGGGTTTAACGTGCAGCGTGGAACGAGGCCTCAGCACACGTGTTTTGTGTGTTTTGTGTGTTTTCCCACGTACCGGCGATGTGGTGGCACACGGTGGTAATTGGATGCTTCCTCTCATCATCCCTCAGCAAAGCACTGCTGCCACCCTTGTGAATTATATTTTCTACTGTGCAAGACACTCTTTTGTGTTGCCCAGCCCCAGAGCACGTGCTGCTGTCCCAGGTGCAAGCTGCCCAGTGTACCTACACACGTGTGTTTGTGCACATATCCCCACATACACACGAGCTTGGCATAATTCTAGGATGACTAATTTTTTTTGACAGGCGAGTAAATCATCGTGATAGCATTTGTTTTTTTCCATTACCATCAATCATTGTTGTATCTGTGATCGAGCAGAATTTGTCTTCGGCTGCTTAAAATGTTCCTGATCGTTTTTCAAAGCTAAATATCTTCTCTAGATAAAGAACACTTACTGTAATAATGTGTATGCTAAAGAGCTGATCCAAACCCCACTGAAATCATGTGAAGGGTATTGGCTCAAGGAACATTGATTTAGGTCCATCATTTATTTCTTAGTAGAACTCCAGTAAGAGACTGAGCATGGAGAATATTTTATAGGGTTTGATTAATTCCCTCTTCAACCAATGGAGTAAGGCTACTGATCAAGACAGGAGAAGAAGTGGATATCTAAAGCCTTGAAAATATACAGAATATCACAAGCTGGTGAAAGATGAAGGAAAGATCTCTGTAAATCAAGACAATCCTTAAATGAATTTGCTTCGGCTATGTTGAGGACCAGTCTGCAGGCCCATCCACTGAGAACTCAAACTCAGAGAATAGAAGTGTTTGGGAAGATGAGCAAGAGCAGCAGGAATAAAAGAGACCAGGAAGAAAACTGAGTGGTCATTCAGACCCACAGACCAAGGTACAGGGAACAGGAAAGCAAGGGCAGACTGGATCAGGACACCTCCCTCCAGGATATCTTGTCTTACTTGCACATCTGAAAGCCCTTGCTTGGGGTCATCCTGGGATGCTCTCAGACCTGTCTCTACACCCAGAATCCATCAGGGGCTTCTATCATCAGAGGCCATAAAACTGCCCCCAAATACATCCCACCAATAAAACCGTGCAGGGAATCAAAGCTTGCCAGGCCTGGATGGCAAACACTCTCTGCAAGCATCATAATTAACAGTAAGAGTAATTAAACTTTTAACACCGGCTAGGCTCAATATCTAAGATCTGGGGGTTAATGTAGCAGTTTTCTAAAGGACAGGAAAATAAAGTAGTAATAAAATAAAATGAACGTATCCAGAACCCTGAGGCATGATTGTCCTCTGCACATTCCAGTGACGAGCGTGCCCTGTTTGTCTGGCTGCAGGAAGCCCTCAGTGCTCCCTGCCTGCTGGGTAATTATTTTGTTACCATGGGGCTGTGCAGGTTGGGTCATTGTGTGGATCACAGACCACTGTCAGCCTGGACGACAGGAAGACAAGCTCTGAAGCAGCTGCAGACAAAAAAAAGTGTCTGCATCCCACCTTCTCTCCCCATTTCTGGGCTTGCAAACCAGCCAGAAACAGATGGGAGGGAAATAAAACTGGCAGATGAACATTCAAAGTTTATCCTCCTTTTTAGTGGGTCATAGTGGAGACCATCATGGCAATGCTGTGCATGATGTCAGTGAGATTTTTTCTTTTCCTTCTTCTTCCAAGAAAATTTGGTGGTTCTTGGGTTATTAAAAATGATGAGAAGCAGAAGCAAAGGTGTCCTGTGAGACTTGGGCAGGTCTGGGGGTGATTGGCCTTTTCCAAGCTTTTGAGACCGGGGTGGAGGAGCCCTGTGCAGGGTCCTGCTGGATGGAAGCAGGGTGAGGTGGTGCTGGTAATTCTCAGTGCAAGCCCTCACAGGTAAGGGACATGTGCCTGTCTAGCCTTTGTCACATTCAGGTCTCTTTGTCTTTTGTTTTGCCAGTTTTTTCCCAGGTTGGATCTAAAGGGAAAATAATTTTTCTCAGGAATAGGCTTTTCGTCCTTGAAGGATTCTGCTCTTGTCTCCTTATGTCTCTTAATTGTATAACCCTAAGGTATGCCTCAGATTTACACAGCCTAAATCCAGCCTTATTTGACTGTATTTGTCATTATTCCAATTAATTGTGCATCAACTAATTGTGTAACATGGCTATTTGCATGTCAACCCAGGGTCCTCATGCTGCTTTTTGCAGTGTAATTGCTCTGGCTAAGTGAATACCAGGAATATTCCTGAGCTTTCAGCCATTAATCAAGGCCCATTGAAAGGAATATTAGCAACCTGGGAAATAAAAAAAAAAAAAAAGAAAAAGAAAAATATCATTGAGATTTTTTAAATTAAAAGGAAGCCTAAAATGCAACAACAGGAGCAGTATGAAAGCCAAGGAAGATCTTGCCAAGCTTACAAAGCTACTTTGGAGATTGGAAAATGCTTACAGACAAATGAAGGGGCAATGGTTTGGCTTCCTTTTCTTGGTGCCCACGTTGGGGGTGTTTGGGTGATGCTGCTGAGCAAACAGTGAGAGGATTTTAACCATGTACAGGAGCAGGGAGCGTGGATGTCAGTGGAAGGGTCTTTTTAGAGTTGGATATCTTGAGGAAGTAAAGAAGGGGGTTGTTTGGGACAATGCACAGAAGCAGAGAAATAGCTGACACTTGTGGATGTGGAAAGGAGAGGTGCTGCTGCTGCAGGAGAAGCTGGAGTGGGGGGTGGACTCTGCCACTGTGGGGAGCGTGGTGGGGTTTGTTCACCGTGGGACAGCAGGCTGGGACCTGTGCAGGGACATCCTGGTGAGCAATTCCCTCCTGGATTGGAGAAATTGCTCCCTGAACCCTCCACTCACCGCCCTGGTTGGAAAAAGTCACCCAGAGGATTGAGACTCCCACCAAAGCTCTCCAGGCTTTGAGAGCGGTGAGACAAATCCAGGCCCGTGATTGCTCTCTTTAAAACCTCCTCAGCAACATTTTGGGAGGAATGAGAGAGATGAACCACGACCTGCTTGCAGCCACCCATGTCCCCAGAACAGCAGTGGCACCTGGTGATGAACAGTCCCTTCCCTTGGGGAAGGTTGGATTTTTACTGTCAGCACTGCTTGCCCTGGTGATGTATATAAAGTTGCTGTGGGAGAAACCAGCTGAAGGCTGCAACAATGAAAAAGAACATTAATATCCTTGATGAACTATCCCTAACAAAGTCAAATAGTAGTGACAGGCCTGGTGCTGCAACTCCTCGATCCCAGACCATCAACTGGCCCATTACACTCTGCTGTCCCACACTGCACATAGCTTAGGTGTCTCAGGAAAAAATAAAATCATGTTCAGGACATCATCAAGGATGCTAATCAAGGATTACCAAGGATGATTGGGATCTTCAAGGATGCAATCAGGATCCTTTTGCCCCTTCACATGAAGAAGGCTGGCAAAGTGTGGAGCCCACAGTGATGGAACATTTTTGGCCATGTTTCAACCCTTTTCCCGAGCTGGCAGCGAGGCTTGTGAATGCCTGTGGGTCCCACACTAGGCTTGTTTAACCTGGACTCCTCAGGGAATCAGAGCTCTCCCTGCTCAGCTGTTTCCCATCCCTCATGCTGTGGATGGGCTGCAGCTCCAGTTTCTGCAGCTCTGCTGCCGAGGATAAAGTGAAAGCAAAGCTGGCCCTGGGCTGCTGTTTGCAAATAGAGATGAAGACAAACAGATGAGTTCAAGCTGCTGGAAGGAAAACAACCCTGTCAGCTCTTCTGCTTAATGGTGGGAACCTGGAACTGTAAACAAAACCCTGGGCGGGTCCTGCTCATTCCCACCGGCCCTTTGAGTCCAGCGGTGTTTTTCAATCTTTACCTCCTAGAACCAATCAATTTTGTGCCAGCCTGTAACTTTTTACTGGTGTTGTGGCTGTTTCAGTTAAAGACAACCAGGTGCTGCATTGCTTCCCCCCCACCCAGTGCTGGGACCTCTCCTGTGCCTGTTCTCTCAGACATGGAGGGATCCCCGGATGCTTTTTCATCCTCAGGTCCGAAAATTCCTGACATTGTGGGTGTACCCTCTGATGGGCCATGGAGTGTTTTACCATCCTCCTGTTTCATCACTGAGCTCCCAACACCTTTGGAGATCATCCACTCTTTCTAAAGCTCAGAGAAAGACAACATTACTCCAAAGCCTTGTGAGGTTTCTGAGCAGAGAGCAGGGGGAAGGAGGTGAGAGCCTCTCAAGGCACACGCTCCTCAAGCCCCAGCAGCACCTCCCCAGCAGCACTTTTCCTGTGTGTCAAGTCAGACAAGCGAATGCAGTATCTCAATTTCAATACTTTTTTTTTTTTTGTCTGACAGTCCCTTAATTAGCATGAGATTTCACAAAATCCACCAAGGCAGCCATCCATCTGTTTTGCTGACTTTCAGTAACAATATTTATCATTGCAGAAGTGTCAAAACAATAAAATCAGATGACATTTATGCAAAGGGTTCCTAACTACTTTAAAAAAGGCCCAAACCTTGAAAGCCTCCTGCAGTATACTGCTGGGAATTGTTTGCAGACAAAAAGCTGAGAGTAATTCCTTCTGTACCCACATAAATATTTTAAACAAGCCGTCAAAGAATCTTCCAAGGGAGGTGCAAGGATGGCATATGCTTCTCTTTACCAACTTTGTTCCAAAAGGTAAGACAAGGAAAAAAGGAATCTCCCACCCTTTTAGATGCCTTTTAGTTTCATCCCCCAAAATACTATTTTTGTGTGTACTTTTCACATTTCAAAAGACTGCTATATAAATTGGTTCATGCCAGTGACAATTCCTAATAAATTTAACCTGATCTGCCATGCAGTAAGAAGGGGGAATTAGAAAAAAAAAATCTGCTTATTTAACTCTAAGGTATTTAAGCCAATATATAAATGAGAATTAATAAATCTGCATTTCCTATTGTCAGCACTAGTTGATTACAGCACTGTAGAGCCCTATCAAAGGGTGCATACGGCACACTAAGTTCTGTAGTGTATTTAAATTATCCACAATAAATTTACCTAACAAATTCGAGTGTAGCTGCATTTTCCCCTTGTCAAGAGTTTCTCTGCGTGGGGGCACTCAGAATTACACTCTGGCTTAGCAGATCCCTGTGCAGCAGGAAAGGATGAGCCCCTGTAACCCTGGCTTTGATGGCTTTTTGCAGGGAAAGTGGCTTTGTTCAGCTGAGCCATACCTTCAGCTCGATCCCGGACTGAGCACTGCTCCTCCTCTATCTGATCTCTAGCAAGGTGAGGTTTTAAAGCCATTTTGTGCTCACAGCACAATTTCTGAAGGTATTTCCCCCCACAGCTCTTGCATGCTTGGTTTTGAAGGGTTTTCAGTCAGGGGCCAACAGCATAAAGGAGCAGGATGCTGGAGTGAGGTGCCCACCTTGGGTTGGTACCACTGCCAAACCTGGGTTTGTGCAAGAGCATCCCACGGAAGGGCAGCAAAGGCAGGGGGAGATCTGCTCCTGGAGGAACTTCCCAGGCAGCTGCTCCAGAATAAGTCAGTGCTTTCTTCCTCAAGCCAGGGGTGGGGAGCCAGGCTCAGCTCCATGCTGATTGCAGGCATCTGTCTTCTCCTGACAGCTCTGCCTGTTAGTGCAAAGAGTCTGCTGTTTAATTTACCTGACTTGTTAACAGCTCCCTGTTTTGAAGTTGTAGGAAGTAGCTGATTTCACGTTTACAGTTGAAGCATTGAATTCCCATCGGGTGGCTAAAATTCACAAATAATCTGGTAATTTGTCTGCTGTCTTGGGAGCCCATGGGGATGCTTCTCAGTGTATATCACAGTGTATATCACCATGTTTTGGTGAAAAGATTGATGAGCAAAAAGGAGCATGGAACTGACTGGCCATGTGCCAGGAGGAGCTATCAAAACTGAAAGGCTCAAGGAAATCCCTGACAAAGAAAGCAGGGATGGGGGTTTTGCACAGCCCCCCCTTGCAGAGGGGTTGCAGAGGAGGGTGGTGGGGAGCTCACAGCCCTTGGGGATGCTCTGCCTACAGGGAAGAACATCCCATTGCCCCTGAGCATGGAGCTGGGTTGGGTGGGTTTGTCTTGGCATATTGCAGCCTTGGCCTCTCAAAATGTCCTGGGTATCAGCTCAGTCCATACAACACAGGGGCAAGTGAGAGGCAGTGCAGAGCTGAGCTCAGCTCTCCATGGTGCACATCTCAGAGGGGAAATGTGCCCTCAGGAGCACCACTGCAGGCAGGTATCACACCCAAGAGCTGAAAGCAGAACAACAAGTCTTTGGAGTTTCTTACCATTAGTGGCTCATCCCCATCATTAAACAGATCAGTAACTGGCAGCCCCAGAAACTGAAGAAGAGGGAAACACCGTGTGAGCAGCCTGGGGCATCCCAAAACTGCATGAAGGTGGATTTTGACAATCAAACCCTCCCTGGTCACACTCACAATCCCTCACGGGACCCACAGAGGATCCTGCAGGGACCCCTGGGAAGGGACAGACCCTCTGCTGCACCCAAGTCCCTTCCCCAGGTGCTAAAGCAAGTGGGGAGTGAGCAACCTCCAAGCTCAGGCTGACTCTGTGCCTCCTCTCCTCGAGAACAGACCACTGAGTGCCTGCTTTAAGGAAAACGCTGCAGCTCCCCCAGAAATCAGGCATGCTGGATTTGTAAATGAGTTTGGAGTTAAGGAAGGCAGGCTGCAGACATCCCAGCAGAGCAGCAGGTAATCAGTAGGCTGTCCTCTACAGGGAAGGTGTTAAATCCTTCTTGGAGGGCTGACAAAAAGAGTTGCAGCCCATATGTTTATTGCCAGAAAAATAATAAAAAGAGTATTGGTTTAACCAAGTCTAACAGCCATCAGAAGGTTTAGACACGTGCTCTTGCCTGGAGGGTTGGTGTGCAGGGCCAGGAGGAACATTTCACCCCAACCTTGCCATCAAATGATCAAAGCCAAGCTCACAACAGCCACCGGCCCAAACTCCTGCCAGAAGGAGAATGTAAAACTGAACGTGAGGAAATCCCTCCTGCAAACCCTGATGGCCTGTGAGGTCTCTCCTGAGAGCAGCTGTCCCTGCCTTCCTCCTGCAGCGCTCCTGCTGCATCTCCTCCCTGGCTGCCGAGGGCAAGGTCTGCCCTGGGACTCTGCCCTGGGGCTGGGGATGGTCAGGGCTTGCTGCCACGGCTGCCCAGCCCTACTGCCCTCTGGCAACTCCAGCCCCACCTTGGTAGGTTCTCCCAGTGCTTTTAGAGCACTGCTTGGGGTTGGGTGCAAATGGGTTGGAAATTTTGCTCTTTGAGATGGACACACTGGCCCAGTGAAGTCTGGATGTGACAAGATGGGAAGACCAATTTTAAACTGAAGATTATTAGATTTAAGAGACCTCTCCAACAGAAAAGAAGATAAAGGACATTATTGGAAAGCCAATGAGTGCTTGAAATCAGAGCTGAGGGGAGCAAAACAAAACTGAGAAGGGGCCCAGGCAGTGCTGCTTAGCCAGGCTGGAGGCACAGAGCAGCCAGTGCTGGGGTTTGGCTGCTCTGTGTTCTCGTTTGCATTAACTAATGCTGCTTGGCATCATGTAATGCGTTATTGTTTTTATTGTTCTTGTTGTAAATACACCTAGAGGCATCTTATAAATAGAATTAATTATAGTTGTTTAATTCATTAGTTAAGTACACAGCACATTCTGCTCGCTGGAGAGGCTTGGATGGCTGCAGTCAGGGCATGCATGTACAAATCTATGTGTGGTCACGTTCACTGTGCCTGGGCCCGTGGCACAGCTCTCCAGACCCTCTGGTCTCACATTTCCAGCTTCATTCCCACTACTGCCCTTTCTCTCAAAAGCTCATGTCAAAATGAAGTAGTTGCAAGGAGAGTTTGGGAAGATTGGTCTAGAAGAGGGCAGCACAACGGGAGGAGAAGGGCAGAAAATTTGGGTGAAAAGCACATGAAACCTTCTCAGAGTTGTGGGTGGGTGAGTCTCTCCATCCTGGGTGGGAAGCCAAGGATATTCCTGAACAGGGTGGTGTTGGGTAGACTGTGTGACACTGTCCTGGCTCCATCTGAACCCAGTTTGGGAAGGGAAATGCTCTGTGCCAGGGCAGCTGGAGGAGGAATGCAGGTGTTGAGGCTGTTTTCTGAGAGAAAGGAATTCATAGGACTTCTCAAATGGAAAGGGGACAACAAAGTGCAGAGGGTGACCCAGTCCTGATGTCTGGCAGCTCCTATCTTTGAGCACACAACTGCAGGGCAGGGAACACGTGTGAGGAGGAGGATACACCCCCTCCCATCACAGCAACCATGTGAAAATAGGGTGAAATTCCTTTTCAGGAAACAGGAGCTGCCCAGTGTAGGGTCAGTGCAGGCAGTGTTTCAGTGAGGATATTCCAGCCTCTGTCCTGCCTCTCCTCCAGCCCAGGACTGGGGCAAACCCAGCCCTTGGGAAGCAGTGCAGAGAGAGAAGGGGCTTTAAACCAGGCCATGCTCTGCTTTGTGACTTTTGCCTGTTCAAGCTGGGAGCTCCACAATCCTGCACCATGGAGAATTTCTTCCTCCCCTTCACCTATTGTGGCTCACAGCAGAGTTTTATGAGCTCCCCTGCCCAGGCTGACCCAGCTCAGAGCTGCCTCTCTCGTAGGAGCAGAGCTGTTTTCTCCAAACCACAACACAACTGAAAAAACACAGCGGGTCAATACATCACAGAGCACACACTTGAAAGGGAAGAGGCATAAAACTCATGTCATTGATGCAGGGCAAACCTTGCTCCCCTTCCCCTGATGCTCTGGACATTCCCAGGGCTGGGAGTGTCCTTTCCTGACCTGAGGATGGTAATGGGAGCTCAGGCACTTGCTAAAGCTTGGAGAGAGGTGAAGGAAAACCCCATGCAGAGCAATGGTTATGACCACTGGACCATTGGACTCAGGAGGGGTCAGTGCTGGCTCTGATACTGCATGTGATGTCCCCATGGGCTGCAGCATCCCCACCATTCCCTCAGAGGCAGAGGCATTGGCAGGGGACACACAGCCCATGCCAGGACCTGAGCACCTCGCAAAGAGGCACAGAGAAGCTCCCCTCTCTGGCAAAACAGCAGGGTGGTAAAGATTTAAATCCAATCAGGGAGGAGTTCCAGTCCCTGTTTGGTCACCAGGCCTTGCTCTGCATTAGCCCCACCTGGAAGGAGTGGGGATGCCAATGACCTGGTAAATAAATAAATAAAAAACATAAATCAGGCATGCCCTGGACAAGAGCAGTTGTTTAAAACATCCCAAAATATCCCCCCTCCCACCCACGCTGAGGCCATCATGAGCATCTTTGAGAAGTGTTGCTGCATCCCTTTGCAGGCAACTGCCCCTCACTACTGCAGGATTGGGAGGCACTCACAACAAGATGGAAAAAAAATAATAATCAAAGGAAACCCAGTGAAGCCCCATGCGATAATAAAGGCTGACTCTAACTAACAGTTGTTATTCAGACATTGTTAATGATATTATAAGCACTGCCATGTGCTAGGCAAGCTGTGACAGGCACCCCAGTGGACATATGGATAATCAGATCACATGCCTGCTTCAATCAAAGCCATAAGTACCAACTTGATCAGGATCAGAAGCAAGCCCAAGCTAACAGGAGCTGGGCACGTGCTTTGGGGAAACATGTTCTTACACATAAGAAAACAAATAAAAAGGGGAATGGTAATTGTGATGCTGGAGCATCCTTGCTGTGCAAGAGACAGCCCAGCCCACGAGAGCTCAGCACCTCTGGGGCAGAGCCTGGCCCTGAGCTCCCACAGCGAGGGGCTTCCTGCTCCAGGGCATCACAGCCACCACAAGAGAGGAACGCACCCAGAACCAGATGCAGCAGTTTTCCTCTCTGCTGCCACTCCAGATTATTGCCCTAGCTTGGGAAGAAGGCTCTTGGCAGAGCTGCTAAGGATGGAGGTGGTTGAGAGGCTTTACCTGGATTCACCTCCTCCGTGCAGCCAATTGCAACTGCAGTGTGGTGCAGAGACACAGCTCCCTCCAGCACACACCTGAGCACTGCCAGTCAAGTCCCAGGCAGCTCACTGTCATTAGAAACACTGAACATAATCACCAAATTTAATGCCTTTATCATTGCTCGATGGATCAGTGAACAGAGGAGCTAAAAGAAAGACAATTAGAAGCGTCAGTCTATGCTAATTTTTTTTCCATTGCCTTGCTTTTGTCTAAAGAGTTATTCATTTCCTAATTGTGAAATGTAATTTTGTTTGGGGGCTTTTGTTATATTTGTTTTGTTGTGTGGCTAATGCAGTTATTTGCTGCACACAGCTGCTTTTCTCCTGCTCAGCCGGTTTAATGGAATTCTTTGGCAGCTTTGATTTAAAATCATTTTGGTTTAGTGACCAGGCCATTTCTGGAAGGGGGAATCAGATTGTTTCCTGGATTTCTCAGTCATATTTTGCTCAGCAAGATTCACTTCTTTAAATGCATGTTTTCATGAAGGTTTTTAATCCGGTCGTTTTGGTTCCAGTGGAGACAAATCTCAGCAAGAAACAGCGTCCTCCTCCCATCCTGTGAGGGGCCCACACCAAAACCTTCTTGCCACTCTTTAGGCCACTAACAGCTGCAAAATCTTGGGCCATCCCAGACTTTTCCTTCCCAAAAAGGATGCCCAGGAAGGAGAGCCACTGCCACCTCAGCCCAGCTGAGGCTCTTGGCAATGGCTGTGCCCCAGGCAGACCCACAGGATCTGTTTTTGTTACGTCATAAACCACACCTGAAAGTTGTTTTTTCCACTCTAAGTGTTTAACTGGAAGGCCTCCTACAGCTCCAGAGCCCTGCTGAGCTGGATGGCAATGCAGGGAGTGAGTAAATTGCCCTTTTAGCACGTTTTCTCCGGCAAGAGGATTTTCAGTACCAGCCCTCCCTCCATGTGAAATCCAGAGCGAAGGAAAACTGATTTAAAACCAATCACTAACACTTACACACAGCCCCTTATTCCAGCATCCCTCCCCATCTAAGCTTCATCTTGGACTATTGAATCAATCCTGTCTCCACTGCTGCTTCCCTAAGTAACAAACCAAATCAGATGATGGCACGGTCTCCTCTAATTGACTGAGCTGCACACGTGTAGCCACGTCGCAGATGTGGGACACAAAGTACGTGAAGATATTGATAAACTCCAGGCTGAGGGAGGGAGGAAGCAGGACTGGACCCAGGCACCAAGGTCCAGCACTCACAAGGCTGGGGACCTCAACAAGAGAACTGTAGTTTGTCAGGAGCACAGAAGTTGAGGCATGTGGAAGTTGGGTGTGTCCTACATCACAAGATCAAGTTGAGTTTGTGGAGAGGGGATCCAACAAATGTAAGAGTGTGATCTGACAAATGTGCACTTGAAACCACATGCAGGACAGGTCTTGCATTTTGGACGCATCTGTTTCACTGAAAACTTTGGGATTCATCTGGCTTTAAAAGGTTTTTTCACCACAAAGCCACAGTTTTCATTATATTCTGCCGAACAAAATTTATGACCCAGTTCTGTTGGGTCCAGTGAAAGCACCTTCATCCTCCATTTGTCTCCCTTTGGGTGCACACCCATTTCTCCCCAGGGCTTGCATTCCATATCCTCAGAGTCACATTGTTTCCAGGGTGGACAAAGCAGGGACATTTCCACACTAGGCTCACCCCAAGCTCCAGTGATGTGGTCACTGGGGCATCCCTCTCACCCCTCTGCTCCCCAACACTTGTGCAGGTGACATGGAGATCATGGTGATTTTTCTGGTCACCTCAGGCAGATGAGATCTGCAGTGTCCACAGCTGACACATGGGATGGGACATTTCAGCAGCAAGTGCCACTGGTCTCTCCCACTTTGCCATGGAAATTATGGTTCAAAGCAGATTTACCCTGCAGGGCTCAGGAAAGGGCTTTAACCCTTGTAGGGTTGTGCTCTTCAGAAGCAAAGAGATACTCCACTTATCTGCTAGGAGTGGTACTTAATGCCCTTAAGGGGCAGTGCCAGGGGCCTAGGTGGCTTCAAAGGGACAAAATATTCCCTGTTTGGTCCTTCACAAACTTTTCCCTTCCTGCAGAATCATGCATCTCTGCCAGGTCTTGCTCCAACTTGGATGAAGCTCATCTCAACAATGCCCTGTCCAAGAAAAATCCCAACCCCACCAGGAGCCACAATCCCCAAACCACGCCTGGCTCTGTGAGCCCTCCAGAACCAAGCCCACGTGGGCTCCTGCCTGCTCAGCCAGCATCCCTGCAGTGGCACCGGGGGGATTCCCAACTCTACCAGGCACTGCTGGGGAAGTAAAATCATCATCTCGTGTGGCTGGGCTGGGAACAGGTGTGTGAAAATCAGCACCCAGGCACCCGCTCCAACAACGTTGTTTTTTCCTTGCGTGCCATAAATCAGAGTGCTAATCTTTCACTGTCCGGCGAGATCTCTCACTGGGAGGGTGATAAATTGCCCTCCAGCCCCTGACAGCTGCTGGGAAATCACTCACAGCCCGAGACAAACCTCTAAATCTGACATTATAGAGTGTTGAAAGGAAGAATGTCTGTTTTTATAACCTACCTCAGTTATAATAAATATTTAAAATCCACATTAACATCCTCTTATAGTTACAATCTGCCCTCTATGGAACAGTGTCCAACTTAGATTTAATTAGCAACTGAACCTTTGCAGTCCAAGCTCCTATTTAGGCTGAAGATCCAAATCTCCAGTGAAATGCTTCTGTTTTCTTAAACTACCTGCACTGTAATAAATATTCGCCATGTCGCCAGGCAGCTCTGTTGGAGACAGTGCTCTTTTTGTCTTCTCAAAGGCTAACATTTAATTTAAATGATAGGGTCTTTCCAGACTCCAGGGGGAATTTATTTCCTGCTCTCCATAAACTTTGCCATACTTCACCTCCAAGGCACCAGGAGAACACAGGAATGGAAACACCTTGATGCAGGTATGGGATTGGAGTGATGAAAATAAAATCTGGGCTCAAATGCTCTGGCTTTTGGTCATGAGCATGTGCTAGAAACATGGAGCAGAGACCTCCCCTTTCTATGAAACTGAGGAGAATTTGGGAGCTGTATTCCAAAATCCTGCAGTTAGCTTCTCTTGGAGAGAGGGAACTAAAAAAACCTGTCCAGAAGTTTTTCCATGTTCAGTCTTTTTTCGAGGCTTTTGCAGGGTGCCTTGTTTCCTCGTTTATTATTTTATGGCAGTTTATTTCTAGAAGGCAGCATTCAAACTCGCTTCTCTCCTCCCTCCTGACTAGTGTTTCACCAAGGTCTTTATCAAAAATATCACAGGAAAAACACAGGCAGAAGTGTTAAAAAACCCAAAGTTTCCTGCATGTCCCTTAACTAAAAATCCTACACCAGTCCATTTTGAATTGTGGTTTCTTCCCTGTCCTGCCTATTTGCTGCTGCCCTGTGACTGTGTCAGCCCATGGCAGAGAGAGGAGGAGTGTTATATCCAAAATCACCCTGACCCACATGCCTACAGCTCCCAGGCTCCGGAGGTGCCTCGGGGCTGCTCCACCAGCCCATCAGGATACCCTCCCTGGGCAGGCTCAGAGCAGCTGTGGCTGCAGCTCCAGGCCCAAGGCTGGCAGGGAGGTTTGCTAAAAACCCTGGAGGTGTCAACCACCCTGCCAGCACCCTGCTTGGGGGTTGTGGTTAATAGGAGAGGGTCAGGAGGCTGCAGGAGGACGGGGCAGCAGGACAGCTGTGCTGTGTGCAAATGCTTCCCCTCGGTTTCATATTTGGGCGCCCTGCGTCCATCCCAGCTGCTGCTGGAATCAATAGCAGGGTATCAATCAAGGCATCCCAGAGGAAACCCGCTGCTCACACAGAAATAAACAGACATTTTCCTTCTGCGTGTCACAGAAAGCTACAGACATCTCCTGGCATTGTCTGAACTGAGGGTAAAAGGGACATAGCATCTTCAGCTGCACCATGGGAGAGTAGGTTATGGAAATTGGAGTGTGTATTATGTGCATTGGATATAAACATATATGCAGACACATCTTGGCCTGTGTTAAATAGACAGACATGGGCTTCTGTTTCATTTCTAACTCTCCAAACGATGGCAGACAAACAAAAGAGTATGTAACTTTTAAAAGAGCATCCTTTAAGCTCTGGTATTTTGCCTCCTCCATGCATTTTGTCCTGCACCAGGAGATCAATCCAGATGCCTCCAGCAAAGGCAATGTTTGTGAAAGAAAAACCATGAGCGTCCTGGTGGCACTTGCATAGTTTGATGGCCTGTTTGGGAGCTTCTTATCTCTGCTCTTGCAATGTCCATTGGGTTTTCATTTCCAGTTTGTTTCTGGCTGTATCAATGTTTAGCCATCGCTGAGTCAGTGCTGTCCTGCCAGTCTGAGAGGCTGGCAGGAGATGAAAGTGTAGCTGATCAGCTCTCACCTACCATCCAAAGCAAAAGCAGAGCCAGCTTCAAACATCTCCTCACCCCAAACCACTCATACCCTGGTATTTGTTTGCATGAGCTGCCTGCTGTGAATCTTGCTTGGGTTTGTAGAGATAGCATCACCCCCCTTGGGAACAGCCAGTGCATTTTACCAGGAAACCTGCTGTTTTACAAAGGGTTTACAACCAGTGGCTCCTTCCTCTGAGAAAAGTTACATTCTCGGGCATTCAAGGTTTGTTTTTTGATTATGCGGGAAGTGGTGTGAATGGAAGTCACAGAGCCCTCATGGGAGAGAGGTAACATGAATCCCCAGCAGCTTTCTTAACCTTTGCTTTTGCAGATGTTTTTAGCTTTGCACAAGGAGTTGCCAGGAAGTCTCAGATGCAGAGCACATGGGAAGAAAGATGCTGAGATGCCTACAACTCTCTCAATGTCTGCTCTGTGCTGGGATGGCAAAGGCATTAGGAGGGTCTGCCTGCTGTCCACTCAAAGGACCACAGAAGGATGTTTAGTGCTTCTGGGATGAGCAGGGAAAGAGGTCTGGAAGAATCTGCTCTCTTGCCATAGTAGAGGAGAAGGGTTTTCCAGCTCTTCCAAGACACCAAACTGCTATTTCATGCAAAACTGGTGACTGAGGACATACACCTCAGGGCAATCCCAGTCTTCTCTGGGACTGCCAGCTAGCAAGAAGGCAGGAGGCTCCCACAGCAGCAGCACAGAGTGGTGTATAGGTCTTCATCACACACTGGTGTGTAAGTGGGAAAACAAACTCTGGAGAGGGTCAGGAAGGCTGAAGGACCACATCCAGGCAGCCTCAGTTCCAATTCAGCTGCTGTGCTCAGCATTTGTCACGCCCAGCTCAGAGACCCCCAGGGAGGGTGACCTGGAGCCACATGTCCGATGTGCCTATCATTGTCCACTGAGTAGGGACAAGGTTGTAGGAGGCGCTCAAGTCCTCAGGCCAAGTTTAAATTTCTTTAGGATGATAGATGCGAACAGTTAGACTCCTAAAAGAATTAAATTCTACAACCTCCTCTCTACTCTCTTGCCTAACTTTCTGCTCCTGCAGTTGGTATTATGCAGAAAGATCAACTCATGGTCTTTTGTAGCCTCAGCCATCACCTGTGGAAGCTCAGGGAGGAGCTGAAAAAACAAAGAGAAGACGGAAAATCAGCTTTCCTGGCAGAAGCACTGCTCCAGATTCCTAAGGGCCTGTGCACTGCTCAGTCTGAAACCATCCCCAGCTCAAAAGGAGGTCGGTCCCCAAGGAGGATTGTGCTTAGGGAATCTGTCTGGAGGCTGAAGCCAAAACGCCAGGTGACAATGGGTGAGCAGGTGACAAAAGCAGGCAGAGGTGTGGCTTTGAAACTCCTGCAAGCTGCTTTACTTCTGGAAGCCTCTCATGGACAGTCAGCAGTGACTCACTGTGAACACTGGTGCTCAGTTCCTTTATATGCTGCCGTTCCCCACGGGCAGCATCAGCCGCTGCTCGCCAGCAGGACAGAGCTGTGCACCCTCATTAATCAACATCATGCTTCAGCAGGAATGCTGAGTTCATTCTCACGTGTCTTCTCAGACCTCTGGGGACTGACTTGTCTCTAGCTGAGGCTGGTAGTCACCTGGAACAGTTTTCCAGCCCCCCTAAGCAGCAGGAGTGTCCATTAACTACCACGGATCGGTGGGGATGGTTTGTAAACTCCGGATACATACGGAGGGGCCCGGGCCCTTATTGGCTGGTGCTTTCCGCTCTCAGAAATGGGTCATTTAAACAGAAAACTGTAAAGTGTTCATGCCTCTGAATGCAGAGAAACTATCAAAACAAGCTCCCGTCTCCGTGCCACAGACCCGGCATTCAAACAGAGACTCGGGGCATGTTCTACGGGAATGATCCAAGTGCTCCCAGCAGATTCCTTTCCTTTTTCTGATGCCTTACACAATAAACATTTCAACTCTCTGGCGCGAGAGCAGACCTACCCCAATTACCAGGACAGCTTGTTTTGTTTGGAGTAATAGTTAAGGGTCCAATCCTGCATCCCTGGAGCCAGAGAGAAAACTCTCCTTGCTCCCAGTGGGCCTGAATCCAAAAGAGCCCCACGGTACATTAGAGATACCGTTGTTACCGAGAGGGTATTTTTGTCTTTCCTTATGGAAACAAAACCAGCTCAAGCAAGTTCTGCCATGACTCCACCTACACAAGGGTGGGGACGTCGTGGCTTCCCAATGAGATGCAGGGCAGAAGCTGGCATCACCAAACGGTGCTGCTATAGGCCCATCTGTGACAGCAGGCCACCAGGGCTTCACCGTGTCCTACAGCTGAGTGACCTTTCGTCCATGTCCCTTGGACATCTGCAAGCCAGAGTGCAGCACCACAGCCCCTAAGGCCTTGGAAATCTCAGCTCTGCAGGGCCACATCTCAGGAAGCTGGAGAGGGGAGGAGTCAGAAAGAGACTGGAAACCTTTAAGGCTTGGCAATTAATGACCTACCAAAAGAAAAAAAGGTAGTGAATTTAGCAAATGAGATCTGAGTACAAAGAGCCAGTCAGTAATTGTTACATTCTGCATGGGCATTATACAAAGTTGGGCTGTTTATCCCACTGTCTTAATGGATGTACAGCTGGGAAGTTCAATGACGTGGAGAAGTGAGCTAAAGGAAAGGAGATTGTGGAGGGACTTGAACAAAGAGACAGGAGTCCAGAAATGAAACAGGTCTTGGTGAATGATTATCCAGCTCTCCTGGGGGATGAGAAGATATTTTTGAAGGGCCACAATGCCAGAGTGAAAAGGTCTTGGAGGGCTTGGAAAGAGGAAACAGGCAGCTACAGCTGCCCTGAACCCAGATGTGTCATTTCAGCAGGTACAGTGAGAGCCCTTCTGTGAATAACCTCCAGGTCACCCAAACTCCAGGGCTAAGCAAACTCCATCTCTGCCTTGTCTGAAGGCTCCAGTGAAGCCCATCAGCTCACTCATTTACCTTGTTAAGTGCCATCTGTGCGTTATCAGCCACGTGTCACATCCAGTTATTCCTCCCAGCTCCATCACCGCGCTCAGCTGAGGTGAGGCTCCATCTGAATATTCACAAGCGAGATGAAGTCCATCTGCCCACCCTACCAATATGGAGCTAGTCAAGGTGTCTTCTCTAGTATCCCACGTTCATGAAGATGATTTTTATCTACTGAAATTTTCGGAATTACCCCCAAGCAATCTGATCCACCTTGTTATAGTCTCAAGAAGGTAGGATCAAGATAAATAGTATTGTCCTAGGGTGAGTATCAAAAGTGAGTAGACAGCTCTATGCTGTCAGAGTACTTCAGTGCAGAGAGAATTCAGGATTTTCCTCCTGTCCTTTCAGCTCTTAGAATATCCCAAAACTACACAAAATGTACCTCTTGCAAGATCCCATCTAGCCAGAAAGAGAACACAGTGGTTGTGATGTGGAAATAATCTATCACTGAGTGTCTGCTCTGGTTTTGGAATTGCACCTGGATGGCCAAATAAATGTTATGAAGACATGACGCATCTAAGAGTTGACAGATATTTCCAAAACTCATTAAAAATAGTATGGCTGGTGGCTTGTTGAGACTACAAGCAGGATATCACTACTATGGGGCTGACCCTGCATCAGGCAGGAGCAGCTATGCAGCCATTTTTACCTTCAAATTCTCCAAAATCTCTCTCTGAAAATGGAAGGGGCAAGCATGTTTTAAAAGGGAAAAGTCTCTAGCAAAATAATTTAAAAATAAGAAATGTATTTCTGCCTTTTCTCAATGTTTTCAACATTTTTTTCCAGGAAAGAACTATTTTTCAAAATTTTCCTGAAAGCATAGAGTGCTTCTGAATACCCTCCAACAACATTCTTTCCATTATTTCTTGGAAAATACATGTCTTCAGAGGTTTAGGAAGCAGGACCTTTGATAGCAGGACCAGTGCTGAGCAGGGAAGAAGTGGGGAGCACCAGTGAAACCCTCTGGGCCTTACCTGGAGGAACCACTCTGCTTCACCTTTTCATACGAGCTTCATGTTTAACATAAATCTCCTTTGTAGCAGAGGCCTGAGCAAATGCCAGATGTGGGATTTAATCTGTGTATGGCCTCAACCCTGTGACCCTTGGCAAGATGTCGAGCTGGAGACCAGCATTGCTCCTAAATATCTAAAAGGATGAAGCCATGGTGTGCTGAACTGGCATAAACCCTACTGCACCCACCCTCTGGGGCCATTTCTGTTTATTCTCCATTGCAAAGCAATTCTCCCAGGGGTCTGGCTTGCAGCTTGCTGCTGCCTCCTTTCACCACACGTGTTTTTGCATGGGGCAGGAGCTGCGGGGTGCCTGGGCTGGAGCATCCTCCCTGGCACCTCTCTTCAGCACCGTGCCAGATGACGGCGTGTTGATGAGTTCTGGCTCTGCAGCCTGCGTGGTCACAGGCAAGCAGGAAAGGGGCAGGGAATGACGGCTTGGACATGTCCTGAAACCCCCTGCCCGCCTGGGCAGGGCAGACCCAGTGGCTCCACGCTTTTCCATGCTGTTGGCAGTGCCAAAGCGAAGGGGTGCGATGGCTGCCCTCCCCTGTGCGTGCTGTCAGTCTTTCTGTCCGCCCAGATCCGTCTGCCTTTGTGCACCTTCCCTTGCAAGCAGCAATTTCTGACAGCTAATATTTCACAGAAACTGGAGCCAGCTCTCTCCCTCCCTCCTTTTTTTCCCTCTCTCTCTCTCCTGTTTATGAAGCTGAGGGTAAGTGTTTAATTAGTTGCCTAATTGCCTGGGTAATTGGTAGACATACTCAGCTCTCCAAGTAATCAGTCTGAACAGGCCTTGAAAATATCTGGCCCAATATTCATTAGTGCAGTTAAATCGTTAAACAGTTACTGTGTTTGGTTCCCGACAAAGCCCCGCCAAGGGCTGTGCTGGCTGCGGGGCCGCTGTCCCAGCGTGGGGGACACGCCGGGGACACCCCACTTCCAGGGAAAGCTGCTCCAGCCACACCTGCTGCCAGAGGGCTGCTGGAAGGGACAACCCCAATAAGTGCAAAGGGCAAAGTGGGAGATCTGTCCCCTGTGCAGGGGACACTGGCAATGGGAGAGGCGCCTCCTTTTCTCTGCTTGACCTCTTGCTCCAGCCTCCCTTTCCCGTGCTGTTGGCTCCAGTCCCCTCTGCGTGTGGGCAGCTGCCCCTCTCCCTCCCTTGGCCACCGCTGGTTTGGAAGCCGGTTTTGCCATTAGCATCAATGTGAATATTGTCTCAGCGGGCTGCCCTGACCAGAGGAGCTCATTAAAAGGGCCCTGGGCAGTTGTGCTCTGGCTCAGTACAAAGTCACCTCTCTGCCAAGCGCTGCCACCCCGCTGCCTGCCCGCCCGTCGATCTGTCCATCCCACCTCCCTCCTCGTGCGTGGGGTTGGCACTGGTAAGGAGCTGAAGCCTCGAAGGTGCTCTCCAAAGGGCTCCCCTTCCCCACAGAGGAGCTTCAGTCTAGCAGCAACATCAGATTATAGGAAATTCCAAACGCAAATTCCTGCACGACCATCCAAGAGGCCACACTGCAGTAAGGAGGAAGGCATCCACGCCACATCTGGGTCTGGAGGCAAAATATTTGAGACTCAAGCAAGTCACGAGGAGGAATGAGCTTTCCTCCACCAGCTTGGACCCTGTAGTGGGTTGATTGGGCTGCACAGAGCCCACAGCAGATGGGATTAAAAGTAAGCAAGATGCAGTTGTAGCCTGGTGTGGCTGGACAGGACTGCCAGCAAGGGAGCTGCTCAGAGCGCTCCCAAACTGCTCCAAAACACACGGAACAGTGAGCCCTAAACACTGGGCCCAGCTCAGCAGGCGGTTGGCAGGGATATATGACCTCCAAGTTATTCCTAGCAATGATTCAAGGCAAATGCATGTGTTATGGATTGGACCCTCGTTAAAAGGTTACTTGGCTGCAGATCCTTGTGCAATTAAGTGCAGGGGGGACGGGAGCCAGCGCTGCTTTCCCAGCCGAACCTCTCCAGCCAACACCCCCCTCCTTCCCTTGGTGCTGCCAGAAGTCTGTGTCCAGCAGCTCCACGTGCTTCATTTTCCACTGAGCTGGCTCATCCCCCTTTCCAGTGCTTCTTTGGGTTCACCTGCTTGGGGTCTGAGCCCGTGAGCTTATTGCTCCCTACCAGCTCCTGACACTCCCCAAAAACCCCCTGTGCAGGACAACTCAAAGAAGGGACTGAGGTCCTGGGCGGTGGCAGAGGGGGAAATGACAACATCCAGGCACGTAAATTCCTAATCAGATCTCTCACCTTGGCTTCTGCCATGTGAACAGTCGGGTTCCTGGCAGACAGGACATTGACCTGAAAACAAGGACAGGACATGCTCGGCCAGGCCCCGGGGCAGCCGGGTGGCCCCGGGCCAGCACTGCCAAGTACCAACCTCCCTGCACAGAAGGCAGGGCGGGATTTGGGGCAAGGCAAGAGGGAAATTGGAGGAAGGCACAGAAAGGGTTCAGAAAGGGAAATGGGAAGTAAAAAGGTAAAGAAGGCAGAATTTGGGTGTGAGCTTTGACCCAGGGGAGAAGAGGAAATTGGAAATGGTGAGTTAAAAGGGAAAGGATGCTGAAGAGATCAGAGAAGCTGTTTTGTTCTCTGTGCAGGAGATATTGATAACTGGAAGAGAAAACTTGAAATGGTAATGTAAGGATTTAGGGGAAAGCAAAAGACCCTGCTGTGCAGTAAATCCAGGAGATGTGCACGTACGGTGGGTGGCATGAATGTTATCTGACCCCAAAGTCCCAGGAGAGCTGGCAGGGAGCACTTTGGTGTGCCTGTACCTGTTGGAGCAGCCAGCCCCCCAGGCAGGAGCCTTGTGCAGGGACATCTTCCTCCTGTGCCCTTCCTCCTTTGCTCGTGTATCTTCTGGGATTTTCAGGAGAACATCCCATCCCTTTTGGGGATGATGGAAGACAGTTTCTAGAGACTCCCTCTGCTAGGAATGGGGATGAGTGCAGGCCCAAGGGAAGGTTTTTGGGCACGGGGGAGCACCAGGCAGGCCCCAATGAGTCTCCTGGGGCAGAGGAAGAGCATGCAGGGGGAGGAATGTCAGAGGCGACTCAGAAATAGGTCTCCATCCATTACTCTGCTGGGCGGTCCTTTCGAGTCACTGGCTGGCTTTGTTCTCACCAACATCTGTAAGAGATTATGGATGCCTTCCTCGCCGAGGACATGGACTGGATCTGTAAATACCACGAGCCAGGGGCTGCTGCTGTCACAGGAGAGCTCTGCCTGGGTGGCCTGGAGGCCAGCCGCACACCACGGGCCGGGAATGCAGGCTGTGTCCCCAGCCAGGCACCCCGGGGCAGTCTGCAAGGACTAGGACAAGGTGGGGACACCACTGGTGGGGTATTCCCTGGGATGTGCTGATGCAAAGCCAGAGACAGCTGGGAATGCAGCCAGGCAGTGGAGCACGGGACTGGGGGGTCCTCAGCACCAGTTGCAGAGCAGATACCAGCTCCTCATTCACCTTGAGAAATTCATATAGGTTTTCACCTAAAACTAAAAAGACCCCTGTAAAGTGGTAAGGTTTATTCGGCATTTAATTTTTTTTTAAAAATTTGGCAAGGATTTCAAGAGCCATCTCCTGTAAAGCTGAGATAATACCTGCCCAGACACCATGGCATGGGTGCTGTTTAAAGAACACAAACAGAGCAGAGCTGTTAATGCTCCATCCTCCCAAGCTCCCTGTGTCAACACCACTCCCCTGGGTCCACCCTCTGATTCCTGACTCCACCCCAGGCTCTTGGTCTGAATGTCACGGGGCTTGGTTCAGTTTATGCAACTCTAACGCTGTCCAGCAGGAACGGAACTCTCCAGTGACTCACTGCTTGAGCATGTCTTTGTTCACTCAGCTTTTCCCTCCAAAAATGGATCCTGGATTTTTGAGCTGTTAGCAGCCTGAAGATCCAGCACTACACTAACATGTTGTTAGCCACAATTATCCCCCCTCTGACAAAGCATTCCTGATTAGGGCTGTTGCATATTCATTGGTTGACTTCACCAAGCCTTGCTTTGTTTTTCAAGGTCGAGGATTGCATTTCTTTGGATTCAATTCCCATCCTAGACTTAGATTACAAGGCAGGAGAGGAGGAGGCAGCTGAGGTTGCTGGAAGCGTTTAATCCTCCTGGGATTGCTCAGAACACTCACCAGTCGTGTGCCAGGCTTGCCATGTGAACCAGCCACCCTCCCGGGCCTCCTGGGCTTGTTTGGGTGAGCTGGGCAGCCTCAAAACTGAGCCTGGCTTTAGGTGTGACGTGCTGAGATCACAGAGGGGGGAACCCCCAGGATTCCCAGGTGTAAAGGGCGAGTGCTGGGCAGGGATTTCATCCCAAAACACACTCCCAGCACTGAAGGCTTCATGAGGTCCAGTTCAACGTCCTCCTTGAGGCACCAGTCCCATTGGCTACCATGGGAGAAGGGACAAAAGGGGCACTCAGGCAGGATGGAATATTTCACAGAGGAACTTCAGCTGGTCTCCCCTGATGATTCCGGCACTGAAAAAAAAAAAAAAAGGAAGAAAAGGAAAAAATAATTACTTCTCAGCCTCTAACCTTTCCAGCAAGTGACTTTGTAATAAATAATCCACATGTCTCTCCAGTGCAATCCATCAGAAGGAGTGCCTAATTACTTTAGACTCACTTTGAAAACCCTTCCAGTGACACTTTCAGATAAATAAAAAATTAACACGGAACTAAAGCAGCAAACCAGAGAAAGTTTCTCTACTTCTCTCAGTTCTCTCCAAGTCTGGCTGATGCCTAGAAGGCTCCATGCCCAGGGATATTTTCCCTGTTACACTGAAAGGTGGGTGTGGGTTGCAGTTCAGGGTAATCAGCTGTGGAGTGTCCCTGGGGACACCCTGCTCCAGACATGCAGATGCTTGGAGAAATACCTGGAGACAGAGTCAGTGCAACTTCTGCATATGAAGACTTTTTTTCCTTAATCCTTTCCTCTGGAAGTTTCTACTGTTTGTTTCTGAGTGTATTTTGGAGGCAAGGAAGCTCCAGTTTCATTCTTGGAGTTGTTCTGATCCCCAGTCACGCTGTCTCCCCTTTCTCTCTCATTCCCACGATTACAGCTGTGAGGAAAGGCACCTCTAGGCTTGCCTAAGGTCTGGCTGAGATGATTTTCACCATTTGTACCCCACACCCAGGCCACCAAGGCTGAGGGACAACTGCTGTGTGATTTCTGCACTGATTCTGCACCTCATGTCTTTGGCAGCTGAAGGTTGGAGCCTTCTAAGAAGACTTTGTCCAATATCTTCTTCCTCATCTCCCCACCCCACTTCTGCATTCCCTTCTTCCTCTTCTCTCATCTCTGCTTAGAGCCTTGGGCAATACCCAACAAGCATTCAGAACCTTAAAATCAAGCAAACCAAAAGAAACAAAATTAAATATGTGAGAAAAGCAGGCCCAGAACCAATAAGTTCTGATTTCACTGTAGGTTACTGCAGCCGAGGCAGTCATCTGTCAGGGGAGGAAGATGCTTAAAAAACCTCCACAGGAGAATTAATTAAACGAATTTCACTCTGCCAATTGTTTGTTATTTTTGCTGACCTCACCAAGTGGATTAATATTTAATTAGCCTTTAGGAGAAGTGGAAAGCACTTATTAACCTGTTATGTCAATCTGTCAGGCCTGGGGTCTCAGGACAGGCACTGTTACCGTGAAACAATAGAAATATCAAGGTCTGTTTCTCTCCATCTCAGCTGTTTTCCCTGTTGGAAAATGGCTTTTTGGGGGTAAGAGGGGGAGGAAACCCACTATGCCTAGCTGAGGGGTCTCTAAAAGTGAGTGTCACAAATCTAGGTGTCTTTTAGGGGCCAGAGCAAGAGCTAAGGAAGCCATATGTGCTGTCCCAGGTGCAGGTGGGAAGCACATATGGATATATTATCCCCTTGGAGGTATTTTAGAACTCAGGCTAGATCTCATTTGGTGTGATGCTGGTGGCTAGGCGGAAAGATTTTGGCTTTCCTTCATTTTTCTTGCTTCAAGCACAGCTTCCTTTATTCTGTGTTTACAGTTATCATAGTTTAAGAAGTGCTAAACTTGGTGTTGACACATCCCCACCAGTGGGGAGATGCAGTCGGGCACCGCACGGCACAGAGGTCTCGGGTGAGCCTCCATGAAGGAAAAGCTCTAAAACAGAAAACAGGATGCACACAGATGGCAGAACAAGAAACCTGTCCCCCCTGGCTCCAAAGACCACAAGGTCCCCGTCCAGCATCTGAGCTCACATAAAGCTGGTGAGTCCCTGGGATAACGACCACCTCTGCTTGTCACAGGGTCTGGGTCTGGCCCAAAAGAAATAAAACCTCAAGCACAATTAAACCCCTAGGAAACATCCTCAGCAAAACAGTGACATTAATGCTGTGTACAGGTTAGTGGGGCTGGGAGGGGCTTGGGAGGAGATAATGGCTGAAGTGCTGAAGTGGAGGAATATCTTTGGTGGAAATTCTCCCAGACGCTGGGCACGGCCACAACCTGACATCTTCACTTTCTGCTCAGAGAGGAGGCAAAGCGTCTTCTCCAAACCTCCCCAGATCCTGATGGCCCTGAGCATCACGCACAGCTTTGACTTTAATCTGGTGAACCAAAACTAAACCTCAGGTTGAAATCACCCACTGGGTCTCAGTGTGTTCAACACCTCACCAGAAAACCCAAGCAGCATCCACACCCTGGATTTGCAGTCTAGCAAGGACACTAGAGAAATGCCAACCATCACAAGAGCCAACCTCCCCTCAGAGAGGCTTCAGCGGACAGCAAAAATGACAAACCATGATCAGGACAATACTGTTGGCAGCGGGCAGGGGCTCCTGAGTCCCCTTCAGTCTCTGTACAAAGAGGCAAAATGAGCAAGCAGAGGCAGGAGTGCCTGGAGATGAGCCCTGGGCGTGTGGCATCACACGGGCTGCCAAGGGTCACGCTCCCCTCCCTGCAATCTGTGCCAGCTCTCCCGAGCTCTGCCCAGGCCTGGCCATGTCCTGCCTCATCCCACAGGGCAGGGACAGGGACAGGGACACTGCCTTCAGAGCCCTCCTGCCCGGACTGGGTGCCCTTCCTGCCGCTCGGTGACAGGCCTTATCATTTATTATTATTATTTTTTCAAAATTAAAATCCTCCTGAGCTTTATTAAATAGGGATGCTGATAGGTAATTAAATCGCAACTTAATTAAATCTGCCAGCTCAATCCAACCACGGCGTGCTGGCTACTCTGCAATCCCTGTGAGAGGTGCTGTCGGTGGAGGAGAGCGCTGTGAATTAAACAGCAGCACGCTGGCACTGCCACCTCCCTGCCAGGCCCAGAGAAGGGCACCCAGGGGCTTCTCCACACATCCATCGCTACAGGGAGAGCTGGGCACCCACTGAGGACCTGACCTGCCTTTGTTAGAGCTTTTCAGGCAGAGGCTGATTCCTTCCAGCGTGGCAGGGCCACACCAAGGCACTGGAGGCAGGTGGGTCACAGATGCCAACAGCCAGCCTGGTGCTGGTCCATGTCCATGGAGTCCCTGGCTACTCTTTCCCCATACACTCCTCAAGAGAGCCCAGCCAGCAGAGTCTGTGGGTCAAGAAACAGCAGAAACTCACTGTTCTTTCCAGGTCACTCCTGGGAAGGTTGTTTTTATTTTGTCCTGCAGGACATGAGATTTCCAAAGATCCCCTCCAACCCCAATAATTTCTCTCCTTCTCTGGGTCAGTGGAAGGTGAGGTTTAACCATGCCTTGCAATGCAGGATTACATTGCTTTTGTCAGCTCCTGTACCCTTTCCAAAGGTAAGTTAGATTGATTCATATGGAATAAGAAGGATGAATTTTAAAACCTATTTCATCTTATTTATAGAAATGCAGCAGTCAGTAACATTTATTTTGGTGCAAATAGACACTAAGGAAAACCATCAGACCCATCGGAGTGAATGTGAGTGATCACTAATTTGGTCCAGGACCCTTTTGGGAACCTTGGCCAGTTTCACATTGGTCACTTAAAGCTGTAAAAAACACCTAAAAATGTCCTAATTATGATAACCTACAATACAGCCTTTTTCAGATCTTTTTTCAGGTGGGGCTGCCTGCTTGGATGTGATGTGGTGGTGCTGAGCATGAAATGGTGGGCAGGCAGGGGAGGGCTCTCCTGCCACTGGTGTGCAGCACCTCTGTGGGGTGGAGGCCATGGGGGCAGCCTGGCATTGCAGAGAGCTTGCAAAGACAGGAATCTGGATGAGAGAAGGGCTCTGGCTGGGACACCATTCCCCTGTGCTGGTTGTTCCTCCTGCACTTTGGGATAGAGCAGAAGGTGCTGTAGGAGGCTGTGCATGTTGATGTTGGGCCTGCTGAATGCTCACTCCAAGGGTCAGAGGACAAAAATTCCACTGGAGGAGGCTCCTGTGATCTGCTGCTGCTGCTGGTGGGTTTTGCAGATACAGTCCTGCCCTGCAAATGCCAGCCCCAGCCCTGGCTCTGCTCCCCAGACTTTGCCTTCCCGTCTCTCTGGCTCAGCTGCTCCGAACAAGGGGCCAAAGGCAGCGACATGGAAAAATAACCAGGCAGTCTTGCTAAATCATCAATCTGCTCGTCCCAAGCAAAACAGACCTTGGAAAGAATTTCCCTTTTCTCTTTGCCCCTTTTTCATTTCAACACAGGCTGAGCCTGCTGCCTTTCCCAAGCCTCAGATGCTGTGGCTGGCTTTGCCCAGCCCTGGCAGGCTCCAGGCAGGGATGAGCAGCCCCAAGGACAGGAGCTCTCCCTTCCCACACCATGGGCTCCCCTCTCAGGAGGCACAGTCACCTAATAGCAGAGTCCCAATGTCTACAGAGCTGAGACAAGACCTTGCTCTCCACACCTTGGTACCAGCCACCCTCCTTTGCCAGACCTGGCCCTGTGCCCACCTCAGATGAGCCCTGCTATACCACACTGCTGGTTACTCCTTCACCCTGCCCACAGGGCAAAACAGCCACTCCTGCACACAGAGAAATTTTTTCTCTCATGCAGCTATGGGCTTCTCAAAGTCCCAGCAAGACCCTTGAGCTCTCCTTTGGCTGTGGAGCCCCACAGAAAAGGCAGCATGCTTTTGGGGGAGGTCTCACAAGCACTGGGGTTTCCCCAGATTTGTAGGATGCTTTAAAATATTCCAGGTCCCCCTGCAATCCTCCAGGAGGTTATAGAAGAAAACCTAAAAATAAAACATAAAAAAATTTACNCAACATCTAATGAAATGCAAAACCCTGAAGAGATGGACAAACTACAGGGAGCCCATTCAAGGGCAACTTTCATGCAGTAATCTTGGAAGATCAAATTCCTAATCTGCTTTCACCTCAGAGACAGGGGAGTGAAAGTCCTACCAGGATTAATGTTTAATGCTTGGCTTGGCAGGTCCTGCTTGGGTTCCCTGCTCTGCCCTGAAAGGGACTGGGACCTGAGCTCAAGCAGCACCCACCCCGGATATTGGGGATGACCCTACTCTCAGGCAGAGGTCATGGAGGGGTTTCCAAGTTCAGGATTCCCCCCATCGTTCCAAAGTGTTGTTCACTGGGGCTGCAAGAACAGATGAGTTGTCCTGTCTCTCTCTGCTGGGGCGTGTGAAACTTCAAACCTCCTAATTATTTTAGAGCCACTGAGGTGAGCTGCTGGAACGTGGCTTGGGGCAGGGCAGTTGTGAGAAAAGGCAGCTCGTTCCCACTGCTGGGCTTGCATTTCTGCTCCTGGTGGAGCCACATGTGGCAGGGAATGGCTCTCCTGGAAGCCCACACGTGGCAGCCTCACCCCCTGTGCTCCCCATGGGAGGAGACAGGGATTGAAGGAGAAATGGGTCAGCTGCAGGGGGACACAGAGGGACACAGCCTGTGAGACAAGAGCAGACCTTAATGAAGATAAAGACATAGGCAGACTCCAGGACACACAGACAAGCAGCTGTAAACCCTGAGCAGCTCCCTGAAACAAGGGTCATGTTAACAGAGCCACCTGTGCAGAAGGTTTTATTTTCTCTTCTCTACAACCAGTAGACTTTCTCCCTTGGGACTACACAGCCTTATTTTGAGGGTCTGCTTTGGGGGCTAGACATCCACAGAACGTGGTCAGGTTTCCAAAAATATATTACAAAGGTTCCCCAGCCCTTAACTCTGGGGCAACAACTCACCTTCAAGTAATGAATGGCCAGCAGGTTCTCAGAACAGGATTTCTTTTTTATTAGCAGCTATATGTGACCTGATTTTAGCTTCTCCAGAGAAGCACTGGGAAGTACAAGAAGGTCTTCTCTGAGTAGATGTCCTACTGTGCTCTGAAGCACTGGGAGATACTGATGCTGAACCTTCTTCTATCTGTGGAGAATAGATGTGTGCAGAGCAGCTCAGACCTATAAGCAATAAGACAGAGAGGTTAGTTAATAGGAATTAGATGTTTTCTGAACTTCACAGCCAAAAGCCTTCTTGAAAACAGGGTGCCCACTCAGTTTTGGAATAAGAAAGTTCTGATCTGTGTCATAATGTCACCACTGCCCTATCACATGAGAGCCAATCTATAAAATCCTGATCCAAGAGTCTGGACAATTAGGGTTTAGGTCCAGAAAAGAATCTACATTTTGCAGGGCAGCCCTTCTCTTCTTTGACAGATTGGATTTTTTTGTATTCTTTCATGTGTCCCAGGTGGTGCTGGGACATGTCAGACCACAGGGCAGCTGGATGTTATGGGACAAACCACAGGTAATTTGGCAGGAGAACATTAAAAAGCAAGAGGAGGAAACTATAAATTCAGAGTGTAACCACCATAAAGTATTCCCTTAATTCCCAGCCAACTTCTTAAAAGCACAGATAGCTCTTCCCCCTGCCCACAGGATGCCTTTTCCTCCCTGTAGGGTGTCATGTTATGGCTCAGACAACAGAAAACCACGGGAACAGTGACTCTGATGCATTTCACATGTGTTGCAAGACCTGGTGGAGACTCTGCCCTTTCCCATGCTGGACTTCCCTTCTGCAGTATCAAAGGTTTGTCTTCTCATGGCCCTGCTTCATTTCTCCCTCTGCTGAAGGGCTTCATCTCATCCTTCGTCTTCTCTTTGGTAAAGATGAACCATCTGCCTTTGGAGGTGGGAATGTGCCATGGCCCTGAGTTCTAAACAGGCTGTAAATCCCATGGCAACATCCATGAACATTTATGAGGCTCCTTTCTGAGAAAGTAGCACAGATGAGCCATCAAAACCTTGCCTTGTCTCCTTCTGTCCTCCCAGGGCTGTGGACCCTGGAGAAGCTGCATTGAGGCTGAGTTTTGCTTCCAGAAAGTGAAGACTGACAAAGTGTCCAAACTTTACTACAAGCAGTTCATGGAATTGTTCCTTCCACTTAGCTAGAGTTGAATTTCTTCCACCTAAAAAGCACTGAAGTGTCTAAATCTCATTTTCAATAGTCAGGCATGTATAAACCCAAATCTCATAGATTTTCCTTCCAAATTTTTACCCTAACAAAGCTTTTTTCCCACCAGCTAGACCAGTATCTTCTCATTTGCACTTTCTCTCCATTTACCTCCTTTCTGGTTATCTATTAACCAAAGATCACAGCCAGATTCTCATTCTTGCTCATGCTTTAAGGGGCAGCTTAGGAAATACAGGAAATACTCTGACCATTTCCATCTCATTTTAGCTGGCCACTTCCCTGTCCCAGTAAACCAGTGCTCTCCTCTCTTGCAGGCACATCTGCCTGGCCCTGTGACCATTGGGTCAAGTGCACAGCAACCAGTGGCTGGGAAATTAGCAATATTTCTTGTGAACTTCATAGTATAAAACAGAAAATTAGTTTCCGAGGGAAATTGATGGAAATCTGTTTGTAGCCTTGCTTCAAAAAGAAATGATAAGTAGCAACTGAAAAAATGACACAAAAGAAGCCACAGTGGAATTAATTTTTAAAAGACCCCTTTTTAAGAGAAATTTGAAAGATTTTTGCAAGAAAACACTCCACTGATCTGGCCATCTTATCTCACTTACTGAATATGACTGGTGAGCCTTCCATTTCTGCTTCAGAGCATATTTATCTCCACTGCTGCCCTTAGAGCCAAGCACCTCTGATGAGGATTTAGCTCTAGTGCACCAATTATTGAAGAGGAAAACTCACATTCAGAGTTTTCTTGTGAATATATAGATGTCTGAAACCTAGTCATATAGCTGAGACAAGTTTTCTGACACCAAATATTAGCTAACGTTAAAGAGCTGAGCATCCACAGGGAGCAGCAGAAGAATTTAAAAAGTCAGGGAAGGCTAAAGAGAAGGGGACTTTTTGAAAGCCCCTGAAACAGCTGGAGCCAAGCATGAAGGAGCAGAAAGACACTAGTGCAAGGAAAATGGAATATAACACCAGAAATGGTGATGGGAAATAAGAAACAGGACTGTCAGACTCTGGGGAAGGTAAAGACAGAGAGAAAGGGAGTGAGATCGAATGGACGGAGTAGCCAGACACAAGAAAATAAAGAGTGAGTCTGGTATTTGTTATCTGTGGAAAGCAACAAAGCATTTGCTTTCTGCAAAGCTGTTTTTGAATGTAGGCATGTTGCAGAAGAGCAAGAGAAGATGTAAGAGAAGACAGTATGTCTGAGTGCTGCCAGTAAAGTGATGGGATGCTAGATGAACGTTCTCCACCTGGGAATTTCTGGGTCTTCAGGTTCCAAATTGTGTTGGGACCTTGTATCTCACCTTAACTGGTGTGACTTGCAGCCATCAATGATTTTGGTGTTGTTGAAGCTCTAAAAAAGCTGCTGGCAGCAGGGACTGCCCTGTGTGGGGAGCACAGTATCTCACAGACCCTGAGAAAGTGCAGAGGCCTCCCAGGTGCCCATGTGCAGGAAGCCTGCTCCTTCTCCAACACTGCTCCCAAGGGAAACAGCCAGGAGGAGCTCCAGGAGGTCAGAATGCAATTAAAACCAACGAGATTTTCTTAATGGCTGCATTAAGAAAATGGCTCTGCCTCTTGGGTCATGCTTCTCCCACCCACTCCAACCATCCCAGGCTCTCCCAAGTGTCCTCTCCTTCCCTGTTGCTCCTCTTGTGGCCCTTTTTGTTCATAACATCAGCCCCTCTGATGTCCAGGTCCAGTGACTGGGGGGACAGTTGGGTGAATGTGTAAGTCCTGTGGGGAGGGGGTTGACACCTCCTGTTGCCCTTGCAATGAATTTCCAGGGCTGTTAATGGCTGGTGCCCCCGTGCCTCGTAAATCGAGTGACCGAGCCCGAGCAGCGACGGGCGGCTTTGATCTGGACACGCTGCCCTGCCATGAACAGGAAAAGGAAGAGGTGATTTTTCATGGGTTACTACTCCTGCCTCCAAGTTTTCCACTCTGCTGAAACTTTGACAGTGCCTAATAATCCATCAGTGAGGCTTTCCTTGCTCTGCTTCCACTCCATTACCACCTTCGTGTTCCCATTTAGCTCCTTTCACACAGACCCCGGAAAAGTTGGCTGTCTCCCACCATTCCAAAGCAGTTTGGAGGGTGGGAGCAAGGGCTGGGGTCACTCCACACACTTCCTCTGAGAAGAGGAATCAAAAGGTGGATGCTGAGATGAAGGGAAAGAGTTACGTCATGTCTACAAAACTGGGAAGAAACTCATTGGTGAAACCTTCAAGGGACTCAGAGGAAAAGCAAAACAAGGCTGGAATGTCCCTTGGTGTGAGAGGATTAGATCTCCTAGGGCTCATTTGAGACACCCTGGAGGTCTGCCATGCTGGGAGAACATGGATTTCCTACAGGTCTCTTCTCACATCTTCCAGCCATGCCTGGTGTCTTGGACACTTTAGGATGCCTCAAGTAGTGCAATCCATTTGGGTACCTGAGCAGAGTCTTTTGTCACCTCCTTTTTCACCAAGGGCTGCTGTTCAGATTTATTCTCTAGGCTCACCATTTCTCTTGACTGTCCCTTCCTTCTATCTCCTATAGATTAGACCAAGAGTTCTCATGCATTCAATTTTGTCTGTTCTGCCTTCTGAATGGAACTGAATCCTCGGAACTGCACTGTTTTCTTAGACTAATGAATTCTTTGAGGGGAGTAAGAACCACCTTGGTAATAAATCCAGACTGTGAAGCCTTGATGTATCTGTTTTTCTGTTCGTCTCCACTGCTGCTAGACAGAATTAGCCCTCACCTAATACAGAGTGCAGACTTGATACAACCTTGTTTAGCACAATTGGTTTGAATCCATTATATTGACAATATCAATTTGTGTAATTCCTGCATTAGGATTTTGTACTAAACTGTATTTGAAAGGAGCTGTTGACCTTGATTAGCTCTTTAATTGTGGTTAAAATCCAAAGTAATTCCGATATCAGCCTTGACTGTGGAAGGAAAGGGCCGTGCCATGTGACAGTGCAATCAATAAGTGCCATGTTCCCCACGGACACATCTCCCCTGTTTTATGGGCTCTGGGTCTCACCACTTTCACAGTGCATCCGTTTGCCTCCCCTTCAACCATCCCCTGGGGCTTCACCTCTCAAGAGCGTGTTGTAGGAGCAAGCACTCCAGGTCTCCTGGACACATTCCAGCTGAATTATCCTTGTGGCTCACACCACCACCCCTTCTGCATGCAGGTGGGATTTTTTTTCTTCGTTTTCCATCTTAACAGGACTGTAACAAGGCTGGGAGCTACACAAGGGCTGCTCAGAAAGGGATAGGAAGGTGCCTGTCCACAAACCTAAATTTTGGTGGCAAGTATTGCCTGACTCCCTTCGTGGTCTCTTAGCAGCAGAAGAAAAAGAAGAGCATGATTGGTGCACATTAAGAAGTCCACACCTGCCTTTCAGAGCCCAGTGTCTGCAGGGGATGTGGGATGGTGTTATGGGCACCCTGGAGAAGGGATGGACAGGCCTGCTGGCACCAAGCTCTCCCCAAAACCCAGCAGGAGCTGGGGGCCTCCTTCTCTCAGGTCGGCAGGAGAAGATCAGCTGTGTGCCCCGAGGTCTGTGCTGGTGCAAGTGTTCTGTGTGAAAAAATGCCAGGCAGGAGGAAAGGCCATTTCCAGGACTCCCATGTGCTGAAAGGGAAAATGGATGGGATGAAGCCTGGAGGGGGGGAACCCTTTTAAGTCAATGAGGAATTCTGCCAGAAAACAGCAGAAGGAGCAGTTCAGCAGGAATTACAGAGAAGAAAAAAAAATCTGGCAAGAGATACAGCCTGGAAGATGGAGCACTTCATTTTGGGCAAACTGAACGTTTCAATTAAAAATGACAGAGCTGCGATCCTTTAAGAGCAGTCAGAATTTAATAAATTTTTCATGAATGGAAGCAGCCCATATCCTGAAGACCTGACAAACTCTCTGCTATTTGGAGATCACATGTTCTCCTGGATCTGTGTCTTCTGGCATCAGATGGCACTGCCAGCCAAGGATCAAAGGGAAAAAAAAGCACAAAAAGGCCCACCAGGCATCTTGTGCTACATATGTGTGCAGAATAGAGTGTGCAGAGAGGGGATGGATGCCTGGTGCTACAGCAGGGAGGGAGAGCATCCATGGGAAGGAAGAGCAAACAGCACTGGAGAAAAGGACATGAGGATTAAAGAACAGCCTGTGAAGGAAACTAGTATAGAGGAGAGGAGTTTGTGAAAGACAAGAGTAGAGCAGTGGAGGAAGGGAGGGAGGAGGAAGAGTGGGAGGGAGGAACGTCCCCTCTGCGCCTGGGAAAAAGACAATAAAAGCTGCGGACTCCTGTCACGCAGGACAATCCCAGCACTATTTACTGTTTGCTCATTTAACCTGGTTAATTTTTAATAATGTTGAAATTTTCATTTTAATAATTTAGGTAAATTATTTATTAAACCACAGGATAAAGGAATCATAGCAATTATGAATTGACAGTGTTACCTGAGGCTCATGAAAAGGTAAGGGGTTTTGCAAAGTCCTTGTTATTGGATAAACATTAAATTAGTAACAACTTCACATCCAATTCAAATTACCTTCTTCCAAGTCTAAGATTGCTCTCTCTCAGTCTCTCCTGGGAAAGAGCACTGTGGGCAAAGAAGGTGGCAGGAGCCAGGTCCCCATGTGGGGCTCAGATGTTTCTCCTAGATGTCCTGGAGGAGAGGGTAAGGCAGTCTGTCCATCAGAGGGTGGCAGCAAGGTGACATTCACTGCTCTGATCATGTAGAAAAACCCAGCCTGGTAATAGAGAAGGTGACTGGATGGGTCTTGTCTGGCTGTGACTTTCAGAGGAGTGGTGGCTTTTCTGGTGCTCAAAACTGCAACAGAAGCGTGCTGGCACTTCCTACCCTGTGCTTAGATAAGGGCTCCTTACAGGGAGCTGCTCCTTTTTTTGGTGAAGCAGACTCCCAAACCATGGGAGTGACCATGGGAACAACGGTCTGCTGCCACCTCCCTCATGAAGTGTTGCTGAGGAAACACAGACCTGGTTCTGGAAGATCCCAGGCATGTTCTGGAGATGTTTGTGTAGAAACCCAGAGGCTGCCACTCGAGGAAAGCAACATTTGCTGGGCAGAAGTTGGTGCTCTGCAAAGAGACACAGCTCTGTGCTTAAATGATGAAGTGTTTTAAATAATTAATAATTTAAGTAATTATTTAACTGAAATAATTAATAATTTAAGTAGTGGGGTTGCAAAATAAAGCTTTAACTGTTTGGAAAGGTGAAACTGATGAACTTTAAAAACATCTGGGCATGGTGGCATCCAGATACTCTCAGAAAGAGCAACAAGTTTTGCTTTGGAGTGGAAATCTAAAAGGGGGATGGCAAGAGGTGGGAAAGGGAAGGATAAGGATGGGAACTGAAGTCTGGTGGCCTCAAGCAGGAAAGTCCTGCAGCATTTGCCCAACTTTCAGCATCAACATAGACCCACAGAATTCAAACCAAGAGTTTGAACAACAAACTACATCTACATCTACAACTTAATAGCAATCCCAAATTTTAAGTGTTGCAATGAATCAGAGCCATGTTTGCAGTTTCATATTTTGTGATGTTTAATTTTCAAGCATTTTGTTTTAATTACCAGTTTCCAATCATTTTTATGTTAGCTCTGAGTGCCTTTTCTACATTTTCTTCTCAATAATTAAAACTTTTTAATAACATTACTTTCAATCAAAGAATTTCAATTTATCTGCTAACTTAGTTCTATCCTAATAAGTTTTTTTCCCCTGGAAATTTCCTAGCATTCAGTAAAGGAAATAAGCGTTTCTGAAGAGTCGTATTTCTCCTTCTAACAAATTGACAGCTCACTTGCCTTGAAAACATTATTTGGCAAAGCAAAAAGACAGAAAGTTCCAAGTATTTGTACACAGGATGGCTCAGATACAAATCTGTTCTACCTTCTCTTTGGTTTGAATAACAAAAGCCACTGACCAGTGTGTGAAACACAAAGTTGATAAATAAACATATCCTGTAGGCTTGAGAAAACACCCTCTCAGTTTTGAAATCTGCTCCATCACATTTTTGTATCATGCCTGACAGGTGAGAGAATACAACCTGCTAACTGAGAAAACAATGTTGAGCAGGGTGTACAATAGTGCACAAAGGCTTAATTCAACCACAAGGCCTGCCTGGTTTATGATAAAATAAAACAGCCTCATTACAACAAACCAAAACCAAGTGAAAACACAATTGTTCAGAGTCTCTAAGCCTCAAATTATTCTAAACTTGCCCATCCCCTGGGTTTATAAACTGCCAGTTTCCAAACTCTGGAGAGTTTGGCAAAGTCTCTCTGAGGGATGCTTGCACCTCACAGATGAAATCACAGAGAAACCTTAGAAACTCACAGGCAGAGAAGAAACAGGAGATAAATCTGAACCGTGGACATCTCACTAATATGCTAAGGCACTCGTCAGCATTGTGGACAGTCCATTATACCTGGATCAGCATATTCCTGAGAATATCCCATTAACTGAAAACAAACAAAACACCAGCCATGGGCATCTCAGCTCTCCTTCCTTTGCCCTCGATCTTCTCTCAGATTCTTCCTTCAGGAGATCAAGTGATAAATTTCAAGTGTAAAAATGTTTTGTTACTGTGACTCAATGACAAAGGAAAAAAGCTGAGCAGCTTTTCACCAGAAAATGCTTATTCTACAGAGCCATGGGGTTTGTTAGGAAACCAAGTGTACTGAACATTTCAATGAAAATTTAGCAGAATCCTCTGTGCAGGTAAAGTTCAAGGGCATGTTTCAAATTAAGCAATGTTTTTCCTCTTTCTTGGTGCATAAGGACATTAATGCACAGGCTACTGTTTATTTCACAGATCTTCTCCAAGATCATGATATTACAGGATATATTAAGTTTGCTCCTTTCACAGTCAGTTTTTAAATTTTGGCTTTCCGTTCCAGTACTGAAACTTCCTACAGAAAGTCTGAACTTCTCCTACTTTGGAGCCTAAATTCACATTGGGAATGACATTATTGCCATGGAGCTGCAGCCTGTGTAAGCAGCTCCTGATCCAAGAAGCCCCCAACAGCCAACCCTCCGAAACCACCACTGATCCAGGGCAGGCAATTTACAGCCTCTCTAAGTTCCTTTCTACAGAATTTCTGCTCAGTCCAAATTAAGAGAATTTGACACCCTCGGGTGTCCCTCAGTGTCTAGGCAGCTAACGAGCCAGGGTGGAGTGAGGCGTCCTTTGGGTGGAGGCTGGAGGAGCTTCTCTTCCCCCTAAAGCATCCCTGTCTCATGTGGTTTTGTTCAGAGGGTGTTTTCCCTGCAGGGTGGCTGTAGCCAGAAGAAGATTTTGCAGGTTTACAGCTCTTACCATAGACAGATAATGTATATACATTATATTATCTGACATATTTTCTGCTGCCCAGCAGACACTATCAGCTGTTTGGTGGGGCACACACTAAGATGAACGTGTCAGAGCAGAAAGCAATTAATAACCACATCTGATTACTCAAAACAGCTCTTTCCAAACTCCTCTTTGGCTAACAATAACGAAGAATAACGAATAATAAGAATAATGAAGAATGAGAATAACGAAGCTCTCTGTGCTCTTCCATCACTCTTGGGTACTGAAGTTAACAGTTATTTTTCAGAGGTAGGGTCTGACCCAAAGCCTAACAAACGATGAGAAGGAGCCTTCAGTGGTCACCGCTTGGCTTTGGTTCAGTCCATGGGCACACGGAGGATGTGCAGAGACATTCAGATGCACATCCAGGAGCAGCACACCTGGGGATGGCAGCAAGCCCGTGCTTTTCCTGCAGGGGCAGCTGGGGAGCTCCTGAAAAACCCAGTGCAGCCCCATCTTCCACCATCCCTTGCTCAGGCAGGCACGCTGCACATGTTTGTCTTTATTTTAAGTTACCACCTTTTTTTTAATTTTTTTTTTTTTTCCAAAATGGAAAAAACCCCCTCCCCCTTCCCTGTCCCTCCCTGCCATGTTCCCAAGGTGCCAACTAATCTCCGATGCCCAGCTTGTACACAGGCACCTCTAATTGCTCCTGCATTTTCATCTGGTGTAAGTTCAGCCATCGCTACAGCTGCCCCTCCTCCCTCCGGGAATTCACACCTTCATTATCACTCTTTACTGCAGAGCCGTCCGCAGGCTCCCGGCTCCGAACAGCAGCTCCGATAAAAAATAGAGCAGCTTTTCAGTGGTTTCAATTTTAATTACCAGCATCAAGGCAGCTCGCATTCTCACCAGGCTGTTTCGCACTAATTAAAGTGAGGAGGAGTTTATGGAAGGGACACCAACTCCACTTCACTCCCTCATCTATTATTTACAGACAGTAATACAAATAATTTCCAATTTAAACAGTCTGAGCTGGCCAGCAAAGAGGAGGGAGAGGTGGGGAGAACGCTAAGCAAGGAGAAACTCAAATAAAGAGCAGAAACTAAGAGAAGGGAATGGAAAATCGACACTCAGTGCCCTCTAGTGGGATGATTTCCCGAGGGGTCGCAAGGTTGGAGGTGTGAACATGCCCAGGAGGCTCCCCGAGGTGGCAGACATTGCTTTCTCCTTGCCTGGCCTCACCAGTGACCTTCAAGATGCGATCAAGCAGCAGCAAAAGATCATTTTGCACGAGGGTCCGGTTTGCTCCAGCTCGGCAGCCGTGCAGGGGGTTCAGTCCCGTGCTCTTCTTCACTGCTTCATCTTTCCATGGGCATGGCAAGGTGGAAATGGGCTCTGAAAATCCAGCCTGGGTGGGCTCTGAGCTGGCAGACAGCCCGGTGTTGGGTGCCCAGTCCAGCCTGGTTCTGATGGGGTGTGAACAAAGGATGAAGTTGGGCTGGAGATCTGAATGGGATTTTACAGGAATCGTGGGAAAATCCCCTTAAGTAGAGGATGGGCTGCCCACACGGGTGATCAACTCCATCTGCCAGCAGATAGGGTTTCCCAAAGCCAGGATTGTTTTCCTGCCTGGTCCCCAGAAATGTTCTCCATCCCTTGGATTGCCTCTGTTCAGCCTCTCACAGTGCAGCCTGTGTCAAGCCTAGAAGTTTCATGGATTTGGAGGACAAACCCTGAGGATGGGCAGAGGTAGGTGGTTCTACACCCCTGAAAACAATCTGTAAACAGGGAATGTGGAAGGCCCCACTGCACAGTAAATTTTACCACGTCAAGGAATGAAAATGCAATAGTGTCTCATCCACATTGATTTGTGCTGGTCAGCGTGGATGAGGGGATATATAACCCAGGGAATTTGGGTTATAGCTCTGATCTTTGCAGGGCCCTGAAACCATGTCATGTGTGGGTCACATTCAGATTTCATTTAAACCAGTGCTGATCAGGAATAGCTCCAATAAGAGCAGCCTTACCCTGGATTTACACCAGGCTAAGGCAGATAAGCCTGAAGATCAGTGACTGAAGGAGAAGAAGTTTCAACATAAATGATGTTACTACAGAAAAGTATCTTGATTGAAGCACAGGTGTTGAATGTTAATCACTGTGGGCTTGATTCAGCATCTGTGTAAGTCAAAAGCAATATCCCATTTAGTGCAGCATCTCAGGATTGGATCAACAGCAGGTAAAAACTCAGGGACCAAATCATCTTTCTCTTGTACCACTACTGGAGTGTGTGAAGTGCCTGGGACTTCAGTAAAGGCATTCCTGATTTATGACAGGGTGCAAAAAAGAATCAGGCCCTATCTTCTGCTTCTTGGGTGTTTCCAGGGAATAATGATGGCATTTGGAGCAATCTTACCTTGAGATCATCAATTCAGACCTGGGCCAGGCTGGGTGCCAGAAGAAGTTGTTACCAAGGTCCAGCTTCTGAAATGAGGGGGGTTCCGGGCTACGATAAAATTTTCCACTGGTACAAGAAGAGCAGATATTTCACAGATCCTCTTAACAAAAACAGTTTAGAGACTACAGCTTGAGGTACACTGCTGTCTCCCCTTTGGCAAAGACAAGACTTGGGGCAGATGCTTGGCTTTTGTTACAAATGTGTGAGCTCAGCCCTGGTGAAGTCTCCCTCTCCTTCCAGGGCTGGTACTGAGGAGACCTTGGCTGCAGTTGCAGACAGGGGATTTGACCAGGACGAGCATGGAACCAGTTTCCCCAAACTTTGCAATTCCTTGGTGCTAGCAGGGGTTGGGTTGGTGACCATCCTGGGCCCAGGGTGAGCCTCCATGTGTTTTTTACTCCACATCAGACTGTGCCTGTCCAAAGAGAGGGGAAGAGCCTTGCTCACATGCCACTGACTGGTCAGACCCAAGGCAATGCTCACTCCACACATGCTGGCAGAGCCCAGCTCAGCTCTGGCACCTGCCAAATGCAGCTGGAAGCACAAATCATTTCATAACTGTTGGTGTTTGTATGGCTGTGCCCGGGTACTCCTGTGGCCAGGCCTGTGCATCTCTGTTACGAGCAACTATTTACACTAAAAATACAAAAAAAGAGAATACAATGTCATATTTGCTCTCATCTGGATTCATGAGATGGATTTTGTTGCGTTCTCTGTGGTGAAAACTGGTCATTCGTGTCTGCAAATAAACACAGCCATTTTGGCCTCAATCAGCTCCTCTCCAACAGCATCAGTTAATTGTACTTCGAAATCCCTTTTTCTGTCCTAAAATGTGCTTTCTGATCATCCTCTCAGAGCAAATATGGTAAATAACTAACCAATGTGAGCAGCCACAAAGCCATAAACATTTTACAGATGTTCAGCCAACATCCGTGAATGCAGACAGAAATTCCAAACTCCAGCCATGTGCAATGAGCCTGGCCAGGCTTGGAGGGAGGATGTGCAGCTGAGTAGTTGGGTGCACTGTTAATGTGCCTGGTTAGTAAGAAAGGGCTTTTCACCACAGATCACAGGGAGCCCCTTCGTGGAGCTGAAATGCCTTTGCACCAGGTCTCTTGCTCCCAGCCAGAAAGTATCTCTCTCTCTGATGAGAAAAGGGGTTTTTCTAATTTATTGCTTTTATGGGATTGTTCCTCCACAGAGGCACAAATAGCAGCATATCAATAAAGCCAGTCGTTTGAAGTTGGATATTTCCACCTCTGTCACAGCAAAATAATTAAAAAAGGATTCACAAGATCATAAATTGCATGTCACCAAGGACACAGCCTCCTTAACCCTTTGAAAGCCAGGCTGTGCCCACCCATGGCCCATCTTACTGAAGGCATGAAGACACATTTGTTATTTTTAGCATCTCAGTCACAAGGGCTTTCTTGTCTGGAAAGAGATGCAGTAGGAACCTGTCTGCAGAGGGAATGGACTGGCTGGCTGGTGGGATCCCAGCCCGGCTCTGGTCTGCAAATGCACATATAGATTTGATTTTCAGCCAGGCAAACCAGGAGCTGTGCTGCAGACCTGCAAAGGCCCAACATTTCGTCACATGGAAGTTAAAATACATTACAGGCACATCAGGCATTGGGGATAACATTCTCAAACATAGTTGAGGAGTGGCAGCATGAAGAGGGCCTAAAATAATTTGTTCTAAGTTAAAAGCTCCTCTGGCTTCAGTAAGGTCATAGAAAAGGATGGAGGCCATCTGGGCCAGAAACTCCTGTTTTCCTGCTGATCCCTCCCCAGCAGAGACACAGCCAGAACACACCCTGAATCACTGGGAAAAAAAAAAAAAAGTTAATAGAAGAAAAGGAATGAATGTTATTTTCTAGGCAGGTTGCAACTCAGTTCCCAATACAACAGCCAGTGCTCCAGCCTAACTTGGTTACAGTCGAGGTTAGCACCCATTGCGAAATTCTGCAGGTCACCTCCTGCCCTCCAGAGAGCTCCATGGAAAAGGCTGAGGGTGTAAACCTGCGGGTCTGAGCCCAGACTCAGAGCTGGACTGCCCAGAGTGTCAGGGCTCAGAGGGGCACGGGAGTGAATAACCTCTGCTGGGCTCCAGGCAGAGGGACAAACCAGGGTGGCAACTGCATTTTCCTGGGGGAAAACACCACCCCCAGACAGTGGCAGGCTGTTGCTTTGGTGCTGCTTTCACAAAGCCCACTCTTGAGGCCTGCGGAGTCTGCGGCGTCGGGAAGAATCCCTCTGGAGCTGGATTAGTGGGAAGAACGGAGCTGAGTTAAGCGTGGTTTATCACAGGGCAGTGTAATTATATTACACACATCCCACGGCTACATCCACTGTCACCAGCATGAGAGGGAGGCATGTGTGTTTGCCTCCCTATGCCCTCCCAATCCAAGGAAAAAAACCCTGGAAAAGAGTGGGATTTTCCTTTTGGTTACCCCAGAAAAGGATGGTGGGACCTATTTTTCCCAGCCTGAGATTTCTTGTGTAAGCTCCTTAGAGGAAGAAGTAAAGAAATCAGCCATTGTGGGATCTGCCTTTGGTAACACAACCTAAGTTTTCATGGGAAGAGTGAGATTTGGGACATGTTACTCCATTATCAGAAGCTCAGGCTGAAGTGATGCGGGTGCAGGGATTCTAAAGATGTCTTTTTCCTGAGCAAAGGGTTACTTGCTCTACTACAGACTCAGAAAATCAGAGGAGCTCAAAGTCTTTATGCCTAAATAGCTTCAGGTTTGTAATGATCATCAACAAACACAGTAAAATTAAAACCTTGAGCCAAGAAAGCAGATGTAGAGCAACAACACGACCAGTGGGTGCTTGGTTTTAACTAATACCCTTTCCCAAGCTCACACTTTGCATGGTTGTAAAATCAGGAGCAGACCCCAACCCTCAGGAGCCCTGCCCTGCCTTCTGGTCTTCTCTCAACATGACACCAAATTAGGACCCTTCAGTGGCAGAGCCACAAACCAGGCAGACAGGACTAAACGGCCCCTGGGTGCAGGATTACAGGGCTTTGCTGGAGGATGGGGCAGCACAGGGAATTGCAGCTCCCTTCCCATCACAGCCAGGCAGAAAGGGCCTGAGGAAGAGCCTGTGCATATGGAGAAGGGCAGCAGCTGAGCCCCATCTGGAGATCCCTGGGGATGTGCCAGAGAGGGGTGGGAAAAGCAGAGGATGAACTGCGGTGTCCAAAGCAGGGCCAATAAATGGATGCGTCTCAGAGAGGGAGAAGGTGCCTGGCATGTGGCTCTGGTTAAACAGAAGGAATAGAGGAGACAGAAAAGATGGTTTCTGCTCAGACTGACTCCAAGGGTCTGCAGGAATGGCTGTTTTTGCTGACCCTCTCTGGTGCCACCGTGGGGCAGCAGTTAGTGAAACCCCGGGGGTTTATTTGGGAATTAGGAATCCTACAGGAACACCAAACCCAATTCCCTCTCCTGTCCTCGTGGCCTCCAGTCTACCCACGAGTTGTGAACTGAGGTCTGTAGCAGGCCACGAAACAGAGATCTGTACTTCCACTGGAAACCCTCATTCAGGACTCCACAGACTGGAATAAGTTAAAATCACAGGTTTTTTTCCTAAATGATAGGAATAAATTGGTGCCCTTCTAGACAATTTTTTCTATTATCTACCCAAAATAAAGCATATAGATAAATAATGAGATCTTACAGTACCTATCAGACTAGCTATAATAAGCATTTGAGCAGGATGAAATACTGTCTTATTAGGAGAGCTGAAGGTGTGAAGTTTGCCACCAGCTCCAAAGGGCAGAGATGCTCATATGACAACTGTCTCTTAATATTCATTAGCAAACTGATGGCTAATATAAGAAAACCCTTCACATTATCACTAATCCATCAATGGTACTCGTGGGGCTCCTATCACCATAACACCCAAGTACCTCCTGCATCCCTGCAGCAGATTATTATCCATGGAGAACCCAAATAATTCTTACCTGAGCCTCTGAGCAAGTGATAAGGAGATCTGAAGGAGGGGGGAACTCCTTCTTTTCCGTGCTGGACAAAGAGTCTTGGTGAGATCTGTTGGTCTGAGGGCTTGGTGACCTTCAAGCTGGATCCCAATCCCCCAGAACGGGGCTGTTCCAGGGAAGGGCTGTCTGTGCTCATGCTGCAGCACCAACAGCCAGGCCCTGCTGGGACAGAGGGGTCTGGGAAAACCGGCGGGAGATAAGTGAAAATGAAATTAAGAGAGTGTGTATCTTCAGATTTTTCCTAGTTGTCCTGTTTGGTCTTGAGATGAGCTGGGGGCGAGGGTGTTTTGGTTGTGAGATGGCCACTGGTCTCTGCCTCATGGAAACCCCAAAGAGGCCAAAGAGAAGTGGAGGAGCGACAGCACAAACCCTGAGCACCAGGAACAGGGCCAGGGGCTGGAGCCTTGGCTGTGATTTTGAGAGCTGTGGGACACCAGGTGAGGTTTCCCTGGGCTGGCAGAGACCCTGCTGGGACCCACAGTGCTGCCTGCAGCAAACCAGGAAGGTCAGGACATGGAAAGTGGGATTCAGACAGGGCCAAGCCCTCCAAGCACACCACAAGCACACGTGACACTCTCCCTTTTGATTTAGGAACTAGGAAATGGTGTTGTACTGCAGCAAACATCAACCAGCCCCTCTAAAAAATAACTCCAACCTCTGCCTGACTCACAGAGCACACCTTTTCCCCAGTTTCATCCCTGGGACCCAAGGGAGGCAGCATGGGGTCCCCAGGGGAGACCAGAGCAAAGCTCCCCTCACTTCCTTGCCCCAGGAGAACTCAGTGAAACATCCTTTTCTCTCTCCAGCCCTTTGAACTGTGCTCCTGAGTAGAGACAAAGGAAAAGAAGAGGAGGAATTAATTCCAGACAGTTGAGTGTGTTCCCTGCTCTAGCTGAGTTTGGAGTAGGTACACATAATAATAACATTTTAATAATAATTTAATTTATAATATGCCCCCCTGCCAAGGCACTCAAGGCACTACACAAACAATTAAAATATTATTATAATAAATAAACAGCAATAATTAAAACATCATAAACCAGACAATATTAGAGGCAAACCAAATGCTAAAAAGCAAAACAAAGCAGCATCTTTGGAGGAGGGGGATCCTTGCACAATTCATCTTCCAAATCTCCTGTTGATGTTAGATTGAAATTCTCCTGTGAAGCTGTTTCTGCATCTGCAAAGATTTTGGCAGTGTCACTGTCATTAAAAAAATTGATTTTGTACTACCATAAATTAACTCGAGTTTTGCAAGGCTGTAATAGCACAACATTTACTTTCATTTGAATAAATTCAGAACCCAGTTTGCTCAGGAAACTCAGTTTATGGTGCCAAACTTGTGTTGAGTGCCCTGAGTTTGGGAAAAACACACACTCATACAGTTTGTGGTTCGTAAAACGTGCCTCGTTATAGAAACCAGAATGCATTAAAGATTTAAAACCAAACCCCAAAACTGAATGGCAGACCAGCCTTCTCCTGGCTGTCAGCTCCTCAGAGCCAATGGGATCAGCTTGTCCCAGTTTACACAACTGGAACCAAAAAGACCCAAACTAACAAAAGAAGCAATCTCCCTCCAAAACAAATGAAATTCCAACTTGTGCCAGGCGAGAGCCGTGCACTGAACTCTAATGATTAAAGGAGACAGGCTCTGTCAAGGCAGAGGTGGAACTGAAACACAGCCAGTCAGTCCCTGCTCTGACAAAACCTGGCAGCAGCCCTCAGACAATTACATCCAGGATCCGTTCACTCGAGTGCCTCAGCTGATCTCAGTGGTTGTGGCAGCGCATGAAGGGAAAATCCTTCTCGCAAACCCAAACCACACAGGGATTTCTCCATACTAGGGGAAAAAAATAAAAAAACCCAAACAAAACAAAAGCAAAACGCGTTAGGAAGATGAAGCTGGTGGTTTTCATCCAGCACAGAGAACCGGGAGGATGTTTTCCATCTGATTCCTCTGAGGTTTTGTTCTCCTGTGTTTTACTTTCAGCTTCAGATCCAAGAATCTTAAACATCAAGAGGATGGCAAATGACACCACGTGGTTCTCACACACAAAGCCGTCCTTGGGGCTGGGTTTGTTCAAAAAGAGCCTTCAGAAGGGTTCTTGAGCCTTAGTGCATGATGCCACAACTTTGGAGGCAGGTAAGAGGCCTGCAGTGGAGCAACCATTACAGATTACAACTTCTCCAGTAGACAACAGCATTTGGACTCCAATTCTACAAAAATAGATGAGTCAATAATTGAGATGGAGTGCACTGAAACATAGAGAAGCTCATGCAAATCCTCTGCTCTTCCACATACTGGGCCATATTTCAGCTAAAAGATTCAGATTCTGGGATAGACCACAGAAAATTTGCATTCTGTTTTCTTCATCACTATCCTTCAAGTGTCCTGTGTGACCTTGAACAGGTGAATCACACACAAAGTGTCAAAAGTGTCAGATGTCTCTGCCTTTGGGATTCAGAGAGCCAAGCATCTCACACCTTGAAGGATGTGGATTAGAGGTCTGTGCCTCAGTTTCCTGTGTGCCTTCCTGCCTTCCAGGACAGATTGGACATCAATATGTCAGTAGTTTTTCTCCTCAACTTCCTCATTCACTCAGTCGTCAGTATTTTTAATTCAGATTTGGTCAATCATGAGATGATGATTCTGCCCATGTCAGCGTTTCACCATAGCAAAAGAACCTGACTAGAGGATCTCCCTGGATTTACACTCAGGGTCTTCTTTCCAGATGTCACTCAGGGCTCTGATTGATTTGGAAAGGCTCCCCAGATCCCCCAGGATTGGGGTAGCTCCAGCACAGGGGTTTGGGAGTCGTTGGAAGCTGCTTCAGAGGAGCACTCACTGACACTTGAGAGCAGAACTGAGAAGACAGAGGTGGCAGAATTTGTTTTATGACAAATCCTAAAAGGAAATTATGCAAAGTAATAAAATAAAGAATTATAAATGAGGACAAGAAATGGGTGAAATATAGAATAAATGATGGGAAAGCAGGAAGGTATGGGGGAAGAATTGAAAGCAGAAGTGCTGAGTTAAAGACTAATTATTAGAAAGTGATGTATGGACTGAAGGGAAGAGGGCATTTGGGTTGGGGATTGGTACAAAAGGAAGCTGCACATTTTTGTGCACAGTGGCATTAGCAAAGCACCTCCCTGTTAGGTGTGCCTTGGGGATGCAAGCAACTATTTTTTATTATTTCATTATTTGGGTGTGAGCCCATAAATCCGGGGACAAGGTTGCTCCTGCTTTGACTACAGTCAAAAAAAGCCAAACCTCAGGAGTAAAAGGACTGGATGGTCGGTGCCCAGGTGGCGTTGCATCCTGCAGGAGATCCTGCCTGGATCCATCCATCCTCCCTCCCGGCAGCCTCCCCCAGCCCGCAGCACCCACTGGGGACGGTCTGGGAGGGGGGGCTCCCAAAAAAACCCCAGAAGAGGCTCCCCAGTGAGAGCTGGAGGGGGATAGGACAAGCCGGGCTGCTCCTGGGTTTGTCTGGGGAATCCTTTGGAGAGCTGTGAGCCCCAGGTGCGGGGAGGGGGCGAGGGAAGCCCCTGCTCTGGCCAGGGACTGTCTCTGGGTGCAGCCGATGGCAGGAGGAGCCGGTCCCAGCCCCACGGCCCCAGCTGTCACTCTGAGCGATGAATTACATGCTATAAGAAGGTGTTGACAGGAGCAGCTGGACATCAGGGAGTGATGAAAAGGGAACAAAATTCATTCCGAGTTCAGACAGACTGGCTCGTTAGGGGCACCGGCGGCAGAGGCCACAGAAACACTGCTCCATCTCCTGGACATGCACTGAACCGGCTCCCGAAGAAGCCGAGAGCCCCCACAGCCCCTTCCCGGGCCGGTGGCAGCATCCCGGTCCCATCCCGTGTCGCAGCAGGGGGGACACCGGAGTTTCCCCCTGTCCCCCTCCTCGCCCAGCCCGGCCTGAGGTGTCCCCGAACACAGCACGGGATTCAATTTGGGTATCTTCAAAAGAAACCTAATCAAAGACTTTTTGTCCCTCTTGTTTGAGGCTGTAATTTGTGTAAACTGTATGAAGAAGGATGGGGGAGGCGGGACGGGAACATTTGGCATCAAAACAATTATCTCCATTTTAATGCAAACTAAACGACGTGCTAAAGGGGAATTGTTTCGTACATATGTACAGCGAGTGAACATTAAACCACACGGCTAATAATTAACTGGCTCGGCATTTCCCTCTCTGTGCGGAATGCGAGGGTGTCCCCTTACATTTAATGTACGGAGAAGTTTGAGGACACGGAAGTCCCGTATGAGATTATTCCTAAAGCTGTGAAAATAACAAAGAGATTTTTTTTCTAAGTCAAGCTACTTCTTGGCATTGAGAGAAGTTGGCAGAGAGAAAAAAGTGTCAGTGCTTCTCCCACCCCTTTCCTCCCTCTCTCCCTCCCTTCCTCCGACTCTCCTCCCTTTCCTGACTTCCACTTCTTTCTGCCGCTGGAGAAAAAGAATAGCAAATTCAGAGAAAATTTCATTGACGTTATTCAAAGAGTTTTTCATGGATTATTTACACAAGTGCTGTTCAAACAGCCTTTGTCTGAACATCCCTTGAAATCTGCACCCAATCCTTTCAGATTCAAAGCAATAGCTCAGGGGAGACAAAGGGGAGCTGCTGACATGGGTTTCCTCTGCAAGTGAATGAGAGGTCTGGCTAAACACAGAGGGCTTTGGGATCACAAGCTTCCTTTCAGCCTGGAAAATAAACACTGATCTGAGGCCGGGCAGCTGTACCTCCGAGCAGCCTGCCCCATCCACGGCCATGGAAGGAAAGAGTGGGGCACACACCTGGCTGCCCACCCCTGTCCTGCCCTGCTGCGGTGCTGCTGCTGCCCAAGCCACGTGTGCCAGCCCTGGGGACCCTGCTTGCACGATGGACAGGGACACCCAGCATCCTGAGCCACCCCAAACCCAGCCCAAGGGACACCTGGAAGCTCCCAGTGGCCTCCTGGCTGCGGTGGTGTCAGAACTAAATGTGCTCCTCCAAAAGCCATGAGTATAAATAAATATACTCTTAAGCAGAGAAAAGAAAGAGGGATGGGGGAAGGAAAAGGAGGGAATGAAGGCAGGCAAAGCCACTACAGAAATATTACAAGGTGCACCCTTGTTCAACACTGACTCACAGCCCTCTCCATCCCAAAGCTTCTGCACAGCACTCCCTTCCCCTCTGGCAGAGCAACAGCACTCACCTCCCTCTGACCTGGGAAACCAGGCACCACAGGCTCATGAAATGCTTTAAATGCCCATAACAGGGTCAATTAAAATCAAGGGAGTAAGTGAAATATGTAAGAAAGGCCAAGTTCTGCCTTAAATTACAGCCCCAGCAGTGCCGAGCTGCGAGGCGGGGAAGGCAGCACAGCCCCTGCTCCTGCCACGCCTGCCCGTCCTCTCTGCACAGCAAACACTGCACCAGTACCTCCTCTTCAAATCTGCACAACTTTTGGTTGTCACCTCTTTTAGATTAAAACATTAAACCATTCTACACACACGGTTTGATCGGTCTCTCTAAGTGCTCTCTGCACTCTTCACTTACATAAATTTTTTCTTATTCCCTGCATTCTTCCCCCCAGCTTCTGTTTGCCTGTTTCTGCTTTCCTAGCTCACCCACCAGCCCGGTACCAAACATCAAAAGGATCAACTTTTCTGCTTTGTTTTGCTTTGCTTTGCTACATTGCAAAAGACCTGCCCCAAGTAACTGCCTTTGGATTTCCGTGGGAGGTCCTCATCTGCTGGAACTGGCCCTGTCATCCTCCTGCTGCCTGTCAAAATAAATCCTTTTCCTTCTCCACCTGTTTGTTCTTTCTTTCAGATATTCTCCTTCCTCCCTTCTGGCTTTCCCACCACCACCATAAACCCAGTCTTTTCCTTCCCTGACTTATTCTCTTCCTCTCTCGTCTCCATCTGTGTTCTGAGTGTCTCCACAGAAGATGTGAACAGGAACACAAAACTTGATTGCAAACTGAGCACAGCAGTCTCGTTTCCAGGTGACCCCCCAGAGGTCTCAGGCTCTGTCTCAGCTCTACCACTGGAGGCAGCAGAAACTGGTGGAAGAAACTCGGTTTTGAGAGTAATGAACTTCGCTGGTTTGTGGAGTCTTGGTGCAGNCAGCCCGGTACCAAACATCAAAAGGATCAACTTTTCTGCTTTGTTTTGCTTTGCTTTGCTACATTGCAAAAGACCTGCCCCAAGTAACTGCCTTTGGATTTCCGTGGGAGGTCCTCATCTGCTGGAACTGGCCCTGTCATCCTCCTGCTGCCTGTCAAAATAAATCCTTTTCCTTCTCCACCTGTTTGTTCTTTCTTTCAGATATTCTCCTTCCTCCCTTCTGGCTTTCCCACCACCACCATAAACCCAGTCTTTTCCTTCCCTGACTTATTCTCTTCCTCTCTCGTCTCCATCTGTGTTCTGAGTGTCTCCACAGAAGATGTGAACAGGAACACAAAACTTGATTGCAAACTGAGCACAGCAGTCTCGTTTCCAGGTGCCCCAGAGGTCTCAGGCTCTGTCTCAGCTCTGCCACTGGAGGCAGCAGAAACTGGTGGAAGAAACTCGGTTTTGAGAGTAATGAACTTCGCTGGTTTGTGGAGTCTTGGTGCAGGCACACCGAGATGCTCTCCAGACCACCCCCACCACCGTCAGTAATAATAATAGTAATAATAATAGTAATAATAATAATAATAATAATAATAATAATAATAATAATAATAATAAGAAGAAGAAGAAGAAGAAGAAGAAGAAGAAGAAGAAGAAGAAGAAGAAGAAGAAGAAGAAGAAGAAGAATTCATACAACTCTGGATGTACTTATCCATAAAAATGCTGAACCTCCTTTTGAACTCTGTTCAGCTTTCAGCATCACACCCTTGCAGGTAAGTGATTCCAGCCTACCTGGGTGCTCATGGAGATGTGATCATCTTTTATTTTTCAGCAGCTCTGAACTGAGCTGGCTTTTCAGTTTCACTCATCACTAGGAGACTGAGGAAGGAGACCCCCCTGCAAGGTTGTTTTATCCTTTGAGTCCCACAAAATCCTTGAGTCTTGTCGAATTACCACTTTTAACTTTCCCAGAACGATGCTGCTTGTGAGTCACCTCTAGTGCTGAAGAAGTAGCCTCTCCTAGCAAGAAGATTAAAATCCTATTACTTGTTATTCATGTGTTATTTAATGATATTTTTTCCATTATGTATTTATTTATTTTTAAGTTACTTGCTTTGAATCTCAAGTTGTTGTTTTTAATATTGTCTACTTTCTAGTTTGTTTTTCTAATTGGAATAAAATAAACATGGAATAGAATTTTCTCGTGGTTATTTTTATATTTATTAAATGAATGACAAAAGCAAACCTCAACAACTGATGACCAAACCCAAATGCCAGTAATGCAGCTGCACGAGATAAGAGCAGCAAGGCAATAAAAAGCCCTAAAACTCCAATGTTTCCCTCCTAGAGGCCCATTGCCTCTCTCAATATGATTTGGCATCCAAGACGTGGTCATATAAACTCTGGTTTAAGGAGGACACTCTCCTCTCCACACACAGGTGTCTCTCCATCCATGGAGAAGGTGGGATGAACGCATGTTCCATCAGTTTTTGAGGATGACAAACACCACTTTGGGAGAGGACTTATCTTTTTGATGGCTGGATGGCTCTGAAGATGAAATGCCACAACCTCATCCAACAGAGAGCTCACAGCAGGGAGGAGATTCCTCTAAAAAAAATCGTTTCAGGACCTGGAAGGAAACCTGACAGAAATGGGTCTTATTGGTGAGATGAAGAGCCAAATGGAAGATGGATGGAAGGGAAATAAAGATGGAAGGAGAAGAGAGGAAATAAGGTGAAGGCTCCAGAAGGAAAATCAGTCACTGTGATAGGTCCCCATAAAGGTGGATCCAAGCAGAGCCAGGGAAGTGGAAGGGAGTCAAATGGGAGATTGTCCTGGCTTATGGAAGGAAAAGGAAACTGCTGCAGAAAAGAGAAGACATGGCCAGGAAAGGAAGGAATAGAATGACAAGGAGGAAACAGCAGGAGAGATGAACGGGGTGGAAGAGGCTTGGAGAGACAAAGAAAGCAAGAATAGGAGAGAGGGGAGGAACAAAACTGCCCCCAGAATGAGGTGCAGCACCCCTCCTGCATCCCTTGGATGCTTTTAACAGATGCCTGGAAGAATCTTCATTTATCAGGAATTCAATTAAGTGGAATAGTCGTTATTAATTTTATAGGAATTATTTGTACAGGAAAGCCTGGAGCGAGGAAAAGCCTCCCGGAGCCATTTCTCCTGTCAACACCCTGGGTCAGGTAGGCACTGGCAGCACAGTCTCACCAGTTGAGATATTAATGAGATGCCTCTAGGTGCAAATGATAGTTTAATAGGTGTTAGTTACCAGGAGCGCCCCTCGCCTGCACACGCCAGCACGCACAGCTCCTGACGAGGCTGCCTCCTTGTTAGAATAAGTAATTAGAGTGTAGGAACACTCACTTTGACACTTTAATAAAGTGTCAGCCATCACCAATTTAGTATTTAATAAAAATAAAATTAAATATTTACTACGTTTTTTAATAACTTTATATTTAAGATACATATTCCTCAAATTTTGGGGGATTTGAAGTGAGGTCCTGCTACGACGCTGACCCCAAAAAATGAGGTCCATGATTTCTTGGGTTTTGCTTGCCATGTGGAGGAAGGACATTTTTATGGACAAGAAAATCCAGCGGCACTTGCAGAGAAGTGCTCTTATATGGTAGAAGAGGTTTCCTCCTCCATTTTCTGAACTCCCTGTGCTGCCTGGAGACTAAGGATGAGCAGAGCAAGCCCAGCCCAGACTGCCACTGCTGATGGCAGGCAGTCACTGCCAAGGAGACGGGGAAAACACAACTTTGTTCCTATTTCATTACTAGAACAGTGCTCCAAACCAGGTGTTGGAAAGAAAACAGAAGAAAATCCTGAAAATGAAAGCATGCTTTAAGCCTGGAGGGAATCTGAAAGCTAAAACAGCTTAAATGAGTTTATTCCCTTCCTGTCCCACCATCCCAAGTTTGTCCTTGCCCAAAGTGCCCTCCTGGCCAAGGGAAGCCCAACACTGCTCTGCCAGGCTGGGACCTCAGGATGCAGGTGGCATCCTGGTGACAAAGCTGAATGAGCTGGCGCACAAGATGCTCAGTGGTCCAGCAAAGCAGCCTCTCCCCCATCTCTGCTGAAACAAAGAGCAAAGACCCAAGAGTCCATGGCAGAGCAGAGCTGTTTGGGTGCAGTCAGCCTTGTGCACGTGTCTGTGCCCACAGAGCTGAGATGCTCTGTCGAGCCAGGAATGGTTTGGAAAGGAAAAGGGGACAGGAAGGAGCAGAAGAAGGTGCAGAAAGTCCCTCCAGTCGAGGTGCCTTGGCAACACCGGGCAGGGGTGTCCCCTGGTGTCCCTGCTAACCAGGGATCCTGTCTCAGGGACCAACGAGTCACTGATGAAAGCCTGGCAACAATTATTTAAATTGGAGCTGCAGCCTCTTTCTCCTGGAGGGGGACAGTGGTGCTGTTCCCTGCCTTTTGGGGCTCCTGCTGGGCTGCCTGCAGGCTGTTTGCTCCTGGGGCATTGCTCCTGGGGGGCTGTGGGTGTTGTTGCACACACCTTAAAGTACCAGGAGACTTGTCCAGTGTCACCTGCCACCTCAGGCCAAGGCCAAGTTCAGCTTCCTGGGTTTTTCTAGGCTGAAGAATCCTGGGCACAGTGCATATTTCAGCCTAGGCATCAAATGGATTTTCTGACAGAAGGCGTCTGGGTGTCTCTTACCTCTGGGTTGTTTTGGTTGCATTCCCATTTTCTGGAGCCTCAGCTGTCACACCTGGATCCTCATCCAGTCTAGGGCCATATCCACCATGAAAAAGCAGATTATATCCCCCAAAACCAAGGGAAACTAACAGTAACACCAAGTCACATCCAAACAGTTCTGCCAGGGTTAAAAACGAATATTATACCCCCCTCTAAACTATTTCCTAGGTGATCTTTCCACAAAACATTCATGATATTTTTGTACTCCACCAAAGCCCTCCTGGGAAGCCTCAGAGCAGACAGGAACACCCAGAGCCTCTAAGAAAATTGTAGCTGCAAACAAGTCCTTACAGGAAACCCTCACTCCTGAGAGGAATGACAGACTGTCTTTACAAACAAACTGTGGGTCTGCTGGTAGACAGAATTAGCACTGAGAGATAAAAGAAACAATGGGAAGGATTCCACTGATTGATGAATGGGAAAAGATATTTTCCTTTACAAACAAACTGTAGGTTTTGCTGATAAATAAAATTGGATGTTGGAAGATGAAAGGAACAATGGGGAAAAACTCTAAAAATTCCAGGAGAATTTAAAAATTAAAAAGTGGGGTTATACATTAAAGGGGATCACGCATTCTGGGAAGTTTGTACCTCTCAAGTACCTCAGCCAATGGGGAAAGAGAGAAGGGAAATGCGGCCGGGAAATCGGGATAAAAAGGAGGCTGCGCCCTCCAAAAATTTGAGAGACCCCAGGGGAATGCCCCATGGCCTCTCCCTTTATTGGAATAAAGTGAAAGGGACTCCTCTGTCTCCTTTTTGGACATAAACCTCTGATGTTTGTGGATTCATTTTCCTGACACTCCCCACGAGCAAAATGAGACCTACAGCACTCCCATTCTGTCGGAGCCAGCCAAAACACGACTCCTTGCAGAGCCTGCAAGGTGTTCTCAGATGCAGAAGGAAAGGGAGGTGTAAGGACAGCCGGAGTGATGGCAGAGCAGGGCAGGAGGGCTGCGGGCTCCCTCCAGCCCGGGCAGGTGATGGGGAGCGCTCAGCTCCTGGCAGAGCAGGGAGAGGTGTTACCCTGGAGAAGAGCTCCATGGCAAAACAGCTCAGCAGCTGCCCACAGCCGATTCACGAACTAACACCGCGTCATTTGTCACCGAGAAAAGCGCCCGGCTCTTGAACGGGTAATGCTGGCAGCCTCGCATCAATGTTTTCACAGGCAAATTCATACACTGACCTCCTCGGTGAAACACGCAGCAAATGCCTGGAGTCTGGTTTACATCTGCCGTGGGATCCTGTTACATTCAGAACAACCCCTGTCAACGCTGAATCTGTAACAATCAATAAAGACAGAGAGTTTGTTTGTTCATGTTTTGTTGGTTTGGGTTTTTTTATGTTTTCTCATTCCTAATTGTGTTATTTTGCTACTCCAAGTTTTGCAAGTTTTGCAGTTGCCTCCCTCCTCCCCTTCTTGTTTTCTTTTAGGACAAGCTGTCATCTTTTCACATCTTTTCACCAGGCCATTGCAAATGTAAAACTGTAAATTGCAGGACTGAGCAAATAGCACTAATAGCATTTGCATAAAAATTGGTTGCAAAGAGCAATTAGCACTTCATTAATAATCAATGAAGGGCCAATTTACACATTGCCCAAAAGCAAATTGTAAATTAAATTTTGTCTATAACTGAGCATTTGGTGCTGGGCAACCGTGCAATGGTGCCAGGAGAGACCAGCACAGCACTTTTAGAGTCAAATGTTCCGTGAGCTCAGGTTTTCAGTGATCCCACCATGGCTCTTCCAGAGGCCAGGCCAGCACCCCCTTCCCAATGGCAGGGAACTCCAGGAGGTGGGTTTGTTCAGAGGGAACACACAAATGTCTGCATGCTGCCAGTCCTGCTCAGGTACACCCCTGGTGCCAAGAACATGGGAGCCTTGCTCCTGCCCAAACATCCCCTGCAGTGATGCTGAGGGGAAGGGCACAAAGGACAGCAGAGAGGTGTCATCACCTCTGTACTGAGACCTGATCACCCTCCCACTGCACTGTCTGCTGCTTACTGCTCTACAAGTACAGCAGGGCTCTTTCCTTGGCCTCTAGGTGAAGGCCTGACATAATCCTTGTGGGTGAAGGATTCCTACAAAGCCAATTCACCCAGTCCCCCCTTTGTCCCTGCCAGCCACACGTGAGCCCGTGGGACATCCCAGATTTGTATGAGGTCACTGAGGTCAGAAAGACCAAACAGCCCCTGCTTTGTCACTTTGATTTCGGTGTCACAGAAGGGTTCCTGGTTCTGATTTGGCCATGAGGGGATGCATCCCCCAGCCTTCCCCTCCAGATGAATGCTGGTATCCAGTAAAGCGGGGCAGCTCAACCACGGCAACAACTTCCCCAGCCCCAAATTCTTTGCTATCTCATCCTCCACTTAAAAGGCACAGCCAGCTCCATTTCATGAGCAGAGCCTGACTCTAAACCACTTGACATCTGAAGTTTTCTTATCACATTTAGCATGGATCTCATGAATCTGGTGAAAAGCTAGACGATCATTTAGCAGGGGTTGGTTGCTTTATCTATTTTCCATAATAATTTGAATATTATTACAATGGCACCTTTCATCTGGGGATATACATGCACTTTACATATGTTACATTAATTTCACCGATGAGCTGGGGAAGCACTCCTTATCCCTATTGTGCACACGAGGAAATGGAAGCACAGAGATGATATACTGCTTGCCCAGTATCACGCAGGAAGTTTCTGACAGAGCCAGGAATAGAAATCACATCTCCCATGTCTTATGCAGAAGAATATCTTTATGTCCCTGCCCAGTAACTGAGCCCTTAATCCAGACTAAGACACCCACACAGGACCCACTTTGCTGAGAGCAGCACAGACACCCAGAAATGGTAGTGCCTTGCTCTGGGAGGAAACTTCACTGATCCAAAATTTCCACCACCATGAAGGCTGGGAGTTCCCTTTGCAAGGAGCAGCTCTGGGGGCTCAGAAGGAGCGAGGCTGGCTCTGAGAGTGGTCTCCATCTGAAGTGGATGTTATTAGTTGGTGTAAGCAGATGCTCAACGTGGGATGCTCAGGACGTTTCAGTTTTCACCCAGCAACGTCCCTGCTCCCTTTTTCCTGCCTGCTCAATCCACCTTTACCAAGAGATTGAATTTACAATGGACTTGAACACATTTAAATCCATTTATTGCAAAATTACTTTTCAATAATTACATCATTGTGCTGACTGTGTTGCATAATGAAATTAGCATGAGAGATATTAGAACGAATATAAAATTATAAGACATATTGAAATACCTCTTTCCCTGTCTGCCTTAGCACAACCCATAGCTTAACTGGAAAATGAGCACTGCTCCTGGATGGGATTTAAATGCATCAAGTGTAATTTTATAATGTTTTTTATATAAATTAATTATAATGGTTATTGCTGCTTTACTTTATTAGACTGAAATTTGCCTCCACTTCAGCGCATTAAAAGAAAGCTGCGCCCATTTTGCTCCAAAATGCCCTGAAAGTTCTTATGGCCATCCTGCCCACCCTGACACCACCAACACCTCTGAGGTTAAAAGCTTTGGGCTTGTGTGGGACTGGCTCTGCCCACCATGGGTCCCAAACCCACAGCCAGAGCCTTGGGAGCAGGTCCTGGGCTCCTCACAGGGATCTTTGCCTGGGAAGGGACATTGCACCCCTTCCAAACCCTGCTTTTTCTGCTCCATCTCTGAGCAGTGATAGGGGTGCTCAGGCTGGTTTTAGCAGTCCCACCTCTACTGTGCATCTGAAACTAATTGGAGGTAATAAATCCTTTGCCAAATCCATGCCATGGCACAGGTGAAGTGTCCAGCTCAGAGCTGACCATGGGCTGCTGTTGGCCAAGTGCTGCTGTCTGTGTGTGGGAGCATCTCTAGAAGGGCTGGGGGCATCCTCAGGAAAAGCTCTCCTTTGAAAAAAGAGTTTGGACACTGTGCAGTGATTCCTTTGTCATACCTCCACATTCACATGTTGTTTTCCTCATTTAGTTTCTGGGCTATACCTGCCAAGCCAGGAAAGGAGAGGAAGCAGTGAGCTCCTGGGTGGTTACAAACCTCTGGCTACGCTGGACACACCACAGCCATGCAAAGCACAATAAATCACAGTGATATGCTTTTACTGCCTCTTAATCCTCAATAGAAGTCTACTAATATTCAATTTGTGACATTATTTGCACATTGAATTAATCCAGAAATAAAGGGCTAATGAGTTATGGAAAGTAGCACATGGTTTAATTGCAACAACAGGGGCCTGCCGGCCTCCCTCCAGTCAGGAATGCCTGGTAAAAATAAAATTCTGCATGCACTGGTACACACCAGATGGGCAGGGAACAGCAAACTAAACAATGTGAACTATCTGAATGACTGCTCTTTTAAATGCCCTAAGTTTTCCTCTTTTTTTCCAGGCATGCTCCTCATGAAACAACAGTCATTGAGCATAACTCAAAAAAGTCCAGATGACCAAAGGGAAAAAAATTGACCATGAAAGTCATCATAGAATCATTTGGGTTGGGAAAAAATCACAGAGTCCAACTGTTAACCCAGCAATTCCAACTCCATGACTAAACCAAAACCCTGAGTGTCACAATTTCCTTACAGAAAGACACAAGGTCTTTAAGGGATATGTTGAAAACAAGAGAAGTCAGTTGAAGAACTTGTGGAATGAAAAGGACAGTAGATATTTTCAGCATATGATGCCACCAGCCCTTGGCAAAAGCTGCTGCTTCATTCAGTGTGCTCAACCCTCAGCACAAGGCTTATCCTGCAGCAGTACTACAGCCTTGGTCCACACCCAGATGAGTAAGAATTAGGACTTAAAAGTCAAGCTGCAAAACAAAAACAATCATAAAATTTTCCCCTTCCTCAAGCCCTCTTTTCAACTTGCTCTGCAGCAAAGGTCTCTCCACTGTTTCACACCTTTCTGCAACATGTGAATTTCCCAGAATGGTCCCAGCTTCCAGCCAGCAGCACAGCACAGTCACATTCTATGCATACACCTGTTTTGGGGCCAAATAATCTTAAGGAAGAGACTGCAATCAGCACTGAAGCTGATGGGAAGTATTAGGAGGAAAAAGAACAGGCTCCCTGCCTGGTTGGTTGCAATTTTAGAAGATTTAAAGCTCTTCCCAAAGCTTTTTACTGTGAAGAAAACCCAGGAAAAACATCTTCTGCATGGACTTGTAGAAACTGTCCCTTCCTCAAATCCCCATATGGCAGAAACTCAAACATTCTGTTATGTTCATGGTATGGAAAGCTGGCCTTCTAGAAGGTCTCCTCCAAATCTGGTCTAACAAACACATAAAACAGCAAATCCATCAAACCCAGACAAAATGCCTCCTTTTCCCTGCCTGAGGTTTGCTAATGGTCAACCCAAGCCAGGAGCTCCTGCATTTATTTCCCTGCTGCTGCTTTCCCCAGCTGCTGGAACAAAAGCAAGATGGAGCTGCCAGCAAAGAGGGCTGGAGACCCTCAGATAGAGCCAGGAGCTCAGGAGTTTGCACTATTTAATAGAAAAAGTGAATAAATCTAAACAGCACTTAATTTATTGATGAAGTAAGAAAGGCTGTTTAATGTGGAAAACATAAGCAAGATCAATAGCAGAGAGCACAAATAACTAAGGCTATTGACACTTAAGTATTTTAAGCCTAATTGCAGGCATATGCACTTTCTAAGGGTATCTCACCTTCTAAAAGCACCCTTGAGATTATGGGGTTAATTGATGCAGCTGTTTACTCCTGGCTCACGTGGTCCAGATTGGGATTCCCTGGAGGATGCTATTAAACTAAAGTGTTTAATGAAGTGCTAAAGAGTGGAGTTTCTAATATTCTCTTCCCTTGAATGAAATTGAATAGGAATTGGAGCAAACTTCTTCTCCCCAGGTGGGAACTGCAGCTCAGCATTGGAGTAAATCACCCTGTGCTCCTCACAGGGAGCCTTGTGATGCAGGGGAGAGAGACCAGACCTGCTCAGGTTCAGTTTTAGACTGACAGTGTGGGGATATTGTGGGTTTTTTCCTTCCCCAGTCACAGACAGAAGAGACCTACAGACATGCTGTGTTTTAGCACTGCTCTTGGACAAGGAATCCGAGGAGGCCAATGCCACTCCTGTGGCTTTTCAGTGTGATACTGGGCTTTTCTCTTTTGGGGTGGGCTGAAAGGATTTGATCTCCATTTGGGAAGGAGAACAGATAACAGCACCTGTGATGTCACTGGCCCAGGTGTTTCAGCTCCATGGCAGCAGGGCAAAGACAAGACTGCCAGAAAAGAGACTCTTTAAGAGTCTCCTCTGTTTATAACTTGCCCCAGGCTGGTTTGGTACCTTTGAAAACCAGGTAGATGCCTGCACACCACGTGTTTCCTAGGCTGACATCCCTGGTCAAAGGGCACAGCCTCCCTGTACCCTTCCTGCAGTGCACAGCTCAGAGCTCAGCTGCCTTTATCCCTCTAATGGGAAGGTCTTGGCTCTTCACCTCCATCCACCACCACCAGCTTCTCCCGAGCGAGGTCTGGCAAAGCAAAGCAAGCAATGAAGGAGATTTCATCTCTGCAACCCTTCACCATCACCTAGACCCTGCCTGGAGGGACCCTGGAGCCTCCTCTCCCAGGGCCATCCATCCTGCCAGCGGCATCCGCCAGGCGCTCACCCTGAGCGAGGCTGGAAATTGCTGTGAGGCAGAAATTGCTCTCTCCATTTGGCTTTTCCAGCCTGAGAGGGCACACAGACAATGACCCTGATGAGGACAGGGCTGTCCCTGGAGTGAGGGGCACAGGGCTGCTCTGCCTGGGTTCAGCACACTGGGCAGCACACTGACCTCAGAGCCTTCACGGTCCTCCCATGGAATCCATGCCGTGCACAGACCCTTTAAAATCATCCTCTCCCTCCACAGCAGCCTTTCTGCTGCAACTTGAGATTTTCTTCTCTTTGAAAATCAATTAGTTTGAAGCCATTTTACAAAAGCCTTTCTGCAGCATAGCTATTCCCAGTGAAAATGCTCCTTCTATTGCCTCCATCCACATTGCACCTCCCTTGGGAGGGCCACAAAGATGGTGAGAAGGAAACATTATGTTTTTGTAGCCCAGATAATGTTACCAACTCCACTGAAAATACTTTCAGAAACAAGCATGCTGACTGGTGTGTGCAGAACGTGGCTGGGAGTGTGGTGGATTAGCTGGGTTGGTGTTTTCAATGTGTTTGCCCACAGATTCCAGAGGGAGCCATCAGGAGTTGTGGAAGGTAACCAAGGAAAGCTGGTTTGCTGTCAGTCAGCACAAACTGTAAGTATGTGGAGAGGTCTGCACATGCCTTGTGAAAACCTGAGGGTTCTGTGAATCCAAAAAGGCTGAAATCGTGGGTGAAGTGGGTTTGGGGCTGTTTTTGAGGCTAGAAAAGCAGCTCTTCTGGGTCATTTTAAGCACATCCTTTTCAGCCTGTGTCAGGGAGTGAGGTCAGTGTCAGCTCTTCTCTCCCTGCTCTTTTGCAGCCCACCTTCCTCCAACCCTGCCAGTGATGTCCCCTGAGCTCTGCCCCCACCCAGCCTCAGGGCACCTTCACCATCCTCACAGCTGCCCTCAAGAAGGGGCCATGAGTTTATGCCCTGGACAAGGGCCCCAGCTCTTGCCTGGTGAAGGTGTTATTTGCCTCCTTGCTTCCAGCTTCCTCTTGCTGGATTTATTCACATTTGCCTGTGTGCAGTTGATTTCCCAGGCTCCAAGTTCAGTGTCCCCTGTGAATGTCACAAAGTGTGTTTTTACCTTCTCTCAGAGCCAGGGTGGCAGGTGGGCTGTCCTGGGTGCCCCACAGCCACCTCTGCTCCGGGGGTCCTGCCCACCTACGGGACCAGCAGCTCCTGGGAAAGTCTTCATGTGACTTTCCTCCCAACCCAGCCAGCCACAACCACCCTTCCAAACCCACAGGACATTTCTCTTCTGCTACAACCCCTGTGAGGGCAGGCTTAAGCTAAGCTGTTTTATTCACAAATGCAGCCAGGCCAGCACACCACCAAATAGAGAGGCTTTGCTGATATGTGCAAACTCATTAAACCACTGTAATTTAATTGCTTGCAATTGTCCATCCATGCCCTGAACCCCTCACTCTCTGCAGCTCGGGGCACAGAGGATCTGCCATCCCTGCAGCCTCCCCCTGTCCTTGGCAGAGCAGGACCTGTGGTGGCAGAAGGGACAACTCACAGTCCCCAGCCCAACCGGGCCATCAAAGCCCCCAGCAGTGGGAGCACAAAATCATTTGTGGTGCAGAAGAGAAATTAAAATGGCCAAAAGGCTGCAACAGAAAACCAGGGAGAGAGGAAAATTAACGAAGAAATCTGCAGTCTTGACGTCGATTCACTAAAGAATATTTATTGTCCTCTCACACATCTTGCTTGCCCTCCTAACAAATATAATATTTTTGAAAGGAAGTCTCTCTTTACCACTGCTGTCTCTCTCGTGCCCTTTCTCTGTCTCACCAGCTCTGTCTCTGTCTCTCTGATACCAACTCTGACAAACTGTGCAATTCTGATGGAAAATTCATTAGTCGTCCCTTTTTTTTTTTTCTTCCCCATTTTCCCAGTCAGCTTCGCGCCTGATCTGTCAGCCTCTTCCATCCTGATTATCTGGAGACGCCAATTTCAAAGAGACATCTTAATAGTGATGTCAACGAATTAATTAGATGTGTTAATGAGCTAAAAGCAACCCAAATTAAATTAATGCAGTAATAAGCACAGACAGCAAAATTAGCTCCAATTTCTGTAAATGATTCTGAACTGTACACAACATCTCATCCTGCTAGAACATTACCATCCCCCAAAGCTAATCAAGAACTCCAGTGCAATTAACTGCTTAATTACAAAACACACACACAGCTCATAGATCCAGCAGCAGGAGGGGTGCGCTGGGCTGCGCAGCGAGCGGGGAAATTCTCTGCCACAAACCCCGCACATCAGCCCTGCCACGGGGCTCTGCCCCCACCAAAAGCACCCCCCAGGCTCCCCAAAGGGGGTGATCCAGGCAGAGGGCACACACAGGGCCAGTGGAAGGGTTGCCAGGTGTGCTCCTCAGGAGGACCCTCCGTGCTGGTCCCACCATGGGGGTCCCAGCGTGGCCAGGGATGTTGGCTGGGCCAGTGGCAGAGATGTGCCCGTAGCCCCACGTTGGTTATTGTGTTTATCAGACTGGGGGCTGCACAGAAAAGCCTCATTGTCCAGCTCTGCCCACATCCCCCTGGGATGAGAGAGGAGCCACTAATAGCTTTGCAGAGCTGCTCAGGTATCTGATTAGCTCTAATTGCAGCTGGGAAGAGAGAGGGAAGGAGCAGGATAGTGCTGCAGACAGAGGGAAGGGGAAGAGGATGGTGGAAATGGGGAGGAAGGAAGATGGGGAGAAAGGAGGGGCTGAAGGGAAAGGATGAGAATCCCTGGAGGCATGCAGGAAGGAGAGAGAATGGCGAGGCCAGCAGAGAAATGATGGATGCAAACAACAAAAAAAGGGAAAAATCAGACAAACAAAGAACTAAGGGCAGAAACAAAGGGAAGGAAGGCAAGACAAAGAGGGCTGCATGCTGCCAGGCCCCGTGGAGCATCCAGGGCAGGAGATTTGGTGGATACAAGAGTGGGTCTTGGACAGGCCCCATCCTCACCCTGCAGGGCTGGGATGTGCAGGAGATGGTGGGAAACACAGCTGCCTCATCGTGGGGTGACACAACCAATTTAGAGGTTGTGGAATCATTAGTCCACCCAGTAAATGAGGAATATTTGCAATCAAGATGAGGGCTGAGATTCACTGTGACAAATAACGTCTGTGTTTCCTCTTTTTTTTTTCCCTCCACCTTTTATTGCAATTAGTTCAGTCTGTTAATAAGCAAAGGATATTTTTAGTTAATTTCAGTTCCAGTTAATTGATTCAAAAGCGAAACCCAGCAACTGAGTTAATTGATCCATGTGTCTTATGCTGTAGCAGCGAGGTGCTCTCTGGGCAGCTGCCACGGCTGGGGCTCAGAGCAGCACGGCAGGGATGGCAGGGATGGCA
>VWZP01006160.1:188082-313263 GCA_013396995.1 Dicaeum eximium | reverse complement strand
GTTGCCATGCTGGGCCAGCCGCCGCCAGCGCTGCGGGACGGAGCGGACGGCTCCGAGGGCCCGGTGCCGTGGGAGGCTGTTCCCGGCTCTGAACGGAAGCGGAATTATTTCAAGCATTTGAGGCAGCTCCTGCTCCGCTCTCCCGGCTCTCCCGCTCCTTCCCTCCCTCCTCCCGCCCTCCCTCCCGCCGGGGAGGGCCCGCTCCCCTCACACGGCTCCGGGCGGTGCGGGCGCCGCGCTCCGCTCCCGGCCGGGGCGCTCTTGGCGTTTTGAGGGCACACTTGGCTTTTTGGGGGCACACTTGGCTTTTTTGGGGCACACTTGGCGTTTTTGGGCCCGGCTGGACGCGGGGGCACCGGCAGCGCCTCGCCCCCTGCTCCATCCTCCGCCCTTGCGGAGGAGCCGGGCACATGTGGGGCTGGGCGGGTGAGTGACCCAGGGGAGGTGACCAGCAGGAGGGTGCCAGGTAACGCGGGTGCCGAAAGGTAAAGGGACATGTGGACGCAGTGTCAGGGCTCACAGCGGTCAGTTCATCCTCAACTACCCCGAGGTGAAGTGCCTGAAAGATGGGGGGCTCTCAGCTGCCAGCAGATGTTTCTACATCCTGTGCGCAGCACCGATAGAAAAACACAATCACGGTCGGAGTTGGAAGGGGTCTTAAAGATAATCTGGTTTCCAACACACTGCCATGGGCAGGGACACCTTCAGTTAGACCTGATTGTTCAAAGCCTCATTTAACCTGGCCTTGAACACTTCCAGGGATGGAGTGTCCAGAGCTTCTCTGGAGAGCTCGTTCCAGAGCCTCACCACTCTCCCAATAAAGAGTTTCTTCCTAATATTTTGTCTAAACCTACACTTCTTCACCTTAAGGCTATTTCCCCTTCTCCTGTCACTACCTGCCCATGCAAGAAGCCCCTCTCCAGCTGTCCTCTAACCCCCTTTAGGTACTGGAAGGCTGCTAGGTCTCCCTGAAGCATCCTCCAGNAACCTGGCCTTGAACACTTCCAGGGATGGAGTGTCCAGAGCTTCTCTGGAGAGCTCGTTCCAGAGCCTCACCACTCTCCCAATAAAGAGTTTCTTCCTAATATTTTGTCTAAACCTACACTTCTTCACCTTAAGGCTATTTCCCCTTCTCCTGTCACTACCTGCCCATGCAAGAAGCCCCTCTCCAGCTGTCCTCTAACCCCCTTTAGGTACTGGAAGGCTGCTAGGTCTCCCTGAAGCATCCTCCAGGCTGAACAACCCCAAATTTCTCAGCCTGTATCCGTGGAGATGCAGGTGCTCCAGCCCTGCTGATAGAGGTGCTCCAGCCCTCTGAAGCACCTTGGTGGCTTTCTCTGGACATGCTCCATCAAAGCTCATCTCTCTCGTGTTGGAGGCCCCAGATCTGGACACACAGAAGAACTTACGAAGTAATAAAGTGTCACTAAATAGTTTCCTGCAAGTTAAAGTTCAAGCTTACTACCTATATTTCAGTCTGGATAACATTTTGCAAAGCTCTTCTGCCTGCACTTTTCAGCTGTGTCTGTGGGGAGAAGCAGTCGGGATCGGTCATATCCACTTTTACAAAACAAAAGAACTGTTGCAGTCAGACCAGTATAAAAAGCCTGTGGAAGGAAAGGTGACTTAACACGATAAATTGCCTGTACCAACCCTGCTTTGATTTGCAGATTAGCAGCTTAAGGGAGGTTTCCTACAGATAATTTGCTGTGACTGGTTCAGGAGGCATGCAGGACTGGAACAGCATTAATGTCATCTGGATGCACTACTTTCACTTGCCACTTAATCACCTGATTAACAATTCAGTCAAAAGCCACACACACTTCATGCAAATCTCTAGCTATCCATTAGGCATAATAAGTGAAATGAAATTACCATGAGGATATTTCTAAATCAGCTAATAATTGTTGTGTTTTTACAAGCTGGTAACATCGGTTAGCTGATGAGGAGTAGACATCAATGCCTATTTGTTGCATGCAGTTAGTTTGTGCCCTGGAAAAAACCTCTTATCCTGCCATCAGTTATAAGCAGGAATGAGCCCAAGGCTTAGCACGATCCTTTCCTTACATTTGCTCTCTGGTTCATAGCACCAGGTATTGTCTCAGGCCTCTTGTCTACAAATTTCAGCCTGAATTTCACATCATTATTCTCTTTTTACAGAAGTGCTGCTTATTCTGTGTATGTATTAGGAGATTAACAGTTTTGAATATTTTTTAAGAGCATAATAAAAGACAGTTTCAAAAGGAGAAATACACACATCAAGCACTTTTTAAAATATGCCTGTAAATCTGTGGCCTTTACAAACAGAGCAGTGACCCAGCTCAATCTCCATTTGGAGCCAAATGACCGTACATGGATTTCAATATAGGATTTTGTGTGCACAGCAGAAGAGAGAACATTTTGGTAAGCACAGGTGCACTTGCTTTGTACCCCTATGTTTGTGGTAAATACAGAAGGAAAGAGCCAGATACCTCACAAAGAACAACAGGTACTGAGCTGTGCAGTACAGGGTAGTCAGAATTCAACATACATTTGCCAAGTCCCTCACAAAACTCTTGAAAAGACACAGAATCTTCCCTATTTCTCAACACTCAGTATATGTAAATTAATGATAAATACAGTATTACTTATTTAATAGCCTCATGAACTATGGGAGTTGACATCACAAGGGGAAAAAATCAAATTAAACAATGTGTTTAAGATGAACTTTATCAGATCTGGAAACTCAAATACTGTGTGCTTTAAGTAATGATGGTAAAGAAATAGCCAGACCCTAAGTTTACAGTTTTGATTTTGAGATTTCTTTCAGGATTTATGTACAGGTCATTGTGTGTAACATTACTGCAGTATTTTTTCAGTTGTGATGTTTTGCTTTGAGGATAGTTACAGCGTTTTCCCCCTGTATCTTAAATTTAGAATTACATATGCTACCTTTTTTTTCTTTTTATGTAGCAATATATATGAACATATAGCCTTAAATTAATACTGTATTCATCACAAAAGGCTTTATAGATACACACAAGGTCTAAGTTATGGCCTTAAATTAATATTGCATTCATCACAAAAGGCTTTATAGGTATTCACAAGGTCTAAGCTACGGCAGCTATGGGGATGGAGTTTGTTGTGCTCTATATTTGACAATGGAATACTTCCAGGACCATGCTCCACAAGCCCAGCACAGGACACAGGAATCAGCAGGCTGCTTCTCAGGCTGGCCCCGCTGCACCTGGCGTAGAAAAACACGGAGCAGACCACGAGAGCTCTCACCACGCTCTCTGTCAGCACCTTGTTCAGACAGATGAGCCAAACATTACATCAAATTAATTGTATCCTGCTCACATATGTACTTTTGCCAGGCAGTAAAAGGTGGCTAAGTCCCCTCCCCTCCACCCTTCAAATAATTCTTATTCATCTGCATATCTGTCCACACACAGCTGGTTTTTATTTCTTTTAATGTGAGACTCAGAATGCTCAGGAGCAGAGTTTTACTTTCCCAGTGAAACAGAAGAGGCAAGGTATATAATATCCCAACCACGGCCTAAGCTAGCAAGAAAGAGCAGCCAAGATGGTTAATAAATCATCTACTTGCCTTAGAATATTGCCCCAACATTTTTCTCCTAGGTGTAGCTCTGCTCCAGCCTTTTGACCATTTGGTCGTTTAAAGAACGGAAGTGGAATTTTTAAAAGTGATTTATCAACTCGCTGCTACTGCTGTGCTTGCCTACAGGAACACCCTTTGCTGACTTCAGGAAGAAAACTAGACCAAAGTCTACAGGTTTTATTTTCCTAAGCACTTGCAGTAACCCTTCTGCTGGCCTGCCAGCTCTGTGTGGTGACCTGCTGAACATGCCACCCCTCCCTGAGTAATAGTTAATTACTAATAGTTAATAGCACAGTGAAGGAGCCTGCTGAGCAGAGAAAGTGTTTCCACACCAGCTCAACGTGGCTGCATTAGAACAGCAGAAAGCATTGTATCAGGGACAAAAGAGCTCCAAATTTTCATTGCCAGCATCACCTAAAACTCATGCTTATATACTTCTTGTATATTATATATATATATTCTTATATGTCGCCCTGATTTTTCAGCCTTCTGATGTTTTCATTTTTGTGATAAAGTTTCTCACACTGTTTCATGTAAACACACAGATGTTTTTCTAACTGTCTTTTTGTTTTTCATTCCTTTCTCCTGGGAGGAGAAAGGTTTGATGGACCTTTTCATTGGCCAGTGTGGTTGGAGAGGTGGTGACCTCTTTCTCCAATCCACGGTCGTTTCTAAAACTCTGTATAATACGAAAATCAAAATAAAGTTTCTTCTTCTTCACCTTTTCCTGAGCTAGAATTTGCTGTGTCTCTGTGATTCATGTTGCACTCAATTGCTACAATTATATATTTCTTTCCAGCTCACAAAGTGAGATTAAGATTGGGTATATTCATATGCTGGAATTTAAAGTACGGCTATGCTTTCAACTCTAACTTCTTTGGTAAAAGAGTGTTCTATTTAAATAATATAACAAAATAACATAGTTTTATAAAAGTAAGAGAGTATTTCCAAACAGATTCTTAAAACATATGATGAATTTTTGTTGTACATCAAGGAGCAAAATAGATAGACTAAGATGTGATGAGGAAAAATGTACATGAAAGATAAAAGATAACATGTTGTATACAGCCACAGAAATTAATAATTCGAAAGCTTCAGAGGAAAGAAAGCGGATTTAAAGCTTTTTGGTAAAATGGGAACGTCATCCTGGTATTCACTACTTTTGGCAGCATGTTGTTACATCAGTTGTTACAAAAACTGGGCCAAGTTTACTTGCATTTACAACTGTCCTTCTTGAGATAGTTTTAGGAAAAAAATCAGTATTTTTTCTTAGTTTTTTTCTTAATAAGCTTCAGCTGTACCCTTCATTTGGGCCTGCAGTTATGTACAGGTGTGTTACAGGAATATTCCAGCAAGCACAATACTGGCATGCAGGGCCATCAGGTCTCTTCACAGCTCATTAGAAGCAACAGAAGAAACCACAATTCTTTTCATAAATATCAGGCAAAGAGATCTGGGTGAAATCCAGCAAATACCTCTCCCATCATGAAGTGTTTGCCAGGACCCAGGCTCGTGAGATGTGGCTGCCATGAAAACTGAAGGAACAATATTTGCATGCTACCACACCAAACTCATTGTGCTGAACGATGCCAAAATGTGTGGTCCATGCAAAGCCCAGCAGTGACTGCTCTAGATCTTAACAGGAGCAAAGTTGTAAAAGATACAGAGTCTCCAATCTGCTATCCAACATCCTGGTACTTGCTCAAGCAAGGAAGAAAACAGTGTATCTTTCTGGAAAAGGACTACTAAACTAACGTGAAAATCTCAGTTGAAATCAGACATGCATTGGGTTACAAAGCAGAAGTTTCAAGGCACAAGACCTCTGAATTTGTTTCCTATAGTCAAACACACTGAAAATCAGCGAGGTGAGGCATCCCTTTACCTTGGAGGCAAATGGATTGGTCTTGATTAAAACAGTGATTTGCAAAATTGTTTTCCCAAGCTTTTTATAGAATCATAGAATTGTTTAAGTTTGAACACACCTTTAAGATCGAGTCCAGCCATTAAACCAGTACTGCCAAATCCACCACTAGACCACGTCCCTAAGCACTGAGTTTCTGAGTTTCTTTAGACCTTAGATCTTTTCACAGGGGGACAAGGAGGGTGTGTGCATGCACTGTGATTAGAAGAGCCTCAGTAAATTCCTATGGTGGCATTTCTACCCTGCTCCTGGGACAGAAAAGCCCCCAAGATGGAAGGGAAAGGACATCATAGTAAAAGGAAAATCTCAGTTCAAAGATGCCAGCAATTACATTGACCTCTGAAGAGAACAGCTGTCCATCTGTGCTGTGAGGAGGAGAGACCTATAAATCAGTCCAGAGTCATCGAGCAGGGGACAATCCTGCTGGCCCCAGTGTTGCTTATCCTCTTCTCTCCTCTGGGCAGCACAGCATTGTCTTGGTCAGTAACTCTCCCACTGCTAGAAAGCAACAAAATAAGATGACCTGATAGAGGTAAAGTTAGTGGCATTTGAAGATTGACAATTAATTGGCAATTAAGATTTTGATCACCATTTAATCAACACTTTTCCTTTGAGCCTTCAAGGAGCTGTTACAATTTGTGTGTCAAGCCCAAGGAAACTGGCTGGTGAATTCCTGTGTAAGCATGTGTGGAAGTTGTTGATCTCCTGGGGTTTGTAATCTCTTCTGTTAGAGATGCCCCCTAACCTCAGAGTGTCATTATTTCTGAACCACAAAAGGAATCTGTGCACTGCAAGATGCTGTGATTTACTTACCAGTACATGAGTTCAGAAGATGATTTAATTTCTTAGCTATAGATCTGTCCTCATCACACATTATTGCGCTGTAGGTGTCAGTGGAAAGAAATTTCTATGGAAATGATCTGGGGACTTCAAAGAGTGAGACAGAATTTTATTCTTTCAAATAGATAATTTCTCACAACCAGCCCATTTAGACACACACAGTACATTGCAGCACATCACATTATATCCCAAAATGACAGTGCCATGAACTTAAAAATTAACAAATCTATTATAAATTAGTGAGCCAAGTTACAGAAAAGATTGAGCAGCAAGAAAACTGATAACCAAACCAGTGTTTAAATACATTTCTAGTAGAAGCCAACCATACAAAATTGACCTGGGAACAGTGCACATAGCTTCTCTTTTTTTTAACCCCTTCTCTACTCTCAGAATACACAACAACCTGCTTTAAATGACTAATGAGTTTATGATTTTCTAAATCATTTGCACTGTTTATTTTTTGATCTAATCTTGTGAGGTACTTAATATCAGGCAGCAGCAGCCTGACAGGTTTTTCCAACCAAGAGCAGACAGTTTTGGGTGGAACATGTGTAACAACCACAGGGCATCCAGAAAAGTGTTTCTTTGGCAGAGAATATTTCGGATGTCCATAAAGTTCTGATGGCCCTCAGCTTCTGTAGACTCTGATGCTCTCAAGATTGCAAATCTTTGAAGCTAAAGGGAAAGCACCCTTTGGAGTTTGGTTTACAGCTGAACAGGTATCTGCTGTAAACTGAAATCTCAGGGCTTATTTGCAACAGCAACACTCATGTGAATGAACTTCTTAATTGTAAAAGTGAGGTGAAAAAACCAATCTTTGATATAACTGGAGATTTCTGCAGAATTCTCCTCCTGTGCAAAGCTGTAAGAATTTTGCTTTCAAACTTCTTAAAAATACCTTGAAATCATTATGACTTTCACAGAAAACTATGACATTTCCTAGGCTGTCTTTTTCTACAGGACTGCATGAGGCAGAACTAGGGACAGTGATAAAACCCAGAAATTTTCTTTGCAAAACTGGAAATACCAGCAGATCTCAATAGAGAAAATTAAAATATTTATTGCTGCTCTGCCTCTCCTACTTTGTGACAGTCTTAAGTAATAGTGTTAGTTTAAAAAATCAATCACTGCAATCCATCTCAGTAAAAATGTCATCTGAAGATCAGGTACGCTTAGCCTACGAATGAGAGGGGGGTAAAAGGTCCAGCAGTTGTTTTGAAACACATTTAAGGATTTCTTCCATGTCTTTTCACTGTGATGGAGGACAAATTATATGTTAAAGCCCTGAATGCTGTGTTCTAAGGGTATCCCTTCAAGTTACAGTCACTGAGAATGTTGTTTAAAGTATTAAGTCATTTTTTTATTGCTAATTATTTACCTAATCTATAAAGCTGTCTACTCTACAATGCACAGCTTTGCTGTACACAGTTGTTAGAAATACACAAAATCAGAGACAACATCCAAACTGTAAAATGTAACCAGACACTCTTACCCTCTCTAAACAGTCTAATAAATAGATATAAATAAATACTGCAGAGCAATAGTATAAAGCTTGCACCAACAGAGGTATATTATTTACCTGTGGCCAATAGCAAAAACTTGCTTTTAACTTAAGAAGGGGTATTTAAAATTTCTTGCAATACAGAAGAAAAAGAAAAAAAAAACAAAAACAACCCTGAAGAGAACTCAGAAATTATTGTGACAGGATCCAGTGTGTCTGTTACTTCACCAGTACTCACCAAGAGTTTTTTTAGTTTAAAGCTTTTTTAAAAGGAATGCTTCTATCTTTGGCTGTACCATAGGCAGATGCTGCAAATTAGCACCATTCACAAAATAATGAGAACATCAAACCTTCTCAGAGTACGAGGTAAAGTGATATTCAAAAAAACCCCCAGAAACCAGTCTTTCAGTTTCCCCTTGCTTTTTCCAGTTTAAAATCTAGTGCATCACACATACAATTGGGAATATTACCAATCTTAAATTGCAGAGTTATCTCAGATTTAAGAAGTTACTTAAAATAGGAGAATTTCTGCATGCTGTTTTGCCAATATCTACAAATGCATGTACAAAAAGGATAGGAGATGGTCCCTTTAAGCAAAAAATATGCACATATTCTCAAGCAGCAAGATAAATGTGATTTAAATACACTCACAATACATTCTATCAAATGTTGACATTAAAAACTCAACATTTTTTGCAGTCCTTTTGTGGGATGATTGTTGGGGAGGTCTTTAACTGCTATATTGTTCATCACACCCAACAATACAATTTGTGACGTATTTTATGAAGAAATTGTAAAGTCTGTCATGGTAAAGTCTGCCCTATAAATATCAATTGGGTCTGAATTACCATTTTTAAATTATCTTTTATCTTATTTTAAAGACCTTAATCTCTGATATACAGAAACTTTTTTGAGCATGTAACAGCTATAAGTATAGTCACCCCTTTGATAATCCCTTACCATTTTACAAAATGCAGGGATTTAATATTGCTTTAACTTCTTCTCCAAAAATACACAGAGCAATAACACCTATAAATACATGATAAATTAATTTCTGACCTTGCATTTACCATAGTTTTAGTAAGTGCTCATATGTAGTCATTAGACAAACGACTCTTCCTCCACCAGAAATAAAGGCTAACTCTATTTTTAAGAGATGCTTAATTTTCTGACTCTTCTATAGTTGACCATAGCTTGGCTGTGCCAAAATATTAACAAAGCCACACAGAGATTCAAACAGATGGAAAGTAAGGCTGTCTCAGAAATACTAAATGATGTCATCGTGTTCCTAAGAAACTCTACTCTCAGCATTAAAATAAAATTTCGGGAGAATAATGGAGCTCTGATTTCCCTTTCACAGACCCTGGTGCCCGTCAGACAGGCACATTCAGTCCAAATCTGTATCCCAGTGATCCTTTGAGCTGACAGTGAAATGACTGTCCCTGATGTAAGCAAAAAACCTGCTTTAAAGCTTTTGATAGCAAAATGACGTGCTTCCCAAATAAGCTGATTTTAAATTTGAATTCCTTCATTTTCCAGAAGACTGTATCTCCGTGGCAGGGAATACTGCTGAAAGGATGTTTATTTGCATGTCAGCTGATGACCTGTAGATAATATAAGGCTTTCAAAGTGCTGGTCTTCTGCTCTTTCTTTCACTCTCTGCTCTTCTAAGGTACTTACAAGCCTGTCCCTTTCTTCAACCACTTTCATCATCTCAGTAAAAATTTCAGCCTCCTCGTTCAGATCCATCTCATCTTTAAGGCTGTCTGAAAGGTCACAAAAAAAAAAAGCTTAAGAACCAGATCGCTTTTTGCATTTTAACTGTTAGTGCACAGCTTGAATTAACATTATCATCAATGGCAAATGTAGTCAACAGCAGTTAGTACTGTTAAAGTTACAGTTCAGGGGAATTTTCTCCTGGATTTGTGCCATTTGAAGTTGACCATTAGGGCTTCTAGGGTCTAGAGTAGATCTTTGAACAAAATTTAGGCTGGAAGAGTTAGGAAAAGCACTACTTAATTATAGAAGCAATAAGCTGTAGTTTAAATTTAGCTTATAAGGTAAAAATCCCAACATGAAATGTAGTACCTGTAAGAAAATGGAAAGCATTTTTCAGAAAATGTACTGTAAACTGCCATCTCTTGCCATCCACGTGCCTAGAACACAACAGGATATTTTGGGGTACTCAGTGCTATGGGACCACTCTTCTCCCTGCATTGCTCCTCCCCATGCTCCTTTTCAAATCCCAAATGGAAGGACAAGCACAAGCTGTAATCCCAAGTACCTCAAAGCAATTCCAAAATACTGTGGTGACCAGCAATGCTGCATAAAAGCAGACAACCTGTTGTGTTTAGGTGACTGAAGAAGTTACTTTCCATTGCTGTCCATCATCAGCTGGACATGGATGCCTGGAGAGCACAATTGGTGGAATTACACCTGCAGTGCTTCTGATCCAGCTCAGTGCAGAACTGGGCAGGTCGGCTCAGGTGTTTCCACCAGGAGTCAGGTGGGAAGATCTCACATTTTGCTGGCTGAGCTGTGCTCAGGGGGAGCACAGGGCCCTCAGCCACCCTGGTTCTTTTTGGCACAAACAGGATTGGCACAGTCTGTCCCTGTAGGCTGAAGTCCCCTTTGACTTACCATCAATGGCCATTTTCTCTCTCAGCTTCTGTTCCAGCCTGCTTTGGTGGTCCTCCAGTTCTAGCTCTTGGGCTCTGGGTGCAGCAAAAAGTATGTTAAAGAAGCAGCTTTTTTCAATGAAGACATATATGTTAACATCAATTATGAGATTCTGTGTTCTGCTTATCTGGTATTTTCTCCTCACGGGCTGCCAACACTGAAAGCTTTGCCTGTGCCAACATCTCCAGAGCAGCTCCAGGAGCACCACTGCCACCTTTTACATTATGTGTGGGGTTAAACTCCCCCCTACACAGCAATGCCTAAGGCTTTGAACCCTCAGTGCTTTGCTGGTGGCACCCACATGGTAATTCTGCACAGGGCTGAACCCACACATGAGGGGCCCCACCAGGCCCAGGAGCAGGTCCTGAGGCAAAGGAATCAACAGGTGAGCACATCTAGACAACAACATTTTGTGTCCTGCAGTGCTAAAAGCAGCCCACTGTTGCCTTTTTAAATCACAGGCAGTGATTAAGTGATTAAGAAGAAAGCTTTGCTACCACAGCACCCAAAGACAAGGAGAAGGGCAAGAAAGGTTTGGCCTTGGCAGCACCAGCACAGCTGGGGACAAACTGGGCTGCAGCTGGAGCCCAGGGCTGGGCTGAATGACATGGAAATGATAAATGGCAATGAGCAGCCTGCACAGGTGGGAAACCCAGGGGTGAGTGAGGACTGCTGGGGCTCCCAACACCTTCCCACATTGCCCATGAATAGTGGAGAAAATAGCTGAGAGTCACCTCTGCCTGTCTCGAGTGTGTTTGCAGGGCGGCAAGGTGAGGGAGCTACAGCAAACATTGCTTCCATCAGCCACAACAGTGGCATCTGGGGTGGGTTTTATTTGCTTCTTGTGTTGGTGTATCTGCTTGTTTCATGGCTGTAGTCCATTTCTAGGTCTTTTTTTTCCTATGTCCAGTAAAACCAGATGAATTTGTCAGACCCCAGGAGAAGGTGTTCATTAGAGCCACATTATGTGAAGGCAGAACATCTCTATGCCAGATTGGTTCAGAGTATCATACAGAATTGAAATGCTTGAATGCAAGAGGGAAGGATGAAGAAGCCTCAGCTGCTAATCTGTGTTCAAAACAGGCTGTAGCTACTCTGGATTTTATTCCTCAGCTGTCTCAAATGCAGCACAGGAAGCACAGGAAGGTGTTCAGGTGTATTGTGAGTTGTGGGTACAATTTTTCCTCTCCCCTCCCCATCTTTAATACTAATGCTTGTCCTTACTTACATAATCAGGAGCTCAGACTCATAACGCATTAATTTATTCTTCTCCATGACCAGCTCAAACCATTCATGTAGCATCTGATTTTCATCCTTTGTGCCTGAATCTGTGTGAAATAGGAGACTTCAGTGTGCTTCACCAGCTTTCTTTCCAATGCTTTTTCCAACTAAGTTCTCCTTCAATAGTCCTCCGTGTAAGCCTACGTGACTTCAAATGGAGATGGTTTTGCTGTGTGTGTACTCACCCAGTAATGGCTGAGACATTTTTGTCTATTTTTGGTTGACAGTTGTGGCTTATTGCAGCTAAAGATGCATTGGATTTTAAAATACCTTTGTCCTAAAGTTTTTCCTTTCAAATAATCACATAGACTTCATTGGGCCCCATCTCTGTCTCTTAGCCCTGCCTTTGGTAAGACAGTGTCTCTGTTCAAAGTGGGCTTCAGAGCTGAGCTGTGCCTAAGTGGATATCCCATTAACACCATCAGCCTTCAGGATGCACACACTGCACACTTAATCCCTGCTTCCATCAGATGCACCACCAAATCCTCTGCAAATTTCCCTTCTCTTGTCAACTGGCCTCTAAATCTGCATCTGCTTTGAATAACAAATCTGTGATAACTGGGTGCTTTTATAACACTTTGGGCCAGGGCATCCCTGATAGACAGCTTTTCTCCCAAAGAAATCACAGCTTGACTCTGCCTTGCTGAGAAAAAGGGTGGCTCTCTTTCATTGGGTAAGGACCTTTACTCTCCTAAAATACCATCTGTACAAAACTCTTTGGCAATGAAGAACCCCTGGGTGTTTTCAAATGTCAAGTCAGAGCACATATGTATTTCTTTTCCTTGCTGTCCTCTTTAGCATCCTCATGACTTCACATTTTCCATTCATTTTTTCACAGAACAAAGCCACCCCACCTCCCTTTGATGCAGAACTACAGTGACAGTGATGGCACTGCCAACACACCTCCCACATCTGCTCTGCAAAAACCATTTTGTTTTCCTGGCTGCTGCCACAAAACGGTGATCACTTGCAGGAAGCAAATATCTTACAGCACTCCAGGCTGAGGCTACAGTCCAAGTGACACCCTGGCACCTTCAGAAGCATAAAGCCAACAGCCAGCCCGTGCTCCTGCCCCAGCCCATGGTGTTTGCACTCCCCACCACACGTGGAAGCAGAGATAGCCAGGATGAAGCAAAAGGAATACTGCCAGCAGGCAGGGAAACAAGCTCTCTCCTCCTCAGTCCTTACATCACAATGCTAGATAACCAAGAATAAAATCCCCACAAACCAGCTTGGCTGTTCTTTGTGGATGGAAGCTCATATGATTTCTCCTACTTTAAGAGGAACTGCACCTTTATTTTATACGACTGAGAGCCCTGAAACTTAACCCAAAAGGTGTCAGGTTAAAGCTCCAGAGACACCAATTACAGGAGTATCATTAAACTAGATTACCAAGGGGAGATACAGCCAGAGTCCTGGGCAGTTCAGCAGTGTTCCTGATGCCTTTCTGTTGTCATTTTGAAATGTGCTGCAACAAGTTACCCTCTTGTCTCTACAGCTTCAGCTGCCCCTCAGTCTAAAGTTAGAGCCAGGGTTTGACTCTACTCAAAAGCAGCAGTTTAAAGCCCACCTGCTTGGGGCAGCAATGATGTCACCCAATGAAGCCCTTTATCCATCTTCCTAAGCCAAGGGGAACTGCTGGGTGTTTGGGATCACCTTTTGCACACCTTCCCAGACACCATCACCCCACCCAGGGAACCCAGCAGACATGCTGGCATGGGTGCAGGTCTGCAGCTTGTCATCAGGACTTGACCCCAGCTGGAAATTACCATGAAACAGGAGGATAAAACAGTGGGAGAAGGCAAAGCAATTTCTCTTCAATTCCTGCCTGATTCCATTAAAACTTGGCAGTAATGAATGTGTTCCTGTGGGATCTTCCAGGTCAGCAAGTGGTGGTAAAATTTGTCTTCCCAGAGTGACTGCAGGAGTGGTCCTTGCTGGAACATGCCAATTTCTCACCAATCCAGTTCAGGGATGCAGCATTAGCATTCAGAGCCTTAGGTCTTTGTACACCATCATAAGAAATGGTGGCATCATCAAAATTTGATCTATTTTACTGTCAGTAAAAACACTGCAATTGCTGTTTTGTATAAGTGCAGCACAGACACAGAAAGTTACTGTTCTGTTTTCATTGTTTCCTTGTTTAGGCAAAAATATTCCTTCTTTGAACCTTTCCTCTTTACACTTAGAAAACTCTTTATCTCTAAAAAAAGACTGTGTATTGTAGGTTGATTGAGGTAAGCAAAGATAATGCACTTTGCAAAAAAACATTCATTTTCACAAAATCCTCAGTGCAAAATGATATAAAAGTAGCCCTTGTTTCGCCTCCTCCTCCTCCATCCTACAGAATGCCCCCTAAGTATTCCCAGTGGCATTTTTTCCCCTGAGCCTTTCAAATGTTTGTTACTAGCAATGTTAATACTTATCTAAGTCTGATGGAGTGCTCATTGCCTTCCAAGGGCAGAACAAACCAAAGAAGCATTTTGGATGATGCAGTTTGAGAGATCTTTTTTATAGGTTAGAGGGAAAACACTTTGAGAGTTTGTTTTGTGAGCCATGTTGGCTTTTCCCTACAGCATTGCTAAAGCAAACCTTTCCTCCTGGTTTACCTGAGTCTCCTCTGACTCAGATCCATTTGAAAGTCAGACATTCTTCTAAATACATCATAGGTATTTCTATTTTCATCACTTTTGAGGGAATTGCATAGGCTGTGGAGGAGTATTTACTGAACACTCCTCTCAAAACCTGAACCTTCTCTTCTCCAGATTGATGCTTCACTGTTCCTTCTTACAGTGTCCCTTGTCACTGTCCCTTAGTCAACACACAGTAAAGGGATCTTGGCCAGTTTGCACCTTTTTAGGTACAGTTAAACCTCATATTCCTTACTTCTACAGGCTGGCAACTGATTTCTTTTGATTCTGTTGAAAATTCTGAGACACCTTGGATATGTTTTTTGTGAAATCAAAAACTGGCTGCAACATGTGCAGATATTTATTCACCTTCTAAAGCATGGAGATGTTTCTTAACGTTCTCTCAATGTAGGTTTTCTTCTTTACCATCATTGTTCATGACTTGTGTAGTCAACTGAGCCCTTATGCTAATTTCAGTGGAAAACATGTTTTGAGATTTTTATTTCTGTATTTTCTTGTAGGCAGAAGCTCTCCATAAGCCTTCACAAATGTCAGTGGAAAACAAAGCAGCGGTACATAAGTGATTTTTTATTTGGTATTTTGAAGCAGAATAAAGGAAATAACGAGCATGAAAAATTATTCATAGGGCTGATATTCTTTCTTCTCTTTTTTGGGGAGTGTTTTTTGGGGGATTGTTGGGTTTTTTTTTTTCCTAATGCGTGAATTATTGTCACTACAATTACAAGATCATCAAAACCTCATTTTGCTCATCAGTCTTCATGGCAGTTGTTTCACACCCACGCATGTTCCCTTCTAATTCAGTTGAGGAGCTAATGAGTAACTTCCCCTAACAAAGAGGCCATTCATCCCAGGCTTACAGAATTATTAGAGGAGAGTTGCGTAAATGTCACTGAAAACTGCTGTTTGCAGGCCTGACCCTAAATTTGGTTATTCACAACCTTTGCAGCTCAATATTATTGCTGAACTGTGATCGTTTTCTAATTACCTTAATAATACCTATTAAATCACTTGAATTGCATAAGCGCAGACCTGCTTAAATACAACTTAACCTAATAAACACCGGTCATTCATTAAAAAATAATGCTCATTATTTTTAGAAAGCCTGAACAGAATATTAAACTCACCAATTCCTGCATCATTACACATATGTTATTACGAGCAACAAGGCACCCACATTTTGTCTGGGAAATTCATGGCTTCGTGCTTTTGCACCAGAAGAGTTATTGAGAGACAGTAACATGCTACATTTCAGTATCTGCCCTATTTGTAACTGCCCACCTACACACAATCAACAGGGAGGAAAAAAACAGTACTTTCACCTTAATGAGGGCAATCCAATTACCAGGGATGGTAAGAGAATGAGAAGCATCGATCTCTTGGCAGGCAGCCTTCTTTAGGAAATGCGATTGTCAAAACAGCATCAACAAGAAGTGGCTCTAGGCCATTTATCCTGGTATTCCGTGTCTATCCCAAGAGCTAGAAGCTTCTTGTCCCTCTATATTTTTGAGGTTTACAAAAAACAACCACCTTTATAGGAATCAGAAGGAAAAAGCCAACTCTTTAAATTCTCACAGCCTTTTTAGCAGACTTTCTCACAGGCAGTAAGGGGGGTGCTGTTTGATAAAGGGTTATGATTTCATTTAAGAAAAATAGATGATAAATTTTTAAATAAAATTTGGAATAGACTGACACGATCAGTTCTAGGAAATCAGTTAATAAATATAACTGATTAGTGTAGTGTCAGAATAGGGGTGAGAACTGCTATGAAATATGGCATTAAAAGGGCCAGCATGGAGGGGTTGGACTGGATTGCCTGGTTAAGACAACAACAAGATCAGGTGCCAAAACATATCTGGGTTTTCCCTGTTGTGCAACTGCCTGTCAGGAAAACACAAGGCTCAGTTTTCTAAAGTGGAGGTAAATAAAGACACATTTGCATTCAGGCTGTCAGTCCCTTCAGCACAGACCCACAGCCCCCTCTGAAGTCCCTTATGGGCATGGCTCCCACTCCCACCCCCATTCTGAGCCTGGCAGGAGCCCCCTGAGGGGTCCTGTCCCTCTGCTCCACCCTGAGTGCTGGGGAGCAGTGCCAAGGCTGGGCCAGGGGCAGGATCCCCCAACCCTGGGTGCTTGGAGTGTGGGCTCAGGTGAGGGGAAGCCTCACCTCTGGCTGGGGCCAGGGGGACACCCCTGTCTCCCTCTGCCCACTGGGGGAGAAGCTGTGCTGTTGGGGTCTGTGTGTGTGCCTGCAGCTGCTGTTGCTATAGCATGGCCACTGGCTCTAATCACATTAATGGCATTTCACACTCCAGAAAAGTCATTAAAGACTCTGTTACTAGGCACGGGCTGCTGCTGGCTTGGTAACTGAGATACAGCTCCTGGAAACCACACTGCTTCCCTCCACAAGATGAAATTAAGCTCAGGATGGGACTTAAATAAAAAAAAAAGGGTGGTGGCAGAGGGGGTGGTGGTGTTGGGGGAAATGTAAACTCAGGTTAAATAGCATTGTCAATAATTCCAAATCTGTGATAACCAACAGAAAATTTAAAACATTCAATGTAAAGGTGCTTGAGCTAACTTGAGAGTTTGAGAAAAAGGTTTATCATTTTTGTCCTGCTAGTTATTGTTCCTTTTCAGATTTTGCACCAAACTATTTCCATGACAACCATTAAAACCCTCTGCTTTGGAATAGGTTAAAAATCCCACCACTAAACAAGCAAACTGCTTTGTGTACCTGCTTCTCCTCTTAGCTCTCTCTCCAGTTTGACACCAAAAATCTCCAAAGTTCTTTGTCTTTCCTCCAGTTCTTCCAGCTGGCGCTGGACTGCCTGCAAAAATGTAATGATAAAGGAGCTACAGACACAGCTTCAAAATTCAGAGACAAAAGATGGTCTCAGAGAAACAGCTTGGAAAGGTCTCGGAGGAGTCGTGGCTCTTGCCAACTCACTGAGTGTACCAGGCACCCAAGCAATTTAAATATGCCACTGGTGTCTATTGCAATTCTGTGCATCACAGGCACCAAAAGAACCTTGGTTTTTTCTGAATTTTAGCTCTCCCATTGTAAAAAAGAGATCATAACGTTTCTGTGTCTCACAAGATGTAAAAAGTCAATACTTTCACATTCAGAGACATATTCTAAGATACTACATTAGTAATATCTCAGATTATTTAGTAAACATCATAAAATAGGAAAGGTTTACAGCTGGAAAGCTCTCCTAGCTATTTTATTGTCCATGGGATTTTGTTTGGTTTGCTTTCATATTTCACCAGCTTTTGACCCAGCAAGAAAAGGGTCTATAGCTGTGACAATTCAGTGGCACTTCAGGAAGGATTTCTACATCCATTGTCCATTCCCTTTGAAATAAGACTTTTAGAGTTGTGGTGGGGATAACCTTAAAAGGTTGAAATGTCAAAGACAGATGCTCAGCAGTTCCCATTTCAGGCTCTGTTATAGGGCATTCCAAGCCAAGCCCTCAGCAACAGCCTAACAAACAGGAAAGATCATTCAGAAAGTTTGGACTTTATTGTCTCCACAAAGCATTAAAACAAAGGTAGTCACATATGCATCTATTGTTACCTGGAGACAATTTTCAGTTCTCAGATAAAAACTAAAGCATAGCTTCTCTTCCCTGGTATTAAACAGGATACATCTGAGATCAAATTGTGCAGAAGTGCATTTACAAATCTTAAACATTAATTGGAAATAATAACACATCAGTAGAGTCCAGAGCTTTCCTAGCATTTTCTGAAGAGCAGGGCCTGTATAAAATGAAGTGACTTTCCATCATTAAGGGAAAAAAAAGATTCACTTTTGTTGTTGTAGCAGGGAGAGAACAAAAGCCATCACTGTATTTTTGTATCCTGTAATGCACAGAGGTAATGGCTTAGTTTCTTACATTCTACAGGGTTAATGTTATTTCTATATCTTTCCCTCTTCAGTTCCCTTCTCTTAAAGCCAGTCACTATTCCCTCTTGTTCTTCATGCACATTTACAAAATTATGATGGTAATTAGGATGATGACCTCCAGGGACTGACATGGATTTTGTCCCAGAGAGGTGCAGGGCCCTGCCACACACACCTTCCTGCTGCTGATGGCTGGCAGGTTTCAGCACAGAGGGCAGTGAGCCATACTGAACAGTTCAGGAGAGGTGCAGAGCCCATTTTGGGTACCCCCATCCTCAAGAGTCCCTCCTGGGAGACCAAGGGGACATCTGCGAGCTACATTGTCACCTGTGCTTTGTGAAGCCTCTTCAGCTCCTCTTGTTTGATCAACTGCTTTATCTCCTTCTCCAGCTTCCTTCTCTTTCTGAGAGCCCTTTTTGCCTATAAAAGACACAGAGGGAAAGAAAAAGGCAATCAAAGCATAAGTCTGCCACTGCAGCTTTCCTCAAAGCTCTCCCAGAATCACAGAGCCATTGAGGTAGGGACAGACCCCTGAGGACAGTGTGACCCCATCCCCTGCCCAGAGCTACTGCAAGCTGCTCAGGGCCAAAGGGAAACAGCCTTGTAGGAGCATTTACATGCATTTGTTTTGCTGGCTTTAAAGCATTACAAGCTCCTAAGGCAACCCTAAGTGAGTGTCAATAAAACGTTTCCAACTCACAAAGCTGACTGTATACAGCATCCCACTACACAAGGCCATGCACAGGCTGGGGAAAGCATCAGCTGAAGGAAATTCAACCCATTTCCATTGCTGTAGCTATAAAGTGGTAAATTCACACCATGGGACACTACTTGAAGCCCTATGAAATCTTCCCTAATGCCATTTCTGTGCTGCATTACAGAGATTTTTGCTTTTCCCATGGGCACTTGTTGCTGCTCTCGGGAGATCAGGACAGCACATGCTGCAGGGCTGGGCAGGGAATCACCTGCCACTTCTCCATCCTGCCTTTGACCCAAGCTCTCCTGAAGTGCTTCAAGGCTGTAGTGTTCCCATTTTTGAGGAGGCAGGATACTTGAGCACCACAGACCGGACAATTAAAAAATTAACCAGCCAGTAAGTCACTAACATTTTTCCCACCAAGTTTTGCCAAATACAAATGGTGGCACTGGCAAAATAGCAGCCAGAACTGGCATGAAAAGGGATGGCAGGAGGCAGCTGAAAGAAGCACACCAAGTGGAGAATGTGCATCAAAAGTGAATCACTGCTAATGCCCGTGTGCAACAGCTGATCCTTCTCCCATTTCTGGCAGCTTTCCTGGAGCTCTGCCTTCTCCCTGCCTGGTCCTGCCTTCCCTGTGACTGCCTGAACTGCTGGGGGTCCCTTCTATCCAGTTTGCTCCCATGTCTCCCTTCTTTTCCCTATTTTATTTAAACGTTTTTTAATTCACCCTAACATTACTGTACTACAGATTGTCCTTCCTGTGACAGGAAAGATGAATGGAGAATCAATCCTGCCATCTGAGCACATCCTGACACAGGGCCTGGGTGTGACTTTATCCTAACCAGCACAAGTGTGTGAGCCACAGGCAACCTGCATGCAGCACTCCTCAAATGAATCTGTACTCTCCCAAAGGAAACCTGCATCTGTCTGGTTTATTTTTTTTCAATACTTTGCTTGTTGGGCTGCATATTAAGGCCACTTCAGAATCAGCTTCAAAGTGGTTTCAGTGAAACATGTCTGTCTGTCAAATTAAGACCTCCTCTGTCAGTGCTGGTATAACCAGGGGAAATTAAAGGTCCAAAGAGGTAAAAGAAATGTTGATGTTCATCTGTCTTAATGGATTTTCTCTCCATGACATGAAACCTCCCACGTTCCAACCCCCACTTCAAGGAACTGCTGCGTGTTTTGGATCAAAATCACGTGATGAATTTTAAATACAGCCCAGCTAAGGAAATACCTTTCTGTTTCCAACTCAAGATTACCTTGTGTGTTAATGAAGGCTTGGATTCAAATTCCTCATCAGAGGATGAAGTAGAATACTCAGTAGCTTGTCTTCTGACAGGTAGGTGCTCGTATCCTAAACACAATAACAAAATGGTCAGTGAAGCAAATAATACTGTTCTTTAACTTAAACAGACACTTTGCACCTGCCTAGAGTTCTAATCAGCAGCACCTAGAGCAATTTGGAAATTCAGCTGACAACACTAATTAAATTTTTGACCCCTGTCAAAAACTGTCTGGCTATATATTTTATTTTATTTTTTTCTAGGTACTACAAACAAATAAATTAATTCCTTGAGCATCTTGCATGTAGCACGCTGTTCTGAATGCACTCAACATTCATTAAAATGTATATCTGAAGTTAGCCATATTACCCAAATGATTGTATAAGGCTCACTATACAGTGTAATTGAATGCACAAAGTCTGAGCCAGCTCTTAAACAAATTACCCTTATGTGGCTTGTAGCATCTGGCACCCATTTTTACTACATGACATCTGCTCAGTGTAAAATAGTTGGCGTCAGAATGTCTGGTCATATAAAAAAATCACAAATGTAATCAGAAGCAAATGGACTAAGAGAACAAGGCTTTATCACACAGCCTCATGCAACATAAATATTTCATTAATCATGTCTAAACAAATGTCACTTATTTTTCTGCTTTAGGAGTATTATCACATCATTGGGCTGTTGATTAAAATGCCGTAAGAAGTCAGGAAAATCTGTACATCACAACAATACACTCCGTAAGGAAAACTCCAAGTCTGCCTTTGGAAGAAACATCCTTTCAGAATTATAAATTAAATTACATTTAATTGCAGCAATTTTATCATGCCTGTTTTTCCAGCATCTTGTTTCAACTGGTGTAAATATTTGAATTTCTTCTTAATTTGTCTAATGTGTAGCTTCATTCTCTTTAATTCAGAAAATGAAACCGCTTTTGGAACATCTGTCTCTATGCTTCAACCTGCTGCAGGGTTAATGATTAACAGCTGGGCATCTTGGAAATGTGCATTATTTAAAGCTAACAGTGTTAGTTTTTCTTTGTATCCACAAGGCAACAGTTGGCTTTCTAGGTGTATTCAGATTAAAATCTCCTCCCCTTCTCCCAGTGTAGATGTTTCTTCTTTGCCTTGCTCTGGGTCCCAAGGCTGAAGTGGGACTTTTGCCTCCAGCCCTAATTTAAACTCAGGATCCCTGAAACATGTTTATCTCACACAGTAAAGCAATAAAAGCAAATCCAAGTAATTTGAGGCATAAATATGGGGTGGGTTTTTTTTGTTTGTTTGTTTGTTTTTGGTTTTTGGGGTTTTTTTCCCAGCAATCTCAGTTTTAGCAGCACCCAGTCCTTGTGCTCAGTGAAGCTGCAAGCTCAGAGGGCTCAGTGGAGCAGACTTGGGTCCTGCCATCCTTTTTGGGGTGCAGCTCCTCAGGCAGGGAGGTGCAGCAGCCCTTCAGGTGGGTCCCCAGCCTCACAGGTGACTGCTCCAGACCTGCCCAAGCTGCCAGGGAGAAGGGACACAGCTCCTGCCTGGGACCTGCAGGGGCTGGTGGCTCAGAGTGCTGGGGTCACAGCACTGCCACGCTGCCCCTGCTCTGCACTCCCCTGTCCCCAGCAGGGACACTCAGGCACAGCCCTGTCACTGGACATTTTATAAGTTTCTTGGATGCAAACTTGCTGAGTTTTTTCTTCCATGGGAAAGCTCTTTTTCTCTGCAGATTTCAAATCTTTGTGTGTGTGTTTCAAGGACAAAATTAATTCCTTTGCCTGTCCCTTGATATGGGAGATGTGGTTTGCTTTTCTCAGCCTATGATATAAAGAATTGCTGTCTCTCTGACTTTGTAAATATTTTCTGGCATTCTTGCACTTTGGGGTATGGAGCTGGAAGAAGCAAGATGCCAGCTCTGTACCTGGGCAGAAATAGCCCAAATCCTTCTGAACAATGAAGTAATTTTAATAAATAATATCAGCCTTCTGATATTGGAGTCAAGAGTCTTGATTCACCCTGATGGGACTCCAATGGCAACAACTGGTGACCCCTGAGACGTGGGGCAACACAGGGGCAACACAGCCCTTCCCAGGTGTGGGGAGCATCAGCCACTGCTTCTTTCCATGAGGAAAGTCCCCCACCTTGCTTTTCCCTGTGCAACCAGAAGTTTGCAGTACCCACCCCGCGGTCAGGCCACCGGGGAAATCGAATTCCACAATATGCAAAGGGCAAACCTTACAGCAGGGCTGGAAACACGAGCAATTAACACTCCCTTTCTTCTCTCAGCTGTGCTGGAAATAAGTAATGCTCCCTCTGTCCTCCCCTTTGGGTGATATCAATAATTTAGGAGGTGTTACAAGGTCTGGAGGAGAAGCAGCCTGCTCCAACACAATAAGACAAACAACAAGAAACCCCAAACCAAAATACAAAAAACCCCTCAAACCAAACAGGGTGGGATAGGCAGAACTTAGCCAACAGCTGTGAGAATTTGGACAAAACAAACAGAACAATGTTCAAACTTAGGGACTTTACCGAGTCATTAAAATCTGAAATTTAGAACTGCGATACTAAAGTTAGATGATAATAATTTGCCTTCAAATATGCCAAGCCTTAAAGCTTGAGCTGCTGCAGAACTGATCTCAAAAATGTAGGTTCTTTTCCAAATATTAACTCAAGTCTTCTAGACTTCGGTTTTCACTTTCCAGGCATCTCATCCCTTCGGAATGGGAGTTATTTATCACCTGTTTCTTATTTCCTGAGTACTCTAGCATCTCCCTAATTTCCAAATTAGCATATGTTATACCAGAGCTTTCCCTCCCCATGGAACAAGACTCAGATGAAAGTGCAATGCTTTTGAGAACCTCTCCCTTAACACAAACATCCAAGGTATTCATTTTCCTAGGAAACTTGGTCCTCTGAAAAACAAGGGAGGTGTGAGGTGAAGAGGCTCAGAAGGTGATCCCTTGTATTAGATGTGGGAGCACCGCTGATTGTCCTGGAGATTTGTAGGGAAAACCCACCACTGGTGTCAATCTGCCTGTCACAGCTCACTTCCCTTTCTGTCCTAGGGTGTTTTTGTGTGATGTGGTTACTGCAGCCTAAATACACAGAATGTTTTGGAGCAGGAACTGTTTTGATAACATAATGCTGTATTAATCTGTTGGCTTCCTCTGTGACAGTCCAAGACTGCACATTTTGTAAAGTCATGGGATTAATCCTGACCACTCTAAGAACTTCAGCGTTTTACAAAAGAGAGAGATAAAGCTACACATATCTCCTGGTGTCCAAAATGAGATGGAAGCTGGTGGGAAATGGAAAGAATGGCCAGTAGAAATCCAGAAGAATGGCCAGTAGAAAGAGAGGACTTGGCTATTTGGTTTCACATCTCTGCTTCTCCACAGATTTCTCACGTGGTCATAGGCATGTAATTAATTTTCTAGTGCCTCAGCTCCCCTTCTAAAATACAAAATCAGTGCAAAAGCAGTGTCCTCTCTGAGCAGAACACTGCAAACACATTGACACAGTGTGGGTGTGGGTCACAACAAGGCAGTAATGGGAACCTGAACCATTTGCAAGCAATCCCTTCCCAGTCTGAGGGTGCACAAAATCAGCAAAGTGAGTTCACAACACATTAAATTTTCTCATCAGCTGAACTGGTTATCCTGCTTAAAGTATCAGTAATTAACATGGCACTTCAGCATTTTTCTGAATTTCAAAAGGGCAGGTAGGCTTAGGAGAGAACAGTGAGCCATCTGATGGAACAATTTATTGATCAGTTTTTTGCAAGGAGTTTTACTGCAGGTTGGAACACAAAGGAAGCATCAGAGGACAACAGCCTTAAAGATATTTGTGCAGTAAATCAAAAACCTGGAATAGCACTTAGGAAGTCCAGCGTGGTTATTTGTGGACAGCTGTATATTCTACAAGCCAGCTTTGGATTTATTTTTTTTAAACCAGTCTCTACTGAAAAGTCTGCATGAACCCCCATTAATTCAGTGAGCTTTGTCTAGGTCTCACACAAGTAGTCTGTGCAGCTGGATTTCTGCACAGCCCCAAATTTCCAAGTGCCTCTGAGAACCAGCTCTTATGAAACGGAGGGGGAGTGTTAGGCACAAAGCCTTGAAGTCAGGCTGGACACCAGAAACAGGAATGACCCATATGGAAGGTGCCACTGCAGGTGTAGATTTGAGCCACAGGCAATCTGCTGCCAAGATTCTTCATTTTTTGTGGGGAGTGCTTCTTCATGCTGAGCTTCAGCTGGGGGCTGAGCACGTGGCAGGAAGGGACGGGAGGACAGAACATACCAAATATCAGAAGTGGTTTTTAAGTATTTGGTTACTCCCCATGGGGATTTCTCTGCCCTGAGCCAGCCCAGACCCATCTCAAGCCCGTGGACTTTTAACCCAGCTCATTCTCTGGATCCACAAGCCACTGAGGGAGAAAGCACCAGTGCAATGCAACACCAGCCATACCTGCACAGAGCAAGTCTGACCCCAAACAGGATGGGAAAGCCCTACTGCAAAGAGCCAGGAGGAGTATTGGAAGGAATCTCATTGGATTGGCTTCTGCAAGGTGCTGGGAGTATTTTTTTTCTCTTAAAAATTTTTCTGAAATTTGTGGTAACTTTCAAGAGAGGAAAATAATAACAAGAAGTGTGGGCTAAGGCTTGTCATCACTTCATGACTAAAGTTTGCCAAGCCTGGGCTCTGACAAGTGCCTGTATGAGACAGAAATGCCATTTTTGAGAGTCAAGCAGGACTCAGCTCATTACTAGTTTTACTATACATACAAATATGAATGTTTCAAAAACTGATTACTGGGCAAATGACTAGATTAGAGCTTCATTTTCTTTTTTTCTAAATAGACTTTGCATTGCCTATATTCAGTAATTGTAATAATTTAAAAATTTATCTTCTGGCTTGCACAGCAGAGGAATGCAACATGTTACACCAGCATGTTATTTCAAAATATTTTCAGCATGAATAAAGTACAGCATCATTCAAACTTGCAAGAACTTTCCCCATTTCAGTATGAGCACAACATACCAGTTATTGCAGTGCATTTAGCTAAGAGCAAGGTTGGCTTAGTTGATGGGCAGTGATGAGGTACAGCCTCTGGAAAGGCCTCCTATTTAAGAACACAGTGAGATGTGTGAACTTGCAACTCTCTGTGGCTTCAGTGCAGTCCTCCACATCTTCTGCCTCAGTGGGAATGCCTGGTTTTGTGAGTTGTTGGATAAAGGATGCTCCAAGGATCCAATCCAAAAATTTGGGAATGAGAGCAGGAGTTATTCTATCAGTTTTATGAGCTCCAGATCAAATGGCTCACGTGCTGTATCTTTCTCACAGTGTGTGGCAGCTCTGCAGCAGAAGGGATGCAAAAGGATCTGGCAGCTCACTGGGAACATTTCAGTGGCTTTACATTCCACACACAGGTTTTATTGCTGAGGCACAGCAGTGCTTTTGGGGTCACAGTTTGGCTTGCAATTCCATAAAGCAAGAGACAAACAGGTGTGCTGACAAAATTCAATAAGTTATTTAGTTAAATAACTGTGACTTTCTGCAGTGGGAAGATGGATCACAGAGAAAGACAAGGTGGGTGCAGCTCTCATGCCTGATATTCCACACCTGAATCTGTGCTGCACTTGATTGCTTCTGCACCTATGCTCAGATCACTCAGATTGCTCCTGGCCTGTCATCAATATTTCTTGGACTTGGCTGCAATTTTAATACTAACCTTGCTCTTGCAGGCAAACAAGAAAATTGATGCCTTTTAATCACTGCCCAGATAGACTCACAAATAGGTCAGGGGAGGTCAATAAGGTGCTCTCTCCTCTCAAGTTGAACAACAGGGGGATATTAATGACACTGCAAAGCTCCCAAAAGTATGTCCACAGCACGGTCACTGTGACAGCAGAACTGAGGAGACACCTGCTGAGGAAGCACAAACACTGAGCAAAGCTTCTGGCTGCTGCAACCATACTGCTTCAGTCTCTGGCTCCTCACGGCAGGGAAAAAAATGTACTCTGCACTGCAAAACCTGGAGTTTTTGGTGCTTGTCCTTCTGCTTGCCTGCTCTAGTCCCCCTTCCACAACTCAGTGTCACTGCAGAAGCTGCTCTGCCCAGCATGCCACTCTGCCTTGCCACCTCTTGAGGACAATTCCCTGACCCAAACATGTCCCAACAGCAGCAAACCAGACTTGGGCTCAGCAAGCTGGTTCTGCTTGCAAATCCAGTCTGCTCCTTTAAACTGTAGCAGACAATCTAGCAACTCCTAAACTTTAGCCACAAAATGTATTTAAGTCTCCTTATGCAGAAAATAACTAGAAATTAAACATGCCACACCACAGATGTGTGCCTGCATGGTCATGCACAGCTCTTTTAAAGGTTAAGTGCTATTACACAATAATAATAATAATGATGATGATGAAAACAGTAATAATAATAACAAAGTAATTCCACTGGGGTCCTCACCTGTGAAAGGATAACACAACCTTTCTGGAGAATGATCCTTAATGACAGGCAGACATGACACCAAGGAGCTCCATTCCCTTTCACAAGCTTTGTTCCTTCGTCTATTGAAGAGCGACCCTTTTTGTGCAGAGTCACCCAGCCTGTCCTTGAAGGAGTCCTTGGGCTCTGGAGATGAAAGAAGAGTGGACTTTTTCTTACAGATACACATTTCATCCATGGGAGTCCCCAGAGGTCTGTCTTCAAAGGTGAACTTTTCCAGGAGTCCTGGGACTTCCTCCATCCTAGTGCAAGCTGGTTTCTGAGGTATATGGGTTGTCTTGGAAGGCCTGTAGGGTGTGAAGGACACCTCTTCCCTGCAATCCCTTAGAGCTATCCCTTCAGAGCCCACAGAAGAATGAGATACATTTGAGTAAGGGCCCTCATCTCCTACATATTTTCCTGCCCATTCCCTTACTTTAGGATCCTGTGACTGAGTGTTATTGTTGTTCCTGTTCCTTTGGCTTAGGGAATACCCAGGAGTGCTGGGGAAGCTGAAGAAGGCTTGTTCTGAAGAGGCTTTGACTTTGCTGTCCAAGTCCTGCTTTAATCCTTCTGGAGCTGAGGTCAGAGGCTCCCAAATGGACCTTTTGATAGCATTGACTATGAGCCTCAGTGGGGATTTTGGCTGGCTGCCTGCATGCTCCCTGGAAACCACATCTGGAATCCTCAGAGCATCCTTTGTGTCCACTGATGGAGTTGGGGGAGCACCATCTGCAAATAAGAGAGGCCCAGGACAACCAGGGCGTTTGGACACTTCTTTTCTCCAGCCAGCATCTTTTTTCTCCAGAGCCCACTGGGCTCTGTTGTTTCCACACCCAGGACTGCTCCCACCTGGCTCTGTCCTGTTTGAGCCACACAAGGGCTGCTGTTGAGTAGGAAGCCCCAGCCTCTGTTTTGCCTCCTTTAATTCTTGCTCAAGCTTTTCTCCTGGGTGCCTGGTATTTTTGCCATCTTTCTCTCTCAAATCCAGAGATGACAGTGCTCTTGTCTTCCTGGTGAAGTGCTCTGGCTCAGAGGTGTATTTCTGTGTTTTTTCCTTCCAGTCCCAGGCTGAGCGCGTCCCCATGTCACTGTTTGTGTCTTCAGGCTCATAAAAATCAGCAGCCAGTGTCCCATTCCCAAGAGGGGTCTGTGGGGGACCTGTGGTGCTGCTCTGAAAAGGACAGTGGGGAACATAGTCATGTGTGTCTTCAGGCATCTCCCTGGCTTTTTCTTTTCTTTGAAATACTGGGCTGCAGGGTTTGAAATGTCCTTTTGGAATTTCTGGTGGCTTCTTGCAAGAAGCCAACTGTGAAGTGCATAAAAAAATTATTTTAGGGATATAAAAACACTGCTTTGTGTAGCTTCTATTTCATAAAATATTTTAATCCATTTAATTCTTAACATAATAGTAATGAACATAATATTTAATTTATACACAAATACACACATAGATGATCATGTAAGAAAAGCTTTTCTCCCTAAAGGGCTACTATTTCTCTAGGGGTAGAGATCTAATACTACTGGAAATTTTAATAGTCTAAAAATAATGTTATTCATGCTGAGAATCTGTCATATCTTTATGAATTACCTTTAAGTAAGGTAATTGAATTACCTTTATTTCCTTTAGAAAGAAACAGTCCTATCTCCAGGAAAACAGACAAGAGCAGATCTGCTCTATTCTCCTGTGTGTGTTCCAGTTGCATCACCTTAGAGTTTTGAGCAAGCAGAAGAGACCATTATCCATCCTCTCCAAATGTTTTTCTAATATGTAGTTCATGTAGTGCAGGTAGGAATGGAAGAAGTGACCCAGAAAAGATTATAAAATGAAAGATGGTAGTTTTAAACAATTAAATTAGTTCCCTCTTGTGATTATTTTTCCTTTGGTAAAGGTTTAAATTCATTACTCCAGCCACCAAAATCTTCTGCTGAAGATAGTAACAGGGATAAATACCCACTTTATGTAGCCAGCAGAACAAAACTAGAGCTCTTCCTTCCTTCTTAAAAGGGAGGCATTTTATCATCAGTGCTATGTGATAATGGATGGTGTGAAGATTGAATTCCTGCTTCCACTTATGTGCCAGATACCCAAATTCACATGGGTGAAGCCATTAATCTGTCTGATTTTCATTTCCCAGAAGCATCAGAAGTGAGGCAATAATGATTCCACTTTGTCTCACACTTCTGTTTGATGACTAAAGTTGTTACTGGCCAGGATCTTGGATTTAAAAAAAAGCGAGACACAATAAACAAATAAACACCCTCTTAATCCTTCTTTTTAGAGTAAGAAAAAGGCCACTGAGCAGTGCTGGCAGAGCAGGAGCTGAGTGGAGTCACCTCTCCTCACAGCCAGGCAGCTCTGCTCCCCTGGGACGTTCCCTTCCTGGCCCCATTGTCCTGCACCGGATTTCAGCCACCACCGTGGATGTGGAAAAGTTCATTTTTGCTTAGCACAGGCCCTGAGGTCAAGCAGTTTTGGTCATGTTTAACCCAAGGGCAAAGACAAGTGTCCAGGGCATGAGGATGTGGGCTGGTCCCTGCTCCACCTGGCTCCAGGAGTCCAGGGACCTGCTGCTCTTTGCTCAGGATGGTCAGTCACAGCTCCTGCAGTGCTGCACTCACGGCAGCCCCACCCTTCCTCATCCTTAAAAAACCTAAAAACAGAAAACCCCCAGAAAATACCATGGAATGCTGAGGTCCTGAAGGACACAGAGGATGCTCCTGAGCAGTGGGAGATGGGAAGTCCTTTTCCAGCCTAAGCTATTCTGTGATTTTATGACTGATGCAACAGATTCGTGGCTAACTCCTCGTGTGATTGAGTCTCACAGCCGCTCGATTTGGGAATGATTACATCAAATCCAAGTCTCTTCCCTACGCACAGCACAAGTCTGACTCCAACCTCAGTGGTTACTGTGAGGACCAGAACTATGTAAAGGAGCAGAGAAGGCTGCAGAGAGCAGCCATGCCCCAGAGGGGGTCACAGCCATTCTGCTCCGCACAATTCCCCTTGTTACCTGTGTCTGGGAGCGCTCCTCTGCAGCACCACTCTGGCAGCTGGCTGAGCTCTCCTTCCCCTGTAGCCCAGGTTTCTTGCTTGACAGCAGAGGAAAGCCTGCAAAAGACACAACTTTTACCTTCCCACTGGTATTGTCTTAAATGAAGTCTGCCACTGAAGAAGAAGAGTAGATTAAAGAGCCTCCTGGAGAGAGTAAAACCTGAAGAAATGACCTGCAACACTGAAGTTTATGGCCTCACTCACCTATGTGTGTGTGTGTGCTGTGCCAAACACATGTCGGTATTTTCAGAGGTGAACCTGCTTTCACTCCTTGGCTGGATGTAGTGAAGCAGCCTTTGAGTTCCAGGAAACTCTCTGGAAAGCCAGTCCTCTTTAGAGAGCCTTCAGGCCTCAGAAGCAGAGGCAGTCAAAACAACCTGTGACTTTTGAACTTTGGGTAATTCCAAGAAATTAAGAAAATGGGTGACTTCTGAGAGGGCTGTCCATCAGAATGGGGACAAAATGGGAAATGCATCCACCTGCAGGCAGCAAGGACAGAAAAAAGTGTCCCAAGCCAGGAGAACAGGTAGCACAATGGGGGATCTCCTAGGACCAGGCAAGGTAATTAATTACTAAAGGTAATTAATTACTAAAGAACACAACTTACCCCTGAAGGGAGGCAGGAGAACATTCCACTATTTGTGCCTGTGGGAATTTTACATAACAAATAATCTTTGGACAAATGCAAGCATCCCTGAGCCAAGATATCATCATGTCCAGCTATAATATGACAAGTATATTTACAGCTCAGTTATTAATTCCCAAACCTAAGCATTAGTTCTGAAATCCATGCAAACTTTGGTTCTTCTACATGGGGATTAAAAGAGAACATTGTTCCACACAAAGCCACAGCTCTCCATCTGTCACAGAGAAAACAGTTTCATTCCCACCAAGATGCTGAACCTGTATTTTCAGCTTTGCTTTCAAAACAGGATTAAAAAAAAAAAAAAAAAAGTTCCCTAGGGCACTATTATGATCTTCTTGGCCCAAAATCCCAAGATAAATCAAGAGCACGGCGTTCCCTGTGGCTGTGCAATGGGGATTAAAGGTTTTGAAAGGTAATATCCTGCTCTGAGCCCTTCAGCCAATACAGCTATGACACTGATTTCCTCTCCTGGGCTGCCTACCCTGTGCTGTTTATGAAACATATGTGTTTGGGGAAATATGTCTGAAAAGGAGACAGAGTTTTTTTTTCATATGACTGATGATCATATGAATTCCTTTAATCAAATTGGATTAAATATAGAAACTATGACTTACAGTCTTCCTCCAGAGAGTAAAAACAGCCTTTATTCTGCTCCCAGTGTATGCTGATTGTGCTTTACACCTCATTTTAACAGCATACTTGAGGTTCAGGCAGACTCCTGCAGCACATTGCTTCCCTCTCAAAGGCTTTTAGCTCCCTCTACAGCCCTTGAGGCACACAGAAGATTTTAACAAAGTGACAGAAAAATTAATTTGCAAACCATTAAGCAATGCCCTTGCTGGGAACAAGCTGAAAATCAGTCAGAATTAAGAGTGACACCCCTTCCAGTCTTCCCTGCTTTTTTCTCTAGCATGTCTTACCCGACATGCAAACCTGGATCAAGAATCATTATTGATTGATCTTTTAAAAACTGAGATCAATTAAGGCAAGAGTTTAAATCCAGGCCTTTGGTGGAGCCAAATTCTGATGTCTGTGCCAATTCCCATGTGCTTTACAGTACTCAAGAGGCAGAGCCAAGGCTGACAGGGATGCCACAAGTCTTTGGGGACACCCTGTTCCATGTTCTCATCCCAGCCATGGGGGAGCCCTGCCCTGAGTGGGACAGCCCACGCATCCTCATGGTGCAAGGAATCCCAGAGAGTGCAGCCCTGTCCTGTCTGTCTGTCTGTCACAGCTGCCTCTCCAGGGACAGACCTCCACAGAGCTTGGTGGGGACCTCCTCTCAGGACCATGAAATAGCCCTGTGAGTGCTCTACTGAGATTTACTGAGTTATCCCACACATGAGGCACCCGAGGCCTCCAGGGGACTGTGGGTGGGTAGTGACAGTGCTCATGTGCACCTGACTTGAATGCCAGGAAGAGGAAATGCATCTTATCTCATCATCTGAGATATAAAAATTCACCCCACAGGGGGTACTTGCAAATAATCTCGAAGCTTTCTTGTGCATTCCAAGCAAGCTGAAACGCCTCCGCTCGAGCACTGGTCCCACCATGGGCACAGGGATTCCTTGTTTCAGAAGCAGAGCCATAACTCCTCTGAAGGCAGCTGGGACCCTGAGCAGCAGCAGAAATGCCCCTCATTGCAGAGGGCAGCTTGGGGCAGGGTTAAAGAGCAGCTGTCCCCACTATTCCCAAATCCTGCTGTCTCTGTGCTCACAAACTGTGGCACTCAATCCCGTGCACAGATCCCACCATGCTGTACATCCACTCTGCCAGCACCCCAGGCTCCCTGACACAAATCCAGCAGAGCTCTGAGGGGCCCTGGGGTGCTGCTCAGCTCCCAAGCCCCACGCTGGTGAGGCCAATCCCAGCAGGAGCCTGCCAGTCCCAGGGCACTGCCAGGAAATTGTGTGCCCTTCCTGGGGGCTGTGCCGAGGCAGGAGGGTGACCCAGCCCCAAGCAGCAGGGGAAAACCAAGGGTGGGTGTCTTGTCTGGGGACCCCAGCCCAGGAGAAAGGTTTCCTATCAGCTGAGAGGGGCCACCACACTCTGTTTCAGAAGTGAATGGAGCACAACCTCTATCAAAATCACTGCATTCCTGTGTGATTTCCACAGGAAAAGACAGGTCAGCCCAAACCAAGGGAAACTGCTGGAGGACAAGAACCACTAACACTTATTTTCACCATCTCACCTCTTGGGATTGGCTTTCACCCTTTCACCAACCCAAAAATATCACCTGGGGTTTTTTTTTTCCCAACAGAAAAGAGGTGGCAGAGCACCTGTGGGAGTGTGTCAATAGGGACCTCCAGGAGCACTTCTAATGAGTGACACCAGGCCAGCCCCAGCACCCCACCTGATCAAAAATAATCAGTGCAGGTGGGCTAGAGACAAAATATGCAGCTAGAGACAAAACATGCAGCTCTGGGACAGGAGTGTGTGTTCCCATCTGCAGAACTGAAGTGGACACCACCTGCTGATGGGTATAGTTACACAGAGAACAGTCACACAGAAAGGGAGTTTGATTCTTTGAAAGTAAGAAAATGGAAAGAAACATTTGGTGTGTTTCAGATCTCTGTTTTCTCAACTAGTGACTCAAAAATACAAAAATTCTAAAGGAAAGGAGAAAAAACAGACAACTAAAAGACAGGAAAACAGCATGAATAGAAGATACAATCACTCCTCAGGCTCTACTCACTCGTTTGGATTTTTCTCCTCCAATTCTGATACTTATTTAACGCCGTGGACTGAAAACTGTTGGCTCTCTGGAGCGCTGAGCAGAAACAGAAGGGACACGGGGTCAGCTAATGCAGCAAAAGCCAGAGAGCAGAAGTGGAGCTGGGGAAAACAGAGGAGCAGAGGAACAAAACCCCAATTTCCCGGTGGCAGGGGCTCAGTTTTGCCAGCAGGCTGCAGCCGGGAGAGGGCAGCGCTCACCCGCCGCGGGATGCGGGAGCAGCTCCCATCCCAAACAGGGAATGGTGGCCCGAAAAGCACCTCAGCAGCCAGGGATGGGGGCACTGGGAAACCGGGGAAGAAAAGGGATGAAATCCTTTCGTGGCTACATGGAGCCACACGCTGCCATCCTTCTGCCTTAAACAAGAGCTCCATTATTCAAGAGTTGATTTAAATTGCTGTATAAAATCTCCTCTTTTCTGCTCGGATTAAAAATGCATACATGGATGTGGGGGTGGTGAGAGATGGAAAGAAACGAAGGCTGGCAGCCTTTTATTTTCTGCAGAACAATGTCTTTGGCTGTTTTTAGCACATCTCCAGAAAAGGGTTTTTCCCATTTGAAGGCAGATTGTTCCCAAACCTCTCCCCAGCTCCCTGCCAGCTATATCCTTTCCTCCCTGTGCTTTCACTGGCATTCAGCAGCTACCTGTAGAAACCCAAATTGTCACAAGCAGAGCTCTCTAGTGATTCCCAGCCTCACCCTTGCCTAGGCAGTGCTGCAGATACTACATTACCTAATACCATCCTATCATTTCACTGGTGGGAAAACATTCATCCCACCCCTGCAAGCCAAGCACGAGGCACAACTCCTCCAGGTTACCCTGCACTGTGGAAATGGAGCTTGAGTTACAGCACCAAAAAGGCAGGAAAACCCCCCAAAAGACAACCTGGCCACACTGCAGGGAACACCCTCCACTTGGAAAAGTCTCCCGCAGTCCTGCCTGCATCCTCAGAAGAAGCTGCTGGAGCACCCCCAGGTCAGGATACTGCTTACCATCAGCGACTTTGGATGTTCTGGAGCTCTCCTCGGGCAGCACGGGGCTCCTGATGAGCGATGCCCACCTGGGGATGGGGCTGGAGCAGGCGGGAGGCTCCGGCAGCGAGGCCTGGCCCTCGCTCACCTCCGAGTTCGAGGAGTCCCCGTTGAGATCAGACTCCAGCTCAGAGCTACAGGGAACAGGGCAAGATGGAAGTGGGACATTTCAGGGGGTGCAACAAGCACCAGCACCAGCACTGACAGCAGGCTGGGTGTTTCAGAGGAAGAGGTGTTTGGCAGCCAGAGCCGATGTCCTCATTTTCCTTCTTTCACCACCTTTACGACAGGGCTGTGATTTGCTTTGGTGCTACCCAGCTGAGCTATCCCCATTCCCATCACACTCTGGATTTGCACCCACAGCCACAACGTTCAGCACCTGGAATCAAAGTGCTGCTGAGAGGGACTTGGGGTGAAATCCCTGACTTTCACTTGGGGTGAAATCCCTCACTGCTCACTTCTGCCTGCCAGGCTGTGCAGCAGGATGAAGTAAGGGAAACAGCATTTGCAATGTGGTGATTGGCCTGGAAACAATGAACAAGGGTCAAAACTCTACACTTTTCACATTCTTCCTGCAGACTTTCGAAAATAAGAGGAGAAAGGAGCCCGCAGGAGAGGCGTGAGGACAGCCATGGCCCCAGCAAGCAAGGATGAGTAAAAAAACTGGGGAGAATTGTAAGCATAAGTCTAGAGAGAGAGGATTGAGTGAAGCTACCTAAGCAGCCCTCAAATGTGCAAAAGGTGTCTGTAGGAAAGAAGGAAACCAAGTCTCCTCATGCCTAGGAGCCGCTGGGCCAGCCCATGTAACACTGAGCAGTGCAGGGAGGCTGATCCCAGAGGCAGGTTATGGCATCCCCTTGTGTAAATGTAATTTAAAATGCACCACACAAACACACATGGATGACATGCTGTTGTGGGTTGGGTTTTGGTTTTTTCTCTCCTGTTCTCTCCTTATCACCTGTAGAATTTTTCCCACTGAGTTGCTAATGGGAACTGATGGCTTGAGAAGGGATGGGGAGGGTTTTATTGTTTGGTGTTAATGCCGTAGTTGTTGCTGTCTGTTTCCTTTATTATACACACTAGTAAAGAACTGTTATTCCTATTCCCATATCTTTGCCTGAGAGCCCTTTAACTTCAAAATTCTAATCATTTGGAGGGAGGGGGTTTACATTCTCCATTCCAAGGGAGGTTTTTCTGCCTTCCCTAGCAGACATCTGGCTTGTAAACCAAGACACATGCACATCCTGACCTTGCCTCAGGGCACCACAACTGTTTGAGGTGATTATTAGACCTTTTTCTAATAATCAGGCCATTTCTTTCATCTCTGAAGCCCAGGCTGTAGGGAAGAGACACCTTCAGCCCTTCTGATGTGACCACATTCCCACTGCCATACAAGACTGCAGCAGGATCCCAGCTCAGCCTCTTTTGCATGCAAACAATACTGCCAACCTAATCCTTAGATTTACTGGGATGATTAATAGCTGTGCCTCAAAAAAAGAGGAGCTCACACCTGAGCAGTCCTGTTGGCATGGCAGGAGAACGCTGCTCCGTGTTTATACAGAAGAAAGCAGGGTTTTGTTGGCACAGCCCAGGAGCAAGAAGAGGTAAAGGAGAAGCTACAAGCCTGCATAAAGCCACACATTTGGGTAGCACCCACCAGTCCTGGTCCCCAGCTTCACCCAGATCAAACCAACTGAGAGGGCAGGGCAGGCAGGACATCAGGGAAGGGAGCACCTCTCCAGGTGCATTGCTCTCTCAGCAGGCTGAATCAGAGGGGCCTTGAATTTCATGCTAAAACACACTTTTTAAGCTGGCTTTCAAGCAATGTCAACCATACAGATAGATATAGACATATAGATGTAAAAATATAAATATATGAAGGCTTTGATAGCTCAGACCCCGTGTGGATGGAGAGATACCACACTGACATTGGGCAGAACGCCACACCAAAGAAAAAGAAAAAGCCCTGCCATTAACATTGATTGATATCTTTCTGTTTTAAAGAGCAAAACGTTTATTTTCCTTGGCCAGCAAGGAGGTAAGTGCTCTAGCATGAGGTTTCTCCTCTCGTCTCTGCTGGAATGGGGTCACTACTCACAATACCTAAAGCCTGAGCTGCAAAGCTGTGTCACTGAGCTGCTCCTTTTCCCAGCCCCACCGAGTTCCCTGCAGCCAGCTCAGCAGTGCCATTTGTCACCTGCTGTTTCTCTTGTCCCCCCTTTCAGGCAGGGACTGTCCTGCTGGAGCTGTCCAAGGCAGAGGGGCTGTGGGACGTTCACCTCGGAGCCACTGGCACCCTCTGTGCTGTCACCCCCTGTGCCATGTCCTGCTGGCAGGGAGCTGGGGTGCTGCTGCCCAGCCACGGGGAAAGGTGCTGATCCCTCAGATCAGGGGGATTAGCTGGCTCTCATCGCTGCCTGGATGCCTCCAAGGCACCAGGAGCTGCAGGGTGTTAGCAGGGATGCGAGCCCACGCTCAGCAGGGGAGCTGTCAAACAAGCAGGAAACTCTTCCCTGTGTTCTCCATTTCCTCATGGACAGGTTCATCCTCACAGAGCATAAACCCCATTTACAGCCACCTCAGGGAATAGCAGAAAGTTGCATTTCTTAGAGCCAGGTTGCTCTCCCAAAGCTGCACACAGCACCACAAGTGCTTAGAGGGTGTCAGGAATCTGAATGAGCTTCCCTGCAGAGCAGCAGTGTTTGCAGCAGTTGGTCTCTTGGGTTTGCCTTTTTCCCTTTTTGTTTTTCACTCCCTCTCTTACTGTTTAGTTCTCAGTAAAAAAAAAAAGTGCTTTACTCAGGGGATACCAATCTAATCTTTAGATGGAACGAACTGCCACAGAACCCTGCCCAAAAGGAAATATATTCTAATGAGTATGTAGAAATTTGGCTTCCTCTGACAGCTCCCCAGGGTTCATCAAATTTCAGATTTCTTAGGGATGAGCAGGAGAGGCCCAGGGTGTGGAGCAGCAGGATGGGGCCCAAGGTGGGAGGTGGCCACGTCACAGGATGCACCTTTTGCCATAACACACCCATTGCCCAAATCCCTGCGTAACAAAAACTGTCAGCACAAGAGCTGAACCCAAGCTGATCACAGCAATGTTTATCCCTCTGATTCGGGCCCCTGTGTGGGATGGAAATGTTAGAACGTTTCCTGCAAAGTGATTCATGTGCCTTGTGGGGATTTATGGCTGCGGTTAAGAACAATTGTTATTCTGAGCATCTGTGGAGGGTTTTTTTGTTTGGTTCTTTTCTCCCCCTGCCCCCCAGTTGGACATGCACCCAGTACTGTATTTTGTTACAACTTCCTTTAGCATTCCAGAGATAACCAAACTGCTCTTATAGGTTTAGCTGTATGTTAAAGTGATGTTGGAATCCAGGGCACAGAGAATGTCTCTCTGCCTGTTTTAAGAAACTCTGACCCTCAGCAGAACTCTGCTTTTAACCTTCATCCCTGGGAAAAATTGCCAAGACTTTGGGATGAGTTAGAGCACACAGGTAGTAATATGTAGTAGTAGTAGTTTTTCACAGAGTGAAGAATTTAGGGGTTTAGGATTTTAATATGAGAGTGAATAGGAGACAAGATGGAGGATTTTGGGTGTTGTCCTTTCTTCCTTCTTGTCCCTCTTACATTTTCTGTAGTACTTGTGGCAGAAAATTATTGGTTAGTGTGAGTAGTAATGTGGAAGTTACATGAATAGATCAGTAAAAGTTATTGGTAGAAAAGTCGAAACAAAGTACATGTTAGAAAGTAATTGGGTTAAACAGCTTTAAAAGGCCTTGGTTTTGGGTGTTTGGGGTCCATTTTGTGCTTTGGTTTGGGTGTTTGGGTCCATTTTGTGCCTTGGTTTGGGTGTTTGGGGTCCATTTTGTGCCTTGGTTTGGGTGTTTGGGTCCATTTTGTGCCTTGGTTTGGGTGTTTGGGGCCATTTTTGTGCCTTGGTTTGGGTGTTTGGGGCCCATTTTGTGCCTTGGTTTGGGTGTTTGGGGCCAATTTTGTGCCTTGGTTTGGGTGTTTGGGTCCATTTTGTGCCTTGGTTTGGGTGTTTGGGTCCATTTTGTGCCTTGGTTTGGGTGTTTGGGTCCATTTTGTGCCTTGGTTTGGGTGTTTGGGGCCATTTTGTGCCTTGGTTTGGGTGTTTGGGGCCCATTTTGTGCCTTGGTTTGGGTGTTTGGGGTCCATTTTGTGCCTTGGTTTGGGTGTTTGGGGTCCATTTTGTGCCTCGCTTCTCACATGCTGAGTCTGGTGTGCAGAGGGTGCTGAACTTAAGATAAGAATAAACAAAACCCTGAAGACCAAGAAAGAGAATCCTGCTCGTTCTTCACCATTGGAAAAGAACTCAGCAGGGGAACCCCCTCCAAAGGGCCCAGGGGGTTGGGTTCCCACTCTTCTGGGACCAAAAAGGGCGGCAGGTACCTGCTGGCATCGCTGGTGACCATGACTCGGACGGCGAGGAGGTTGTGCTCAGCCATCTCCTCCTCGGGGATGACCCTCACGATGGCCCACTCGGGGGAGGGCGGTGGGAACCGGCGCTCCAGCTGGCCAGGGATGCTCTTCGCCTTCTTGGGCGAGCTGGGCTCGTCAGCCACGGGCAGGCAGCAGCCTGGGGAGGCACAAAGGCAGCGTTAGGGGAGGAGGGAGCCCACGGGGCACCTCACCCCTGCACTTGAGTGGTCCTTGGCCGGTGGTTTCTGCCTGGGTCCCGCGCTGTCCCCAAAGGCACAGGCAAGGTGTGTGCACTGACAGCCTGGCATGGCAAATACACCCCTCCAGCCCCATGCAGCCCTGTCAGGGCTCCTCAGCTGGGATCCAGAGAGAAGGAAACTTCAGGAGCAGCCTCAGCTTCTGCAGCTGCAGGTCCTGGTGCTGCACAGTGGGATGGACTGGTGCCTGGTGGCAGCAGTGCCACGCGTGCCAGCCACACAAGTAGGGATTTATGGGCTCTTTTCCAGCCCCTCATGGACCTCTGTGTGTGGCAGGGGGCAGGTGAACCAACCTTGCTTGGGTGGCTGAACCTTCAGCCTGACACTGCAAGTTTAGGTCAGTTTAGGACAGCAGAAGTGAGTAAAATAAACACAGACCCTTCAGGTTCTTTTTGATTGCATACAGCAAATACAGACCCTGACTTGTGAAAAGGAGCAGCATCCCAGCAATTGTACAGTGCTAGCCCAGAACTTTACATTCAGGCAGAGGGAATAAAGAATAAAGCCATGTTTCCCTCACTCTAAATGATTAAGATAAGAGACCATTTCTCCCTGTGGAATCCTTCATTTCTGAGCAACCTCATCCACCCAAAATCTCCCACCCAGGCAGATACAAACATATCAGCTGCAAAGTTCCTTGAGGTTGTTGCAGAAGGGACAAATGACAAGCTCCAGGAGAGTGGCTGTGCTTGGTTCAGTGCCCATGTGTGGTGCTCTGACTGCATCCAATTCAATCCAATTCAACACTGGTGCTTCTAATTCACACCTGAATAACTGGGGGAAAAATAGCAAACTTGGGACATGGCTTATTTTCTGATCTACTGGAGCAAACCTAATCTAGTTAACATCAATTAAACTCCTATTTAACTTGCCTCCATTTATTGCAGGAGTGCACTCAGCCCATCCTTCTCCTTGCAGGAGTTTTTACCTGGAATGTGCTCAGGCCCTATATCCAGCTCAATAGCACCACAGCAGCCACGTGTTTCTGGACTGCAGAGGTTTCATTTCCTCTGGGAGATGGGAAGAAATTAATACCTCTCTGATTTTTATGTCTGGCTTCTAGTTTGGCCCAACCAGGCCACCCACCCAAGGATGCTGTGGGCTCCATTGGCTAAGTAAAAGCCAGTGTTTTGAGCCAATTTGTTAAGCCCAAATCCTTCAACTCAACTTTCTCCTTAAAAGATGGTGCATTTTACATGAAAATCAGAGCAAACAAATGCAAATATTAGTTTGCCAGCTCTTTCTATAAATTCTGTACCCATGCTGGCAATAAACACTGACCAAGGTCACTTCAAGTGGCTGCTAAGGAAAGTCAGATTTGCCATTGGCTTGCACGCTCAGTGTGCTCCTTCCCACCCCACTCACCATGCTTTCCCTGCCACACTAACAGGAAAGAGGAGAAAACATGTTTATGACTAACAGACACACAGCTGGAGACCATCAAAGCCCACAGACAGACAGACTACCTACAGTGATTCCTAGCATGGTTCCAGAATGTGAACACTTTTCCAGTCCCTCTGCAACAGCTTGCTGCACATCCAGTTTCCAACCATTAGGGACATGCAATAGTCAGAGCTGGTGAGGGACCTCAGGGTGCCATCCAGGACACCAGATGACAGTGATGGATGGCACCATTACCTCTCTGTAGACGGAAATTTCTGTGCTTGGTTTGGGGTTTTTTTGGGGTTTTGGGTTGGTTTTTTTTTTGGTAAATTTTTTTCTGGCATTACAACCTCTCCCCTTCTTGAACTCTGCACCCAGGAGCTGACCCTCAAGCTAAGACAGGGTAGTCCTTTCTGAGCAAGTTAAGTTTACATCCACAGTGATACCAACCAGGTTTAAGACCAGCACTTGGGCATTTGGGAAGTTTAATGTTAGAACCCCTGTCCCTCACCACAGGGCTGCACCTTGGCTAACAGGCTCCAAGAGAAAGCAGAGATGTCCCAGATGTCCCACACCATCAGGGGTTTCTGCAGGCTCTGAGGTAGGAACAAAGCATTCAAAAAGAAATCTGGTACTTCTTTAAAGCTCTTATTTTGCACAGTTAGAGAAGAAGGGCTATGTGAACTAATTTCTCTCCCTGAATCCTGAACAGCCACCCATTCTTGCAGCACCAGTAAGGTCCTCAGAGAGATGTCAGCACAGCAAGGCTGAGCAGGAGGACTCTGATTTTCTGGACTTCTGACTTCAGGGTGGAAACCAGGCTGTAAACCTCAGTGCCCTGATTCCCATCACAGTGCAGGTTGAGACTGCCAGGACCTCAGAATGTTAGTGAAGGACTTCAGGCTGCTGCTGCTTGTGTCCTTTCCTAAGTCTGTGCCTGGCTCTTGAGTATCTCCAGTGAGGGACACTCCACACCCTCTCCAGGCAACCTGTTCCTCTGCACAGCAAAGAAGTTCTCACTCATGTTCATGTGGAACCTCCTGTGCACCAATTTCCATTGCCTCTTGTCCTAGTGCTCAGCACCCCTGAGCAGAGCCTGGCTCTGCCCTCTTTTCACCTTCCCTTCAGACACTGACAGACTCTGGTGAGGTCCCCTCTCAGTAATCTGTTCTCAAGGCCCAAATCTCTCAGCCTGTCCTCATAGGAGACATGCTCCAGCACCCTAATCCTTTCCTCCCCAGAGAGAAGATTTTTCTCCTAGAAGCCAAGAGACTGAGCCAGAGGAACTGAGCTTTATAAAAAGGAAAAGCTGCAGGGGTGTCCCATGCGCAGGATGGAAAAGGCACAGCCCCATTTCCTGCCTGTGCAAAGCGGTGCCATGCTGCTGACCTCTGCATGGCACACAGGGTGTTATCAGAGGAAACCCCAGTCCTCAGGAAACAGTCCCTCAAAATAGCATTTGTGTAAGGCCTTACTTCATTTCCACAGGGCTCACTCCACATTTCCTACTCCCTGTGCCTCTTCAGCACGCTAAAGGCTTTCAGCAGGGAGTTTGTCTGCTCCACATCACACTTTGGACTGGAGGCCCCACTCCATTGACCCACGGAAGGGGGCTGGAGGAGCACAGACAAGCCAGGTGTGGGAAGGTGTTAGTGGTGTTTCAGTGACAGCAGGTCTGTCCCAGCACGGCCGCAGGGACAGGCAGCACACGCCACCAGAGCCCCTCAGCAGTGGTTAAAGTGGAACCTCCTGACAACAACTGCTGTGCCCTTTTCTGGATGCTGCAGCTCCCTGAGCTAGCCAAGGAGCCAGTGTGCTAATTCCTACATCCTGCCTGTGCTCTGGGGCTGCCCTCAGGCTCTGCTTGGCCAGGAGCTGCAGGTCCTGCAGCCAGCACAGCTCGGGGTGCTCCTGCTGCTTTGGGGTCTGTGTACACAGCTCCAACTTGCTGATAGGATTAAAGGAATTTATGTTTTCCATTCCTCCAGCTGTTGTTAACTTCCTCCTTACTCTGCTGTCACCCACATATCATGATCCTTCTCATCCACAACCCTGCCCCAGCCTTTGACTGACTTGCATTTAGAGCAAAGAACATGGCTTTAGGGTTTGTGGGGGTTTTTGTTTGTTTGTTTGGTGGTTGGGGTTTTAAAATTTTTTTTTTATGCAAGCAGTGAAGCTTAGCTGCCTTCAGCTACTTAACAGCAGCAACACAGCCAGTGATTTGAACAGAACAATCACATATTCATCTGGCCTTCCCACTCAAACATGATGAAAAATGTGGATAAAAACAATTTCTCCTTTGTCCGTATTTCAAAACTCACCTCACCCTCCTCACATGGGCAGAGTAACAACTGTTTTCCTTACAGGGCAAGGATTTAGCTAAGCCCTGTGGTTAAGTGAGAAATATTCCTAAGGCTTCAGCTTGCAGGGCTTATACCTGGGTTGACTTTCACCCAGAGGTCAGGGCTGGTCAAAACTCACTCCAATCCATGGGCTTGGCCAAAGGGCCCCTTCAGACCCCAAGGACAGATATAAACCCCTTTCCTTTAAAACCCAGTGGTTTTCTCTCCATTGTCATGCCAAGTGTTTTAATTCAATGTTGTGCCAGCTCACCTTTGCATTTGAGACAGAAATGTCTGCACCAGGCCTGGAATTAGTCAGAGATGCAGCAGTGAGGGACAAAGACGTTATATAAAAGACCTTTCCCTCCATCTCTCTGGAGATGCTTTCCCTGGCTGAGCCCTTCAGGAAGCTCACAGGCTCAAGGCATTATTTTGCTAACCAAAAGCAGGCAAACTCAGCATGGCTCTTCTGCTCGCTCAAACAGTGCAACCCTGGTTCTCTCAATGACAGGCTTGTAAAATTCACATTGCTTACAGAGTGATAATCCACACTAACCTAAAAAGCATTTTTGCCCTTTTTCTTTTTTAAATTACTTTTTGTAACAGCAACCTCAGTCTGGATGCAGTTCAGCATCTATCAGGGCCTTCATGCAGCATCACTGTCCTGAAAAGGCAGGAACATGGCAGTGAAACCCAATGTCCCCACACCTGATGCCTTTTCTAATGGAAATTCTTACGAAACTGTGCCTTGGATCAGCCCATTTGGAGAGCCAAAAGTCATCCCAATGTCCAGAAACAAGAACTGAGAAATCTCCTGGGATGTAGGATCAGGGACTCTGGGATCTCAAGAGGTTGTGCTGATCCTTTGGGTTGCCCTTCTTCCCCGGGTACGAGGGCAAAGCTGCCAGTGCAGCACAGCAGTGGAGAGATCTTTTCTGTCTGTACTGTGCTGCCTGTGACAGACACGAGCTGCAGGGATATTCTTACAGCCCTGGAAGCCTGCAGTGACACCGTGCTCAGGGGTGTGATTGCCCTGAAAGCCTGCAGTGACACCGTGCTCAGGGGTGTGATTGCCCTGAAAGCCTGCAGTGACACCGTGCTCAGGGGTGTGATTACAATGGGTTTTACTGAGCTGATGAAAATACCCCACGAGTCCCTGGCACGGGTCCCCTTCAGAAACGTGCACAGAAGCAGCACAGCCATGACAAAGAAGGGGCCCTTTCCAAAGGGGCTCAGCTCTACCCACCTGGGGCCCTTGCAGACCCTGGCACCTTCTCTGATTGCCATTTGTGAGGCCTTGGTGGCTGCAGCACGCCAGTGCCCCCAGCCCTGCGCCAGGGCTGGCACCAGGCGCGGGCAGGAGATGCTGCTGGTGCTGCCAGTCCTGCTCCACAAGGCAGCCTGACTCCAGCCAGGCTGCTGCTGCTCCTGACTCACCTGCCAAGCCTCATCACACTGCTGTCACCTGGCTAGGAGGTGACAAAGGCCTGGGGAACCTGCCAGCTTCGGGCAGTGCCAAGCTCTGGCTGGGGCAGCTGGGCCGGGTCAGCCGCTTCCTCCGCAGCTCAGGCAGGGCACGTGCTGCCCACACAGCCTGGGCTCTGCCAAAAACCATTCCCCTCCCCACCAGCAGCAGCTCAGACACCAGCTGGCCCATGGCAGCTGGCTCTGATCAGCTCCTCTCAGCAGTGGCTGCTCCCCACGTGCCTCTGGCCAGCCTGGACAAAAATGGTCAAAGATGCTCCACTGAAAATCCCAACCGAGGCAGCTGCAGCCAGCTCCCCATCAGGTCAATGCTGATGGGCCACAAACAGCTGGAAGTGTTCACATTTCTCCTCCCTCCTCCTCTTTAGCTGGTTTGAAGTCATGTGAAGGGAATTAATTTTTAAGCAAATCCTGCGGGATTTCTTGACTAAAGTGAATGAGACCAAACAGGAGCCTCATGTAAGAAGAAAAGGGGAGCGAACCTCACCAAGTCAACCAAAGTATGAAAACTCATAAACCCAGAGAACATCCCTGAAGGCAGATGAAAAGCATGAACAGAGCTAGGAAACAACAAATTTTAAAATTATATCTACCTTTCTTCTTTGGCCTACAACACCCTCAAGGTACTGGTGGTCAGGAACAAAGTTATTTGTGGGGAGGCTGGTCCCGAAAACATCTCCAAGAACTCCTGATCTGCCCAGGCTGGGGGTCCCCACACACCAAACACAAGGTCTGGTGGCTGACCAGGTGGAGACACCCTAGCAGGGCCATCAGAGGGGACAAGAAATTATCCCTACCTGCTGCTGGCAGTGAAAGGGGACCCTGCCACAGCTGCCCTGTCCTGAGGGCAGACAGCTCCAGCCCTGCTCCACAGCTATGGAAAAGCAGAAAAGAAACAATTCCTGTGGGCCTTGTTTGGGGAACAGGGAGGAAAAATGAAACCTCCTGGAATTGGGGATGTGAGGATGTGATGTTTTGCCACCTCTGGCACACCCTGAGGGCTGTGAAGCAGGAACAGTACAACAGTACTTACCCAAAACTGTCCCAGCCACTCAGGACTGGCACAGGGCTCTCTGGTCCTCAGGTGAAAGGCACCACCAAAATGTAGAGTGCTGCTCTGGTCAGGGGCTGTGGGTGCCTGGCACCCAGAGCTGGCAGAGGGCTCACCCTCTGTGCCCCCAGCCAAGGCTCCAGCCTCGCTGGCATCCTGCGTTCCCAGCTGGCAATCCTGGGCTCCTGCCCTGCCATCACACTGTGCCACCTCATCCCTCACTCACAGGGCAAGTGGACCCTGCCTGGCCTTGCATGGAGCTGCTGACTCAGGTGCTGACAGCAGTGGGCTGTTCTAAAGTGGAGTTACTCACAAACGTGGGCAGCTCTGATGGTGAAAGCAAACACCAGCTGGCACCAAAAACCGGCATTAGGAAATTCAGTCAGCAAACCACAAATTGATCTGTAGCACACCCAGCCCGCTTTACTGCCTGACTTCTTGCTGTGCAATAAACCAAAAAAGCAATCTGAGTCCAGCTTACAAAACAGCAGCGCTTCAGGAAAGCTGTGGGGACAGAAGGAAGGTGTGTTAACGGCAGAGCTGGAATGAACCCTGAGCAGAAAGCACTCTCCAGGGAAGCACAGCCCACGTGGGACTGGCACAGGGAATGGGGAAACACCTCCAGCTTGGTTAGACCTTGATGTTGCTGAAATACAGGGCTCAGCAGCCCACACGAGTGAAACCCAAGCTCAAACCTGTCAGAGCTTCAGCTGCACCCTGCAGCCCGAGCTCAAAACACACAAGGCTGCATGGGAGCACTGCCTGTGTCAGAGCTGGAAACTCTGAATGAACACATCCCACTGAGGTATCCCACAGATCTGCCTTGGCAGACTATCACGCTTCCAGCAGCATTCCCAAACTGATGTCCTGTCCCAACTTTGACTCTTCATCTCACCTGAGATACCACCAGGTAGGTTTCTGCCCTTGGAAAAGGACTCCTATGGAAGGTATGATGGCTGACATTTCAGAGATTTCAGTTCTTGCCATATCTCCCCATCTTTCTCCTCACACTTGTTTCACACTTCTAACAGAAGCAATTTCCACTTTGCTGTGGCTAACACATGGCCAAGAGTAAAGGGAACTGCTGCTCCCATTATCCATGGGGTGGCACTGAGCTTCCTGGGGCAGCAGGACCAGATCACCTGCCTGGCTTCCAACCACCAGTGCCTACAGAGGCTTTCCTGCCACCTCTCTTCCATCCCTAGTGCAGGGATGAGCCCCCTCCTGCTGTCCCCCTGCCAGGAGACCACTTCCTCCCACTCTCCTGTCAGCCCATGCCAGCACCTACACAAGTTCTTCAGCAGCAAAACACTTTCTCCAAGTCTCCATCACCAACTTCGTAAACAAACACCTCAGAACTCTGGCACAAAATATAACCATGGAATCTGAAGCTCTCAAAGCCAGACAGAGATGAGTTTTAATGCATCTGAGGGGAAAGTGCACATTTATGTGCTAATACAAACTGAACAAAAATTAACAAAGGAGAAAAAAAAAGAAACTTAAAGGAAACCTATCAGATATACTGAATGTGTGTCTTTAGGAAAAACTGATTCTCAAACAAAACCTGCTATGATAGCACACTACTTCTATCATTTTAGAGTAAATATATATTTAATTAGAGCAATCTGTGTTAGTCTGGTATATTAAGGCATGCACTAATTGTGAATTTGGAGTGCAGCAACAACACTTTCAGTTTCCAGTGTCCGTCAAAATAGTGGTTTTGGACACAGATTCAAAGCATCAAAAACCTTAAAACAAAGAGTGAATTAATAAATACCTGCAGAACAAATGCTGAAAGGGCAAATTCAATACTACAGCAACACAGAAATTTCATCATTTCACATTTCAAAAAACATTTCAGAAATTCCATCCATTTCAAACAGGTTTGGAGCCCACCACCTGATGAGATTAAAGCCTCCCTTCTTTTTATGTGAGCACAGCTCATGAAGAAAAGGAAAGAGACTTGGGGAAATATTTACATGACTAATACATATACTTGCACCAGGCATTAATACATAATGTCTTCTTATCTTCAGTGACACGATCTTTCAGGCAAAAAAAAAATCAAGTCATCTGCAAACACGTCGTGTCTTTTAAAACATAAATATTAATGCAGAACTCAGTGCATTTCAAAACTCAGTGTTTTGATTAGAATGTGAGGAATGAGTGAGCCAGGAATTAAACCCAATTATAGTAACTAATTGCCATAATGCTGTGGAAAAATGCAGACCACAGTCTTTGCTTGAGGTTGGAAGACACTCAGAAGCAACTTTCACTGGCATTTTACAGCTGTAGCAATTTAGAAGAAATTCAGAGGAACAGAAATTACTCTTCTTGGTAAAGTTAATGAAAGGCTGGTGTTTGATTTGGAGCAATTTTAAGAAGTTCTGTCTGTATTCTTCTATTCAAATCAAGTATGTTTAAAACCTTCAAGATCTTTTTAATTTTAAAGGCTTAGCATAATTATAATAAAGATAGGTTACATTTAGTGAATGTTGACATGTTTGATTTTCATTAATAGACACCTAGGCAGCTGATGCTGCCTGGCTTTCAGAATGAAAGGTTAGCCTGGCTTTTCAAAAAAAAAGAAATTTAATAAAGAAAATAGGCACATCTCTGTACTTATTTTCAATCCAAATGGCTCTTGTGGCAACAGACAAGTTCAGAACCCATTTGAAGCAGTGTAAAGAGGAAGAAAGACAGAGCAGCTCCTGAGCCTGCCAGCGTCACCTCTGCCCTTTTCATGCTGGAATGGCATCTGTGACATCAAGTCTTAGAGGGCATTAACTGTGCAAAGGCATTGGTGTCCCCTGCTCCAAAACCACGGGCTGGGAGCACCCCAGGCTCCGGAGAGAACTCCAGAGCGGAGCAAGAGGAAGGTCCAGGGCTCCTGCCCACAGGGAGCTCTGCTCACACTGCAAGATAAGGAGTCCCAAACCAGCTTGTTAAATTCACACAGGCCTTAACCCACCAGGCTCTCCCTTCAGCAGCACTACAAGCAAACAGGGAATGTGTGGTTTTACTGTGTAATGAGTTTGACCAAGAGTGAGGGAACCAACACAAACTTCCTCCTCTCACGCTGATAATTTTGTCTGTTTTATTTCTTATCCATACACTGTGTCCTGCCTTGCCCACGAGTGCATGGGCTGTCTACTGCAGGGTGTATCCCTCTGCTGACAGGACTGGCTAGTGATGTGAGTGTCTGGGCCTTCTGCATCTCTGGAAGAAATAAATCCAGACTCTAACATTACCCCAATTCCAAGTTATTGTACTGGTATTTTAGCAGGAATGAGTGTAACTTCATGAGAACAGCATGAACATCTGATGCCTCTCAACGCCTCAGTGCCAAACAAATCATCACCTTCTGCAGGCAAAAATACTCTTCTGATGTTTCCCTGCCACTGCCTAAAACTGTAAACTGTGCAAACAGTAAATTCAGTTTTACTCCAATTGCTTTGTCTGCTACAATTAAGTGCCAAGTATTGTCCTCAGTGGTATTTGTTGCCCCATGTTTCCATAATGGATATCATCTCCCCCTCGGACAGGAAACTTTTAACTGTGCCTGGTAGGTTTTCCTTTGGCAGGGAAGATGGAATAGTTCATTGAGAATAACATTTGTTCATCTTTGGCAATGTTGTCTTTAGCAAAGATTTTAAAAAAGTTTCTGTCATTCAAACAACCCCAGTGAGGCTCAGTTTTAATTCATTTAAAAAATAAAATCACACAATCTTTCTGTTAAACTCTTGGGACTGTTCTTTCTGGGATTTGTTTGGTTTTTTTTTTTCTTGAAATGCAAAGGAAGATATTATAGCTTAAGAATTGCAGAATAAGCAGAAGAAAGAAAATGAAGGGGAGGAAGACTTAGGAAAGTTCTTTTGGCAAACCTGCTGTTTAAAAAGAATACCACCAACAGCTTANAAAAAAAAAAAAAAGTCATTAAATAAAGCAAGGCAACTGTTAAGGGGAAATAGGTCACCATGAGCTGCAGCTTCCAGGGGTCCAGCAGGAACTGGGAATAGCACTCCAGAGCAAGTAGCAAAGGTAAAAATTTATCCTGGGTTATTACCTGCTTTTCCTGAACACAACAAAAAAATCCAAACACATTAACTTATTACCTTTATGACATATGTTAATATGTAAAATAACAGCGTAAGGAAAGGTAGCAGAGGCCAAAGAGAGGAGGACAATGCTGTTTATGTGTGCCCCGTGCCCACCAACACCAGCTCCTCATCCCCAGGAAGGGCAAATCCCAGCACCAGTCACCCTGGATACCTCCTCAGGGCCCTTGATGTGCATCACAAGGGACACACATGCAATGACACCACCACAGTGAAACTCTGGGGCCTCTGGCTCAGGCCACAAGCAGGGTAACACCACAGCATCCACCACAAGAGGAAGGTGCAAAACCAGCGTGAAGTCACTGCTAAGTCTCTGTACCCAGGAAATTTTTATAAAAGGAAGAGATGAAACAAGGAGACTTATAAAGAACTACATTTATTTTTGTTTACAGCAGATATCATAAATAAAGCTAAAACAATTTTCACCGTGTGCAAAATACAGAATTTCCATGTGAAAATTTAAATACAGAATTAAAAACTATTTAATAAAAATATTCAGTTAAGATTATAAAGTAAAATGAAGACAGAAGATTTAGGAGGAGAAGGACAGAATCCTCACTGGGCAGGAAGAGCAAGGAAGACTCTGCAACAGAGAGTAAAAAACACAGCAATAGGAAGTGGTTTGAAATGGCAGACCTTTATGTCATGACCTTCATATTAAAGCATGCTGAGCTTTGTAACAACACACTGCAGCCCTGAAATACATTGGGAATCACATCCCAGCCATTTGTGCAGGAAATGACATTTGAAACAGAGACATTCTGTGTGGGCACAGCATGGGGACTTTCAGAGCCATCAAGTCGTTTTAGGATACCCACACAAATAAATACAATTGGCTGAGTCATGCAAATGTACAGACCAGCAAGATAAGGAGCCTGGGGCTCTGGCCCTGCTGCCTTCCACTTTCTGGCTGAGGTGTGTGATGGGGCAGATGGCAGAGGATGTTTGGCCCTTCCTAAAACTGCTCCTAGGATCAATTCTTCCCTTTGAGAGGGGCTCTCAGCAGGGACAGCTGGGTACTTGCTGGTCAGCCTGAGCCCTCGGTTCTTGCTGGGATTCATTTCCCCTTCTAGCCTGTCACCTAGTGATTATACAAACTGGAACTCATGTAAAAAATACACACAAAATAGCAGTGGGATTCAGTCGTGGAGAGGGCTGGCAACGCCTCGTGCAGCGAGAGAAGCCCAACCATCAGTGCCAAGCAAGGCCCAGGTAATAAAACCACTCCAACCAAAGCACTCTGGAACTTGGCAGGTTGACAGGTCAGCCTGAGAGCCACATGCACTTTCAGGCCCGCCCACTTGGGGTGTCACTTGGGGTGGAAGACTAGAATTTGTGTGGTTTTGGCTACTTTGTCTTTTACACCACACTTTTCCAGTAGGAAAGCAGGGAAGTGCTCAGACACTGCTTGCTCATGGAGTGTGTGAGCTCGATGCAAGAGGTGCTCACGTTAACCCAGGGAATCAGCTGGGTAGGCACACCCTGCCCTTATTTTAAATTTTTCCTTCAGCTCTTTGAAAGAAATAAGGCTTTAACAAGTTCTTTCAATAAACCCTTTACTTGCCTAACTTACCTTAAAGGCACAGGGAAGCGCACATGCACAGACACAGAGAGAAAAACATTCCCTACAAAGAGCACAGACATTACCTTTTCTAGAATGTGAACTCAGCAACAGGTTAAATAATCATGCCAAAGCTCCATTAATATACCAGACACACAGATTGCTCCAACAGTTACAAAAAAACACCCCAACACACACAATGAAATGCTTTCAAACAACAGGGTTAGTCATGTAATTTTGGAACTGGAAAAAAAATCACCTGAGTGCAGAAAGGCTTCAGCCAGTGAGCGGGTGCAGCACCGGAATGTTGAATTGGACTAAAAGCAATGAGGGAGATTGGCAGAGAAGACAGCAGGGAAGAAAACACAGAACTTCACTTGGTTATGTAGGAAAGCACCAGAAAGATTACATTGGTACAAAGAACAACTGGCCAAAATGAAACTGCCTATTTTTCATTCAATTATCAATGAGGACAAGCAGGTTATGAGTATTACTAGCAGAACATTAAGATGAAGTCAAAATATCAACCAATTGGAGTGATACCAATAAAATAACCCTCCCAACAGAATCACCTGCAAAATCCCAGTGGAATATGCATGGTAATTAAGATTCCTCAGAAAAACATTTTCATTATGCAAGTTCCTGAATTCTCTTGTGGAAATGTAGGGATTTATGCCCCATTATACAAATCTATATAAAACCAATACCATATTTTAATTTTTTTTTAAATCTTATTTTTACACTTTCTACTGATAAGATTCACTTGGTTTAAGTTCATTGGCCAGAGATTTCCAAGTTTTTTACTACATCACCATTTTCTCTATGTTTACCATGATGCTCACTCTGCCAAAGTAAACAGCAGGAGAAAACTTTAGGAAGAAGTGTTCTTAAAGACTCTTCTATTGACAAACTGAAACCAAAATTGATGGCATCCCAAATTTGGAAACTTGACCACCCAGCAGTTTGCTGTGTTGCAGTGTAACCACACTGCAAACTGCCTCCTTTTCAGGGTGAAAGAGTTACTATCATGAAATAATTAAAAACAATACAGTGTTTCCAAGTCAGGTTTTTTAAATGCTGTAAGAAAGGTACAGATACATTACATATATGCAGATGGCCACCACATAACTGTAATTATTGCTGTGTCCACTCAATGTTGTAGCAAAGTTTGGCCAAATACATGTTTGAGCATTAATGGCAATTTATGTCAAAGGAATGCTACTTTATATCTAACCATTTTCTTCAAGCACTTTTTCAAGTTCTGTGCATAAAAATAACAATTTTTCCGCAAAATACATAACCACTCTAAATGTGAAAAGCTGATCCTCATAGTTTAAAGAAAGTTAAACTATCTAGAAGAAAGATTCAGTTTGTCATTTATTTTAAACAGCAGACACATTTCCTTTTCATACCTAAGAGGCAAAACAATTCAAATAATCTTTTCCCACATTATATTAAATCAAATCAAATCAAATCAAATCAAATCAAAACAAAACAAAACAACAAACCCCAAAACCTGCCAGCCCATAGGCAGCACAGTCATTTGAGACCACTGGCAGGTGATCCTCAATTTTGGTACTAACTGACTGCAACAGTATTTCCTACTGTTTACACCACATTCTGCTGGCTACAAATAAATGCTACAGATGCTTTTCATTTTAGGCTACATATATTGCCATGTTTAAGGATTTACCTATTTCCTGGTAAACTCCTGGATATAAATAAGTATTTGAAAGGCAGGGAGCATGCTTACCTTGCTGGCTAACTAGACTGAAAGAAATGAGCATTGGGATGTCACTGTGTCCTTGCTGTTTAACAGGTTAGGGTACACCTGATTAAGGTTGAGGGACATCTGCAAGACCTTTACTCATCTGCTGCTCCGTGTAATAGAATTTCACCTTTCTGCCACCAGCTGCACACGTTGAAATGAATTACCCAAGTAAGAAGTTATCGCCTAAGAATACATCTCTAGGCTTTTGATGTTTGTTCTAAACCTGTATTTTTAAAAAATTCCAAAAGACACTGGGAGCAGTGCCTGCTCAGAGGCACAACAGGAGTGACTTCAGTTACAGAGGAGTGCTCCCTAAATTGATATTCCTCCTATCAGCCACCAAATGAGGAAGCCTTGACTTGAGAAGTGGCTGGTCTACTTCTTTCTACCAGTTCCTTTGACTTAAAATTTCAATCAAGCCTTCACTCAGCTATCATTTGCTCTTCAAATTTATTGAAAAACTTCAAATAAATTAGTAGAACAGATAATACTCACTATCAACAAAAGGTACCCATCACATGTAAAGCAATGTAAAAGGCATGACTAGGAGAAATGTGAATTATTATGATTTTTTTGGAAACATATTCATGCAAGTTCTCATAACCTAGAGCAAAGATGAAAGCAAGAAAAAAAGAAAAAAAAAAAAAAAAAGCTATGTGCCATACTTAGGTTTCAAGCCCCAATAATTTGTCAGAAATATTCCTGAAAGAATGCACATTCTTTCATGGTCTAACTGAAAAAAGGAAAAAAAAAAAAAGCTGGGGAGAGTAGAAAGAAAAGTGGTTTCAAAATTCACCATCTTCTCCAATGGTCTGATCACAGATTAAAACAGGGGGGAAAGAACCTAGGAAATATCCTTCATCTGACTCCATGTTCTGGAAATGTATTTGGACACTGTCCTTCATGCTCTACCATACAGTACATTTTAAGTTGAAAACTTCCATTGTACCTCGCTTCTATCGGAAGGAATCCACCATTCCACGAAGCCGCATGTGAAATTGCACGAAGAGCAAGAAAACAAAACCCTGCAAACCAAAACTCCCCTCGAGAAAATAGCCAGGCTGTTAACTTTGAAAATCTGAAAGGCACGGCTGAGCAAGACACAGCAGAAGGATTCAAACCCTACAGAATCTTTTCACCGACTCAAGCACGTTCTCAAGTGAGAGCTCTGCTTCCCGGTACATGTGAGTGAGTACCTCTAGGAGAGCACAGAGGAGTGGCACCCCAAGGCTCAGGAGTTCATACAGGTAGGTATAGTTATATGCATTGTCCCTGAAATGGAGGTGGGTAGCGTGCAGGACACCATGCATCCAGTTAGACAGGCGGCTGGGAATGTCAAGCAGATCCCTGGTCACCCGCAGGGGCCAGCTTAGCGCGCCCCGTAAGAAGGAAGTCAGGATACCTGGGGACCTGTCCTCTGGACTGCTAGCAGTGGATAAACTGCTTTCTGTGGTGATCTCTGTGGGTCTGGCTTCCACCTTCTTCCACGCCTCTATCGCCTCCTTAGAAAAAGCATTAAAAAATAAAGTGTTAAATATGCTTCTAAAAGGCGTAAGTCCAGTTTCTGCTACTGCCTTCAAGTCTTTATATACATTCTCATTTCCAGTTGCCCCTAAGTTCAACTTTACTTTGCACAGAAAAGCTGAATTCCACTGAGAACCAGATTATAGATATGCTAAACTCACAGAACGAGGAGGTTTGTATTTTAGCACTGATCTTACTGCACGAGGTAGAAAACATGAATTAAAAAAATCCACATGAACACACAACATGAACACACAACACACAAAATCCACATGAACACACAACTGTTGCACCCTGCCCCAGATAAAGCTGCCTCAACATTGCATTGTCAATAAAATCACTCCATACCTTTGCATGGATCTGTATTGTTGCCCTTCTCTTTCTGTGTTTCGTACTGATTTTGCAGTGCGTAAAATGAGGTTTACAGTAAAATTTACCTACAAGAGGGAAAAATCAGTTATAGGATATGTTATCTATACATACATGGACTGAAAAATCACTGTTGCGTCTATAAAAAACCAAAACCAGGATAATGAACAGTTGGGCAGCTAAAGGAATGGAAAACCTGGCACTGATTCTGATTTACAGCTCTGAATAGGTTTCTTTTACAGATTTGCACATTAGTTCAATAACACAAGGTCATTTATCTACCTCTCAGGTATAAGATTAATAAACAGCAAAATAACAACATCCCATAAATACCAAGTCACATACCAACACAAGACATCAAGCCAGGAAAAAAAAAAACCAAAACCAAAACAAAAAACCCACCCAACCAACAGTCAAATAATCTGATCAAAAAGACATCTTTACAGACTCCACTGAAAAAGAACCACTTTGACCTTCAATCTTTTTGCAGAGGGAGATGACGTTAATACTCTGATCTACTCAAATACTTTGGGAGAGGCAAAAGAATCTCTATTCAGTTTAATAATTCCATTCCAAACTAAAAAAAAAAAAAAAAACCAAAAAAAACCCCAAGGAAAACCCCAGGATTTAGGTGGGATGAAGCACTTCAAGATCTGAACCTCCTGCTCTACAACAGCCTGGAGCCTGGAATAAATCACACTGTGCTTGGCCAGCCCTACTGCTTTCAACTCCTGACCATAACATCCTAACAGAAATATCCTACATTCCCTGCATCCATGTCAATCTGCCACTGTTATGGCTTCTCCTTATAGATCACATTATTTAATGGCCAGTTTTAAATGGAGATAAGAACAACTCTATCTTATTGGAGAAACCTCACCCCTTTTTCCCCCCCTTACTTTGACCTGTGATTAGACAAAGTGCATTTTGGTCACTCAACTTGTTTTCCACTGAGGATTTCTTCATCTACAGCTCATGTCTGACACAACTCAACTTTTGAAAGACTAGGACTGCAAGTACAAGGACTCAAAGATCAGCAGGGACACAAACAGCACACTTGGCAGACCTCATCCTGACTGTGCTATCACGCCAGATCTTTCTCCTTAGTTCCGCTAAAAGCACCAATACTCTGACATTTCAAAATACTCCTGAATAGCTCCTACATTACCTTCCTCAACATCAAAGGCATAAATTCCTAAGCGGAGTGTTGTAGAACATATTTCACACTTGAAGCACTCCCTGTGAAAGAAGTGCCCTTCTGCACTCAGCCGCTCCATGACATAGACCCGTTTCTTGCAGAAATAACAGATGTCACTCCCCCCAATGGACTTGGGGAATTCTTTTCGCAGAGAACCCTGTTCAAAGATAAAAACAGAACATAAAGCTGTGGCTCCACACCCAGATATAAATCCTTATGAAGGGGGCAGCTGCTTTAGCTGCTTGAAGCATTTCACAGCACCCTCCATGCAAAATTACAGTAAGCATCAGTCACCTTTTTTATTACTCATCATTGCAATTCTTCAGGTTTATGCAGCAATTAATAGATCAGATATCACAAGGACTTTGAAGGGGTCTTTGGTGCTGGACTTGCATCCAGTTTCCCTCTGGGAGTTCACCACCATTTTGATTACTCAGGTCCAAGAGCAGCATCATCCCTGAGCGCTCCCTCATCACCCTGCACCATCCCAGCTCAGGGACTCATGTCTCTCTCACAAGGTGAAGACACACCTCACCAGCCTCCAACAGCAGACTGGCATCTGTAGCCAGGCAAGAAAACACTCTGAACTCTCAGTTCAGACACAATCTGGAGGGAAATGCAGGCTTGTGTTTTAAGGTCCAGGAGGAAAAGCAGTCAAGTCTTCAATGCTGCTGTCTGAACCACGCTTCCCATCGCCACAGCCGTGCCTCCCCTCCCAGCCATGCTCCTCCCAAGACTACAGCCCAACCTGGGCTTGTTTAGCTTTAAAAATCCCTTTGTCCTACCACACACATTGAGAACATTTTTAATGCATTCAAAATACAATCTATATTAACCACATGAAACTATTTTGAAAGTTTGTTGAAATTAGACTGGTAATTAACATTCTTTAATTGCTACAAATCTCCTCCCGTCTTACATACACATGCAAAAGGTACAGAAAAGTGAACCAGAAATTGATTTGATGCCACTGGACTTCTCTTTTCTTATTAGAGGCAGGTATGAGGATGTTACTTTGCATTACTGTGTTGTGGTTGGTTACAGGTTGGTACAGGTGAGTGTGCTGTGCCTGCCACACCCATCACCACCTCCCTCCCCTTCCACCATCCCTGCTGCCACAAGAAAGGTACCACACGTGGGATGGAGGAGGAAAAGTCCAAGGCACATTCAGACAGCAGCACGCAGTCCACACAACTCATCTTTCATTTGTGAGCAAAAGTCAGCCTTGGAATAATTTTTTAATGTTAAGTAGAACTCACAATTGTCATTGTCACATAGTCTTGTTGACAACTTCTCAACTTCTTGATTAGAAGTTGAGAATTCTATTCCAGATCTGCCATTAGCAATCCATTTTGCTCAGATGGATCATTTTAGAGCATGAATCTTTCCAAACAAACAACCATGCAAATGGAAAACCACACGTGCTTTTAAAACCATGGTGTTAATAGATCAGATAGTTACAGTGAAGCTGAAACAACCGAGTTTAGTGCTGGCTGGTAAGTAAAGTGTCATCACCACAACACAACACCTTACTTGGCTTCCCAGTACCTGACAACTCTGAGTGGTGGAGGCAGCAGATGGAAAGTGAGGAATTGGGCAAGAACCTGCAGCTCTGTCCAGAGACCGCTTCTGAATTCAACACAGAACAGCGTCAGAGTTGAGAAACAGCCCTCTTCAAAAGGAGGCACGGTGACTCAGCACTCGAGTGTTAAAAATAACTGCACAAGCATGTACTGCACAAAACTTTCTTTAGAAGCCACCCTGAGTAATAACTGTCTCCTGTTACTAATTCTACAGTAATTACATTTAATAAAAGCCTCCTGAAGTTTTAATTCACGCAGTCAAGTAACATAAATATACACAGAAGACGTGGAGAGCAGCATTTCCATCAGCATATTGTGCCAATGTGCACTTGATTCCTTTGCAAAGTGCTACACCTTTCATAAGGCTTCAAGTGCTCCACAGCTGGGGTCTTAAGTCAGGATGGCATTCCGGGAACATTACTCTTAAGTCAAGTTACTGTTTCTTTGTGAGTTTAGTCTTACCAGATCAAGCTGTGGCTTGGGTCTGTGATCATTCACATACAGATTTACAAGAACTTCAGCCACAGCTCCAATTGCACGTGAGACCTTTCCTACAGTCGTCTAACCGGGAAAGGGGAGAAGATGAAGAACAGAAGGAAGAGCTTTAGTTACCCTTGAAAGAGAATTTAAGGACAAAAAAGGACAAGAGTGATTTGGGCACATGCAAACATCGATACAGGGAGGCAGGAGAAAGAGCAGAGTGGAAGTCCAGCAGAGCACAAGCATGTCCATGCATGACCAGCGTGGGCCAGCTGGGGCCACAGAGGCTTCTGTGCAGCCCACAGACTTTTCCCTGAGGATGACTGAGAAGTTCCTGATGGGAGCAAATGCTTCTCCTCAAGGCTTCCTGCTGTGTCCATGAAAGGCTGAGCTGGGAGCCACTGCCTGGCTATCTGAGCTGCACATTCTGACATTAAAAAAAACCCTTATTGTTCACTTCAACTTCTCTGGGACTTGGTTGTTACATTTCAGAACGGGGGTGGGATTGAACTCCACATTAACACTCCCCAAACTGTGACATTTCAGGGACCACTCCATGAAAATGTATGAGCCAAGTCCCACACAGAAATGTTTTTGTTGGTGCTCACAGGGCAACCATTTGCCCTCTCCCCAGTGACTCATCGTGATGCCAGGGAAAACTGGAGAAACCACGCTCGTGAGAGGGAAACATCTCCTTTAATCTGCTTCATCACACTGCTGCAGCCACAAAAGTTAGGCTGGTTTTAACCAAAGGTATCCATCAGGCCTGCAAGGAGCCAGCAGTGGCTTAGGCTGTGGCTCCAAATGCACAGCAGACAGACCTGTGACTGCATGGTCCATACTTCCCTGCCAAGACACCTGTCTGGGACTGGGAAATGGGAAAAGTGTGTGTGCATGAGTGTGAGAGTGGCAGCAAGTAGGTAGGTACTCTGGTCCTGGGAAAAAGACAGTAAAGATTTCACAGATTTACAGAAATATTTTCTACCCTAAATCAAACTTCCCGTAGTGATTGGGATTTCAGCTTTCTAATCAATGTAAGATCCCACAGCCTCTCTGGTAGCAAATTCAGCAAGGGCCATCCTGGTCTGGAACTCTGCTTCTGAAGCCAGGGCACTGTTTTTGCCATGAGGACAGATCCCTTGTATCATATCTAACACTCAATTTGCCTCTCACAGAGCCCAAATCTCAAGGAAGGCCCCCTCTTCCAGTGAAATTATTTATCCACTGCCATCACACCAAGTCCTGACAACTGAAGGTGTTAAAATACTGGAAAGTTACCATGAAGAAAGGAGAAAAATATAAATGCAACGGTATTCAGAATACTTTAAAACTATTCTAAAGCATTTTCTATCAAGTTTAAAAACACTTATAATGCACTGTGGGTGTGTTTTCAGAAATTATTTTGGATAAAAAAATTCAAGGGAACATGTCCAACCCTTTGCAGCTCCCTTTATCTTTTGAGAGTTATTCATAATTAACTTGATACCCAGGCAGGTACAAAATATACACATTAAGACTACAAAGGCCATTTAAGGGACAACTTTCTGTCCTGTTTGATTTTGTTTAGTATAAAAAGACTTTAAAATATTATTCAATATCTGGACAACTTGTGGGTAACAACTGCAAAGTTAACTGCTAATTACATACCACAATGCTGTCCCAAGTGGCACACCAATTTATAAACCACTACAAGAAGTGCTACTTGCTGCTACAGGAAAACTATGTTCCTTTGATTTGTTTAAGAACATGGAACAAAAAAAAAATTCCTCTCCAAATTTTGCACCTCTAAATATGCTGAGCAATTTCTAGGGCATGTACAGGTTCTTGTCCACAAGATCCAAGGTAAAAGAAAGTGTTCAAAGTCAGTTGAAGCAGAAAGTTTTCTTTGAACTAGATAAATACTGGAACAATCAGTTAAATAACAAGGCTGTGCTTAAAGTTCAAGTAGTTGAATTTCAGGAAAAGTACCCTTGAGCCTGAACTACACCTTGAAAGTCATCAGGTTGGCTGATTTCTGTTCTCCATCCATTGGAACAATCTATGTCAACATGAAAGCAGTCAAAACATGAAAATTGCATGTTTATACGCACTTTAAAAATGTTATTAAAAGGAAATATTCCTATAATGAATGTGAATTCCTATTCCAAGTAAAAGCAAGTGAGATTTCAACTTAATTTAGCAACAATGCCCTTAAAACCATGCTTTAACTTTTGGTCAGCCTTGTGTTGGTCAGGCAAGAGATGTTTGTTGTACATCCCTTCCAAGAGAACTATTCTGCTCTGTTCAAGTGCCACTCAGTCACCAACCAGAAACATCAAGGCAGGATGAGGATCCACCAGGGCAGTCCCAAGAGCACCTGGCACCCTCAGAGACATGCAGAGAATGTCCTTAGTGCCCCTGATGCCACTGCAGAGAATGTCCTTAGTGCCCCTGAGGCTACTGCTCTACTGAAGTCACCCACAGCTCTGTAATGCTGGCGGCACTGTCTGCATGGAACAGGCTCCTGCTCACAGTCCAGGCAGCTCTATGCCACCAGCTTTAAAGCCTTGGCTGAACAGGAATCCCAAGGAGTTACCTTACACAGTGAATTTCAGGGAACAACCAAAAAACACTTAAAAACCCCAAGTGTTGGTGATTTCCTCAGACTGGTGGTCTGTCAGTGACACGCTGCTTTTCAGCAGGTTGACCAGGGTGGTTATTACCATGTGAAGAGAAAGCTGCCTTCTGTATTTCCCTGTGTTATTATTCAGAACTGCACAGCCAGCCATGTAAGCCTCAGTAGCATTCTCATAAAACAAAGGAAACATGCTCTCTGCCTCCAAAAGCATACAATGCTTTCCCTTTGTTCTTTCATATCCTTAATGAGTTTCCTGGTCTTATTTTGCTTTGAGGGTGATTTATTTACTTTTCATACAAGCTGCTACGTGTATTTTCCCTCTGTGATAAACAACATTTGAGTAATAAGTTACTGTGTGTAGGGAACACCCCAGCCCTGCTTGCTGCTGGTAATGAGAGTCACGTCACTGAAGGGAAGTTGTTGGTCCAAGCTCTGCAGGGAGTAAATTGATTGCAAAAACGTCCCAGTTCTTTACGACACACCGTGTGGATTCACTCATGCAAAGCTCAGATGAACAGAGCTTTCTGAAGGTCAGTCCAACCTTGAGCAGAAAACAGGAATAACCAAAGCCCAGCCTGTAATACAATCCATGCTAACTCATAATTCTAGCTATGTGAATTCTGACAGCTGATGGAAGCTAGAAGGCACTTTTGATTATTATTGGCATATTGCACGTACAAGGTAATTATTACTAAGTTGTAATGACTGCATGTCTTGAAAGAAACAGTATGGTCCCAGAGCCTTCTTTTTAAGTGTTCCTTGCAGGACTTAGACTTAATAACAAGTTTCTGTAATTAGACAGTATGATTTCATAGCCACCCTTTTCAATAACTGTGTCCCCGTAACTAATACTGTTCCAAGGAAAATTCAACAGGTGCAATGGATTGTCATGTCTGGTAACAACCTCAGAATTCACCTGAAATTAAAATGACAGCACTAGCTATTTAAAACTATGGGAGGGTGCTGATATTTACAGGTCATGTATAATGAAGCCTTACTCAAAACACTTCTGTTAACTTCTGTTTGTCTGCTGGGGAAAAAGCAGAAACACTGACAGAAACACACAGCAGCTCTTCCTGTTGGTTTCTCAATCCCAAAACACTTTCTGATACTGAAGTCTACACTCAGCTAATGACAATTCTCAGAACAGAGACTAGAAAGACAATTTTTAAACCCATAAACCCCCTCAACAGAGACGCAGGCAGTTCCTGGTACATATTCACAGCAGAGAGGTCCAAATGTACTGTTGAATAGCACCTGAAAATGCACACTGTGCATCTGAAATACTGTTGAATTTTTATTTATATAGCACTGCACATTTAGTCAGTGTTTCAGAGAGCAGGATAAAATTTTCACATTCTGAAAAGTGTGCAATCTGTAAGGATAAAACACAGGGACAACAATTTGACCATGAAAGGGCAGGGACAGATTCTATTACCACATGTGCCTCTGACAGGAGGAGTAGAAGATCACCTGATCATTACTAGACCTGCTGTTTAAAAATTCTCCAAAATGCCACACAAAATGCACCATATTTACCCCTATGAAATGCACAGTGTACAAGAGGTCATGAGCCTGTACAACACATGGAGCTGGGTATGCAGGCAACAAGATGCTCAGGCATGTAGATCTGCCCAAGTGTAAATGCAGTCCTACTTAATCACCCAAATATTTACCCAGTGAGATGAACACATATTTACTGTGCTGGTGACAGAACAGCACAGTTTAGATTTTCTTCCTTCAGCTGAGCTGCATTCTGATGGGATCTCTAGAGAGAGCACTTTTTAGCTGAAGTAAACTCAGCCTGAGTGAAACCAAGTAACAACAAACTATTGCCACACCATTTAAATACAAAGGCAAACTAATCAAGGCTGTCAGTGCACTTTGAACAAAATCCAGTCTTTAAAATATCCGAAAAAAAAAAGACTGCTCAGGACAAAGGTTCTCCAAGAAGTGATGCTAAAATCCCAATGAAATGATTCTTTAATTATTATTAGAGTTTCTATATGATTAAAAGCCTAGTTATCATATTCTCAAGGGCTTTTCAGATAGCTTGGGTTTGGTTCTTTTTTTTTTTTTTATTTCTCTTTGCAGAGTCCCAATAGTTCTCCAAATCAAATGAACATCAGCCCTCAATCTTTTGGAAACCATGACTTAGCTTAAAACCCATCACATGTTATACCTCTTAGGTCATAAAAAGTAAGAGGTAAATCCAGGCAAAGGAATTACTTTGAAGCTGAAGGGAATTAGGGGATTACTGCAAAGGCACCTGCTGAGCTTGCAGTGTCCTTGAAGGGCCATGTCCCCTGTATTTCCCTGGGGACTGGGAGCAAGGCAGTCACTGCAACACAGCCCATTAGCATCAGCCTCAGTAGTAAGAACTGAGCATCTCTGACCCAAGTGTCATCTCCTTCTTTCCAAGTATGGATGTTTCCTCTCCATAAGGTCTGCTGTTACAAAGAACTGTATTCTAGCTATTCACGTGTAGAAACAAGTTTAAAGTACAAATAGTTAAACAAGCAATAATAAAATGTCTGTGTTGTAAATGCTCATACAATTCTAAGATGTGTCCACTCTAAGATGTGGTTAAAATAATCACCACTGTGCAGGTTTTCCCCCGCAGACCAGATGGATATTCTTATGAAAAGAAACATAAATGCCACCCAAGAAAACTAATCAACCCCACAGCATCCTGTTTGCTTTATAATGTGAAACTTTCTTCAGCATGCCTGTGCTATCATCCAACAGCAGATCATCTGAAATAAGCAGCAATGCAAAATTTTCACAACTGAAGTAAAAAAATGTTAACCATTTGCTTTGTTCTTCAGCTTTTACCCTGAGCCATTTCTGATGACAACATTTCTCTTACAAACATGCAGAACGAACAACAGTAAAAAAGGAAAGTCTGATTTGTGAATTACAACCTATACAACAGGTCTGCAGGCAGCACCTTCCATCCAAGCCATTTCTCAAGCAGCTTGAGGACAAGTTTGGGTTTTATATGAAAAATCTCTTAATAGAGTACCTGTTGAGAAGAAACAGCAGAGGAAGCTGAACCAACAGATGATGAAGCAGCAACAGCTGAATGATGAGGTGGAGGGCAAGAGGGAGTTGGGGGCTGAGAATGGGATAAGCCTTTAGTAGGTAGCTTATTCTGTGTAGAGCAGAAACAGGAGAGTTATCCAAGAGACAGTGACATCAACACAGGTTAAGTTCAGAGTCATGCATCAAAAAACCAGAAACAACAGTGACAGTTCTACTCTGCTCGCTACCTCTGCACAGTAAGGGCCCACGGAAATCATCATGGTGTCTTCATGGTAAATCATATTGTTGTGCTATTTTTTTAATAGAAATATTCACAGTGGGCACTAAGGTAGGATAGTACTGGGAGAAAGCATAATGAAATCCAGCAAAAACCAGAGTGCACCAAGGCTCAGCAACTGATTAAGAACTGAGCCAGTAGTGTGTGCTTAAGCACAAGACATAGTTTATTTGAACACATTTCTCTCCTGCTACATCACTCCAACTAGCTTTATGATTCAGATTGTTTTACCCCAATTTAACTACGCAATAATATTTAAAATAATACTAGTTTCAGTGGAATCCACATTACTTTTCAGATCCACACAGAATGAAAGGAAGTTAAAATCAAAACCACTGCAATTCTTTTCCCTCAATGAATTCTTATACATCTTCCAATTCAGCAGTTCTTCAGGTGCAAACTTAAAATTCACCTTCGGAAACTCCATGTATCCAAACATTGAGGCGAGATGTGCTGCTTTCTCTTTAATGTTCTTTTTATGGAATTCCCTATTTGCTATGGTCTGAGCTCTTTTCTGCAGTGACAGCCAGGGAAGGACAGCCAAAGAAAGAGAGAGAGAGATTTCAGTTAAAACCACATCCATTAGCAAAACATAGAAGTTCATAGAAAGACTTCTTGTTGTCTTAAAACAACTTACAGTCAACAGAGAAGAAGCCAGCAAAACCACAGTACACAGATTATGATAGACAGTTAAGAGACAGAAGGAAAAGAAGTTTCTTGTCACCTGTTTCATTTTTTCCTCCAGGTGCTGAAGACGCTCAAGCACTCCAGAAAGTACAAATGCCGCAGAACAGGCGGACGCGAGATTTTCAGAGGTGTCTGACAGACTGGCCTGGGGATGTGTTTTGTGCACAGTCTTTGCTCTCCTGGCCATATGATCAGAACCATTTAAACACTGTGTGGCTTCCCTGACCTCGTGTTCACTCCTAGCTACCACCTGAAACTGGGAAACACTTGAAGTGAACAAAACTCTGCTTTCTGCACTACCATGCAGTTTATGCAGCTTTTAAGGATGCTTCCGAAAGCACGGCACAGTCATGCACATAGCTAGAAATAAAATGTTCTCACATCACTCTTTGCATACTTCTGGTGCTTGTGCACATGCACTGAAATAAATCAGTCCTACACCACTTGTGCAAGGCTTGACATCCTTCTCTATGTTTGAATTTTTGTGAATAACCTCAGACAGCAGCAGTGCAGAAGAACTTATCTTCTAGGGTTTACAGCAAGGGGTTTGGGTTGGGGCTTTTTAGCATGACATCTGCCTGAAACTAAGCTTATAACCAAATTATGTTTATGAGGATTTCAACAGTAGTTCTTGCCATAGTTCTAGATCTAGTCTCACCCAAATTAGTATATAATGTATTTCAGATTTAAGGCATTTAAGACATCTCTGAATTTGACTTTTCATATAAAATAGCTTCTGACCTGCAGATTTCCACATACAGTACAGATCTCATTTCACTGCAGGCTGCTCTTGAAGTGCCACTACAGGATGTTTTCTTCAATTTAAAACTTTGATGAAAAGTGAGTATCAATACTGTTTGAGATGAGATTGCTTTCAATGAAAGTACTAAGAGAAAAATTTAGACTACATTGTAAAAAATTCTTCCCCATATATGTGATGCTGCAAAAGAACTTTCAGCAGAAATTCTTATCATAAGTTCTACTTATAGAAATAAAACACCTGGGCATCAATACCAGATTTCAAGGCTCAAGCTTTTACCTTAGAAATTTTTGCCAGGTTTCTCTCTCAGCCTTATCATTACAATAGCCCAAAGCATCGAGTACATGCACAAATTTTGAGGTACTGCTGTAGTTTTCTCACATGTTAAATGCAGCTGTATAATTACATTCAGACAATTTGGAGCCTAGAAGTGGTAACACAGGAACCAACTTATGTTTCCAGGGTATTTCCACACTTTGAGAGAGTTTTCTCATACAGTGAAGCAGGTGTAAAATAGCCTCAATCTTCTAATGGGGTTTGCACAATTCTCAGCTAAATGTGCCTATGAACTCTGCAGTTTCCATCCAAATATTGCTCTGTATCTTGTGTAGCTCTGCAATAACAGTGAGCTCCCAGCAGTGAGAGAAATGCTTGCCAGGTGTTACCATAGGAGCTTCCTACCTGCCTTTTTGGTTGAGGTGGAAGAAGGCTTGGATCCATAGGTTTAGCAAAGCGAGGATTAACAGGAGGGTCAGAGGAGAGCAGGGCTGGTCTATCTGTTAGCTCCTTGTAAAGCATTTGTAAAATTGCAAAGACAGAGTGAAGAGAGAAAAAAATAAAAGAAGACAGTAAATAGGATTCAAAGAATTTCTGAGGCAGAAAGAAATAAAAGCTGCTTTTAAAGACGCGTTACTATGAGTCTTAACAACACATTCTGCAGATTTCTGCCACCCACCCATTTTATTAGCAACTTCTACCATCAAAGATGTACTTAAAGTTGAACACATTCAGTACTTTTTAAGAGAGTTTGCGATCTAAATAACTTCCTTCAGCATGGCCAAGGAAATCTCTGGCCACTTACCACACACCAAAAGCTCAGGGCATTGACAAGTAGCCAGGTAGTGTGCAAACAACTTTGGTTCAAGGACAGAGAAAGTCAATGGACATCTAACAAAGCCTACACTACTGGAGGACCTAAATATTTAAATAAGCAAATGGATACAAGGATGAAGAATTAAGAAAGCCACCATCTTTGTCAAAACATCCACACCTTGCTCATCCTTCCTTCAGATCTTTCAGGTGACAGACCTAAACTTTGCTGATTCCAACTATTTCTGGCTGAAGTGTGATTTTGAGCTTCTCCCCCCTACCTTGGCAGCATGGGATTGTTTTTAAAACACTTCTAATCACACTAACAACAAACCATGAAACCATGAAAACGGTGTACAATGCACAAATGTTTTCCACTCTGCCTAGTTTTGGAATGGAAATGGCAGCCAGACATATCTTGCAAGAGATTAGGTTTCCTTTTGACACTTCCTAGATTTTCCACAGAGACAGACTCCACAGGATATGCAGGGTCCTTTATTTTAAAAATATAGGCAACAACAGACCTTCTGCAATACTGTATGCAGCCAGCTTAGACTTAGAAATAACACAAATTCCACAGGCTCGCTTCCATGAGATTTCTAGACACTACAACACATAACAAATGCATTATTGTTTGCATTAGTCAATCTATATGAGTTGTATTTGTTTACCAAGTATTGAGAGAAATAGTTTTAATTTACATAAAGTATTCGAAAAGACAACCCACTTCAAACATCTAACAGACCCCTGTCTTCCCTTGGAAATCTGCATCACCTTCACAAGGAGGGACTACAGTTTAATTCCAGAGGTGGCTTTCATGCTCATCTATGACCTACCTGTCTCCTCAGAATTGTATTTGAAGCATTCTCTTCAAACTTTGCCAGCAGCTGAGTTGCCATTGATTTGACTTTGTTCTGGTTCATTCCTTCTCTGCCATCACTCTGTTCTTTCTCATTGTTTGTCCCCTGGCTTGGAAAGCCTGAAGTCTGCAAGGAAACAACAAACTGTGTTTTTCTTATGTTTCCTACAACACTCATGAAGGGAGAGGAGATAACCTTTTCAGCAAAGTGTGAAAGGAAATATAGTCTGCAGTATACTAAAATGACATGTTTAGCATGCAAAAGTCACCAAAAACTATTTTCTTGTGTCCCAGAGTACAGTAAAAGGGAATATTAATCAGTACTGCTATTCATAAAGCAGAATCACAAAGGTGACTAATCAGAGAAGGGCTACAAACCAAGCTGCAATGCAAACTCTTCAAATAAAATATTGTCTAAATAGACAATTAGGAAAAGGAAAAAACCCCAATAGCTTAAATGTTCTTGTGTCAGAACAAAAACCAGTGCAATTTAGTTAATGCTCAAAAACTAGTGCAATTTAGTTAATGCTCTACTCCCCATCAAATGATTTAAATTAATTTAGCTCTTCTTTAGTGCACGCCACAGTAAATTCAAGGTTTCAGGGGAAAGGTTTTTTTCCCTGCCATGCTCCAAAGGCCAAAACTTGGCCCCCCCAAGTCCCACTGCTTCCTCAGCTCTGGTGCCCATCAAGGAGCTGGACACAGGTGGGCACCACTGAACACCAACCTGCTCAAAGACACTGAAGAGCCCTTTCCGACGCCTTTTGTTGGTCTCATTTTCTTCTGTTTTCCCTTCAGCCTGAAAGGGCAAAGCCAAAACAAGTTCCAGGGGTTACTGCAGCAGTTCCCAAGTTCAGCCCAGCAGCTCCCCCCAGGATAACCATTTTCATGGCTCAGCCAAGCACACACAGGTGAGCAGTGCCAGCATCAGGGGGTCTCGCTGCCCCGTCAGACCCCCCAGTTCACACAGCCCCTGAGTGGGAGCTCTCACTGGACTCCAGTGCATGGGAACACATGCTTGGGCACTGTGCTGAACAGGCCCTACAACTTGGTGTTTATCTTTCCCCTCTTTCAGTACTGAGGAGTTTATAATTCATAAAGTACTAACACATCCTTGAAGAAAAAGATTTTACAGTATGAGTTGTTCTGTGAATTTTCAGCTAGACTGCACTGTTTTCCCAAGGAGTAACAAAATCCAGGAAGCCCTCACTCTTTCACTGTAACCCCCAAATCTCTCTTAACCCATCTGTCTGCATGCAGATCATGAATTCATAGAAGTCATACTTCCTTTTTTGAGCAATTACTGACTGCCTTAAAGGTCTGTCTCCCTCATAAGGTTCACCTCCCTGACTATGGCTGAACATTACAATACTTAAGCAACCAAGTTCCTTATTTTGTGCTCCAGCCATGCACATATTTCATTATGTTACTCAACTAGAGATTACACAAATCAATAACACTTCATACTTGGTTTGCACAAACTTGAAAAGTAATGAATGTTGGGAAATTTTTTATTACTTCTTATAACATTTAGTCATGAAGATTTGATACAGTGATAATTTATGAACAATAAACTACTTTCCACTTATTGGCATTTGCCCACACTGTAACTTAGTGCCTGCTCAGTTAACTTAAAAAACCCCAAAAAGGAATAAAGAGAGGAAGACCAAAGATGCAGGCTTCCTTTTCACATATAGACTGTTTGCAATAAATGATTACGCGGTGCAGTCCAGTAATCCCAAACAACTTGCGGGCAAACACCAAAGGAATCAATGACAATATTTCAATTACTTTGTCTGCTTTGCTGCGTTGTCTTTCAAGCAGCAGCTCAGTATAACCCAGCTCTGCACTACCTACAGTCATCAGTCTACCCAGAAAGGGTGAACACAGAACAGCACAATGTATTGTGCATAATAGCCTGGGCCACATCAAAACAGATTTTGCTTGAGTGAGTGGAGCAAAGCAAGATGCTACCTTTCAGAAATCTGACATAAAGGACTCTCATTAACATGCTGACAAAGAAGTGAAAGACAAAGCAATTTAATTGCCGAGCAAGACTCCAAAAGGGCTCCGCCCTGCATTGTGTAAACACCTCCATTCATTTATTAGTCTGGAGCACAGGAAATCCCAGTTCCTCTCCAGCTGGGCTGACACTCCGAGGAGAATGGAAAACATGATCCAGCTCAGCACAGGCTGCCAGAACAGCCACAGCCACCCCAGCTCCAGGCCCCGCTTCTTGGTCTCTCACAGCTGTGCCCAGATAAGGATCCCTCCTCCAGCCCCATCCAAGGACAAACTACATGCCATGGAAGTTCAGTTAGCAACACTCTCTGCTCTCCTAAAGCCTGGAGAGAACATTTGATATGTATACACCTAGATAATGCTCAGCACCACTTTTTGCAGGGTGAAAAACTGAAAGCCACAGCCAAACCCTGAACTCAAGCAGTTGCTTTCCAAGGAGCTCCATTTCCCAGCTAGTTTCAGCTGGTTATGGCACTCCCAAGTCTGTCCTAACCCAAGTACCCTAAACCCCCTTTGCTTGGCTCCACAGCCCACCCATGACAGAGCTGCAAAACCCACACAAAATGCCTTGTTTCCCAAGCTGATTTGGGAAGTAACACTGCCACTTCTCATTTCCAACGAGCCCCCCTAGTGGGAAACCAGAGGGGCCCTACAAGCCCTACTCACCTCGTGCTCTCATGTACTGCCAAGAACTCCAGCTCCTGCTATGACAGAAGGCTTATTTCATGACAGGAGGTTAATCAGAGGCTCTAGGGCTCAGAAATGGAAAACTCTCCTCACTGCTTAAAGTCTGTTTACTTCTACAAACAACTCATTGAAAAACAACACTGTGGTCACGATAAAGGTTTTTCCTTCTAAAGAAGTCACCCACAAGAAAAAGCAAAGTTTATTCTGCCTGTTTGGTTTCTCACTGCTCAGCTATCTGGGAACCATGTCACTTAATTTTGTGTATATGTGGGTGGCAGGAAAAATTACTTCCTAACAAGGATATCTGAAGTTACTGGACAATTGACTGTCCACAGGTTTTGAAAAAGTGTTTGCAGATGGAAAATATTCAAGACAAAAGTCAGAGTAGGAAGTATCTGGAAATTCTGGAGTGATTCTTCAGGTGAAAAAAATAGAAATCACATTTCTTCAAGACAAGAGAGCAACAAATTTAAAAAGCAGTATATTAAAATACTGAGAAATGCAGTAGATGTGTACATGTGTTAACTCAGGCTTCTGCAAAGCTTCAAGGCTCTGTAGTGCTTAATCACAGCATGTATGGGCAGGGATTTTTTTAATAATACAGGGACGTAACAGGGCCTGTCAGTAAGTTTTCATTAATAAGTAATCAAGAGAGAAAAGTACATGGGCATGACAAAGACATTGTTATCCCAGAGCTGCTGATCAGCCTGTCCACTGTTTGCCACCATTGCAGGTTTCTTCTGTAGGAGTTGGAAAGAGAAGTCTAGCTTCTCTTCAGAATCCTGACAGCAACCACAAACTGTGAAAATCACTGCTTTTTTCAAAAAGCAGCACTCCCTCCCAGTCAATAAACAATCTAGCATAGCACTGATTATTTGAAGTGGTATATAATAAAATGGCTGTATATTTAACTCCAGGAATACAGAGCTACAGGACTCTTTCTTACAGGTAGAAATAGCTCAGAAAATTACAGCAGTGTATATATAAACCCCTTATTTCTGAGCCTGAAAGTTTATTTTCATCTTTTCAGAGAAAAAAAAAATATTCATAGGGCAAGTCTTGCTTCACAACTCACCTTTGGTACTCGTTTTCTTGGTAAAGTTAAATTGATGTAATTATTAAAGATGAAATTCGATGATTCTGGTGAACCAAGATCATTATTTTCTCCATTTTGCTTCTCAGCAGCATCTGTTGAAAAAACAGCTGCTTAGGATATTTGCTTAGATTTGTTTTTAAATTATTCTGACTAAGCCAAAGCTTTTCAGCTGAGTGATGGTAGCAATTACATATGAGAAACACAGGGAAATAAAAGTAAATTCATAAAATGTGGGGTGGCTTTTTAAAAAAAGAAAGAGAAAAACACAAGCATGAACGTGCTGTGTGCAGTCATCCCTAGCAGGGAATCACACCAACAACTTGATATATGACCTTCATGATGTCGAGCTGTGGAGACACCCATTTCAGTTGAAGAAAGAACAGAGAGAATTGTTTGGGAAAACTTAGAATTCTAGAAGGTTGTTAAGTCTTTCTGTAGCAGTTGTTTATAATAGCTAGCTACTGTTTGTAATAGTTTGTCCTTCAGCGAAAGATGTTTCCTACTCACCGATTAGGTGAGAGATGTTCTTTTGTAGTTCTTTTCTATCCTATCATAATTCACTTTAGCGAAGCATGTTATTAAAGGCGTGGAGTTCATAATAAAATTCCCTTTTTGCCCTGATACCTTCTGAGAGTTGGAGTCTTTGCCTTACTCACCTGGCTCAATAGTGACATCAAGCAGCAGTTATCCAGCTGCTCCAACTCCCTGAAACCACCAAGGACCCACAAAACCTTGGTCTTCAATCCAGTTTCCCCCCTTTTCCTGCGTTAAGCCCGAGGTAACTCTCGCAGGCCAGAATGGCTCCGCTGGGAAAAGCCTCTTGGCTCAAAAAGCAGCCTGGCTGAAGAGCTGCCCCCTCCCCTCCTGCCCAGGGCAGGCGTGGTGTGCCTCACCTACGGCGCGCAGCGGCGTGCCCCGGAACAGCTCGTAGAACCTGGACAGGTACAGCACCATGCTGAGCTTGTCGGGCTCCCCCGCCGAGCCCAGCTCCTTGCCCGTGGTCACCGGCGGGATGCCGAACTCCTGCTCGGCCACGTCGAACGCCAGCTGGTTGTTCCTCACCACGTCCCCCTCGTTCAGGGCCTCGAAGTCGCTGCGGGCACAGCACAGCGCGTCACTCCTTCCCCGCTCCCTTGGGAACACGCGGTGCTCCCGTGCCCGTGGCAGGGCAGCACCAGGAATGAGGGCACAGGCATCTCACTGGGGCAAAGCCACAGAGCCCATGCAGTGCCAGAGGTAAGAGCCTCACAAATCCCGTTATTGCAAACACTGGCTTCGCCAGAAATGTCATTTAAAAGCTTTTTCGCTGAACTGACCTGGATGTAAATCCTCCTATTTATTGGAGAGATGCAATTCTTCCTCAGAAGTGCTAAGAAACCTTTTCCTTCTCCAAATACAGCTGAACGACTACAGACTTTATCCATTAGCAACAGATTACTTAGGTTCAATTAGTTTTATAAATCATCAAAGCCAGGAGGAATAAATTTAGGACAGCATTCTGTGGAAGTAGCATGTTATATGGGTGGGCACACATGCATAGGCACTACCTTTCCTTTTGCAAGATGTTACACACACAGTTTGAGCAGGGACCTCCTGTCCAGATCATAAATGAATTTAGCAGTGCACTAAATAAGTACATCACACATCTGGAACTCTGTTATCCACTCTTTAATCCATTTTCTATGGGACCTATTCTAAGACTCTGATCTTTTGAACAGCTTCCAAAATCCATGATTAAAATAAACATGTGAATAAATTACAAAGCTCCAGGCAGGGTAGTTTCTTTCTCCTCACAGTGGAATGTGAGTTTTTGAATCCCCAAAGAATCTCTCACCCACCCACCGTCCATTTCTGGAGCTGGGGGCTGTCACTGGCAGCCACCTCTCTTGCCTGCCTGCCTTTCATCTGGCCAAGTCCTTCTGCAGGCTCACTGAATACAAAAAGCCAACAAGATCCAAACACAGAGTTAACTGAACAGCAGGAGGTCTGTTAGCTCAGGAAGATAAATTTATCGACTTTGTAGAGAGCAGTGTAGAGAACATGTTTTCCACAGGCAGCAAAGATCACTTTGCTTTCTGTACTCTCTCCCCCCAAAAAATCCATAATTCTAATTGTTTTAAACTAACCCAAGGCAAAAAAAAGATTCCTGTTCTCAAAATCTCAGCTCTTCCTCTGGCAAAACTGTACAAACAAGCACCTTTGGTACCACTCCTATTTTGTCCAATTCATCACACCTCACAAAAAAGTTCAATTATACCTTTCATTTACCCACAATAAAGGGAGGCTGACAGTAATTCATGTGTGACTCCTAAGGCTCTGTAGGAAGACAAGAGAATGCATCCACTGCGTTTTGGAGACTGTGAGAGGAGAGAATCACCCCACTGACTGCACCTAGCAGTGCCAGCAATTGCCATTTCCTGACACCTGTTACACACTGGCCCTCTTGTATCTAACTATGGCACATTACAAAATATTCAGATGCATGGAGTTGGGTCATGCAGCACTAGGACCCCAGAAACTGTGCCAAAAGGGGAATGCTGGCTTACACTCAACCCCTAGGGCAGCTCATTTTCAAGGCCCAGCCCTCGCTGAGCCAATGTGAAAGGACTCTGTGCTCTCCTGGACAGAGTTGTGCCAAACCTCCACCTCCACAGTCCAACATTTCCCTCCTTGACTGTCACAGCAAACAGTACAACACATGGAGGATGGCTCATTCCAGGCTCATCCAGCGTTTCTGTAACTCAGGACTGTGCTTCATTGCTGTGGTTTCAAACAGATACCAAAACCTGTCTCCAGGGACCTGGGAATGCAGATTTGCATTTCCCCAGAACTGCAACTTTCATTTTAAATAGACACATGACTTCCACAAGCATGATAAATCATAGGGTTCAAAACCTTCCTAGCTCTTTCAAAGCGCATATATTTAATTTTAAACAGCATGCAAGGACATACAGAAGAAACAAAGCAAACCCAAACCCACCCTTCCCCGCTCCAAACCTGGCCATGGTGTGCCCTTCCTTGCACTAAGCAGCCACAGAAGGGGACAGCAGTGTCAGGGTTGCTCTGGCTGGTCTTACACTACCCTTTGGCAAAGGTCTCACCCAAGGAGCTCCAGAGATGTCACTTACATGAGGTCAGGCCTGAAGCGATGGATGATGGCACACAGAGCAAGGCCACTTCTCCAGGAGGTGGTCAGGTCAGTGACATGAACGTTTCGGTACCCCTCTGTCTGCTTCTGGCACCACGTCAAAAGCTTGTTAGGCCGAATATCTGACTCTGCAGAGACAGGAAAGCAAACATTTCAGTCAGCTTTTGCATGCTCAGAAGGCCACAGATGTTAAGCCACAGCAAACAGGAGATGCCACTCACCTCGTCTTGTGAGGTTCACTGATCTTCTAATGGAGCTCACTCTTTCAAGAGGACACTGCTGTAGCTCATTGGTAACATATAACTGTCTCACCTACAAGGAAAACCAATTACCAGCATAATGTCAGACAAAAAACCAGTTTTGTTTCCAAGTTAACTTTATCAGCAGCTGGTTCTAAATTAAGGAGTCTCCTGAAGATTTTGTTTACACACTCCTTGCAGCTCTATTTACCCTTGACAAAAAAAGAACTGATTTCACAAGCAAGCCTTTTAAGTACTGACCTGGTGAGGTCGAACACAGCTCGAGTTCAAGTTGGGGTATCTTGTTCCCGGGTCAATGGTGTACTGGTCAAAGTTCTTATTAATGTTTTCAGGGGTCGTCTGAGGCAAGAGTCGATAAATGCTCTCTCTTGCAGAGGGAAAAGATGCAAGAGTTATGTATTAAAATAAATATTTGCTACATAAAGAGATTGGGGTTTTTTTGCAGCTGCCTAAACCTTATTTTGGTTCTGCCAGGACAAGTGTTAACAGACCAAATGCATAATACATCCATCCCATTCCCTATCTCCATGCAACAGAAGGATGCCAGACAGAAAAAGGACAAGATGGACACTTAGAGCTTATGCCCACATCTTCCTGAGGCAGGAAGTGAGCAAGAAAAAGAAGGAAAAAAAAAAAGAAGGATGAGGGAGGTTACCTCATCCACTCATCTGGTTTTGCTTTAACATCTACTCAAGAAGTAACTTCTTTACCACATAACAGCACTAAATCCTGTCATCCTGCAATTCCTATAACCACCACAGCTTCTTTTACTATGCTGTTCAATTTTCCATTTGGGACTAGACCGTGTTTGAGTCATCCCACAGGCTTCTACCTTAAAACTTCCCAAAGTACTGTAGTTAGTCAAGCTCCTGCTTGCCTTCCCACAACCATGACTCTTCCTATTACGTATGTGCCCCAAAACAGCCCAGGCAGCTGTAGAAGAGCAGGGTGGCTGCCAGCAGGACCTGAGTCAGCAACTACAACCACCAGACCACGGTGACACCAACACTGCTGCTGTACTTAACAACAGATTTTCTTGCTCCAGTCAAAAAAAGCTTCTGGTGCAGCATTATAACAATTCTCCTTTACCACATATTTATCAGCCTAAAGAGATCACCACTAAGCCAAAATGCAGAGTTAAAATCATAGAGACCAACTCCAAAAGCTGTTAGTGTTGAAGAATTTATTTAGACTCCTTTTAGGATTTTTTTTTTTAATAGGGAAAAAAACCCACAAACCCCCAGGTGTTGAGACAGCTGGAGGTTTGGGGTTTTTTGATACAGGGTCCCTTTGGTTTATTTCTTTAAGGATTGCACTTAAGTGATATAAATCAGTGATTTAAACAACAACAACAACAACAATAATAATAATAATAATAAATTCTATAAAAGAATAATATGATAATATAATCTAATAATATGATATATAATCTAATAATACGATAATATAATAATAAAAAGAATGATAAAATAATAAAATTATGATGATAAAATAAAATAATAATATGATGATACAATAATATTATATTAAAAGAAAAATAAAAGAAAATAATAAAAATAGAAATAGAAATAGAAATAAAAATAAAATCCTGATAGTATTCTGAAATCCACTGCCTTCTAGCCCTGCTGTGGCTCTTTGGAACACTGGAAATGCTGGGGACCCAAGCAGCACTCACCGTTCAGCCAGGATCTCCAGCGGGGGCTTCCCCTGCGCCCAGCTCCGCACCATCCACGCCGTGTCAAAGGCAGCCAGGAAGCCTCTTGCACAGCCAGTACCCATGGGCCAGAATGGCTGCAAGAAGCACTTACACTTTAATTCCTTGCATTTCTTAAGAGTTCTTCCTACAAAAGTAACTTTCAATGCGAATTTGGAGCCTTGGGGTTTCATACTGCCTTGGAAAAATAGCCCAGAAAGAGTCAAACTGCAACACAGGCAACACTTGCAGGTTTTAAATGTGCCTCTCCTTTAAGTCTTATGCAGGGAAAAAAGATTGCTTTTTTCACCTTTTCTGTTTTTGTTAACTTCTATATCTATAAACAATTTCTTAGCCTCAAAAGGTAAAGGCTGAAGAAAAAAAAAAAAGACTCAAAAATTATTGAAGGAAAAAAAGGAAAAAAAAATGCCCTTCTCATCTCCTAAATTTGCTTTGGACTGTTCTTCTCAAATGTCTCAAGCTGTCAGCATGACTTTAAAAACAAAACATTGCAGCATACACCTTTCACTTCAGAAAGATAAAAACAGGAACATTCTAAGGCAAAGAGACTGCAATAATAATTTGGATCAAGTTTTTGTCTATGATGGAATTCAGTAAAATTATGCCAAGCTGAGGACATGGAGCTCACAGTTTTCAGACAGAAACACAACTTGCATAAAGCAAAATGAGATCTCAGCCAGAGGCTGCTGGCCAAGCATTAGCTATGACAAACTATGGCATAAAAAGGGAAAAAGAAAAAAGGGGGAAAAAAGTCTATTCCAAAGAATGTACCACTGTTTCAGAAAATGTAAAAGAGGACATTTTATGTTAGAGGGTAGATTGAAGGGTTGAATTAAGGAAATAAAATTAAAAACCTGAAAATACTACTTGTAAGACATTCCAAGATATACCTCAAGCAAACTATCTCCAACAAGTGCCACCAGGAGCTGATGTCTGTGCCTCTCTCTCACCAGCGCAGCGTTTTCAGATGCATACATGGAGGTAAAATCAAACATTGCTACATCTGGTTGGCCATAATGATTAATTGCAAAATCCAAGGAAGGCAGCTGGTAGTTGGTTGCAAAGTCAGCAGCTTCTCTGGCATAGGACAGCAAATTGCTCTGGTTCACATTTTCCCCACAGAGCAGCAGCTCGGTATCAATGGAGTCCTGCAAGGAGAGAAGGATGTGGGATGAGAGACTCCAATATCCTCTCTGAATTGGAACATTGCAGTCTCACAGCAGGACTGGGAGCCACACAGCTCACAGCAACAAGAAACAAGTGACACTTGTCACCTCCTCCTGTCCTGGATTGTTAAAATAAGATGTTCTATTTGCCATCTGATAAAGATGGGGTTGTTATCTGGGCAGGTTTCTCTTATCTCTTCACAAACAATACCTCCCCTGGGAAGACATTTTCTGTTAATGGGCCATTGAGTGCCTCCACATGACTGATAAGATTACATTATTCCCATTGTGAGGTGCTCTGCCCAGGGGGAGGGGCCAAGCATTTCTACTGGAATAAAAAGAGACACTTTCAAAGCAAAGACAGCCTGGATTCTCCACTGGATCTCCAGAGGAAAACCAGACCCATCTGCCTACACTCTTCTCTGCTGGACTGTTGTTTTGACAGGGCCGTGGCTTCCACTCTAAGAGAACTGCAGCCACCGCTCAACTGGACTGTTATCCACACCCTGCCCCAGGGTGGCAGGTCATATCTTGACTCTGTCAGGGTTTTTGTTTGTTTGTTTGTTTCTTTTTGTTGTTTGCTGGTACTAGTACCTTTGTTTCCTCTAGTTTTTTCCTAGTAAAGAACTGTCATTCCTATCCCCATATTTTTTTGCCTGAGAGCGTTTTAATTTCAAAAAAATTGTGGTGATTCGGAGGGAGGGGGTTTGTGTTTTCTTCCTTAGCAGACACCTGTCTTTTTAAACCAAGACACCTCCAAAAAGCCAATGCACAGACACAGGTACTGCCCCAAACAGAAACTCTCTTTGCCCACACTGAATGGGCAGCTTTGTTTGCAGTAGAAGATTATAGCTGCTCCCAGTTCCTTGGTCATGTGATGTTTCCAGAACATTAATTCCCTCACATGAAAAGACGTCACAAGTGCACCCCACATCTGAAACCACAGGAGAGCAGAAACACTGCTGCTGTAACATGGGGGGCTCAGCCTCACGGTTTGACTTGACGTCTCAGTAACAGCACCACATTCCAACCTGGATCATAGCAGCTTTTCTGTACATTTTTGGGCTGGGTTTTTTCAGGCAGAGTGTGAAGGGCCCTGCCTTTACAGGTCATCCTACTTAAAGGCAGTGATTATTAATGAGGCAGGTTCTATTTCCAGCCTAATCGTGGATGAGACCCTTAATCACAGATGATACCACAGAACCGCTATTAGCCCAGTTGTTCCAGACACACTGAGGTGGTTGATTTTTTTCCACTCAGAGCTGAGTAGGTCAGGAAAACAGCTCTGATGAGCCACAGCTGCTGCTCCTCTGCTCCAAACTCCCCACAGATCCCCTGGGACTGCCCCCACCTACAAACACCAGCCCCACAAGCCCAGGGCCCACCAGCCACACCCCCCCCAAAGGGCTTCTGCCCTTCCTCTCTCCCACCCTGGCTGGTCATGGACAGCAGCTCTGCCCTGGGAGCCTCCAGCCTCCAAAAGGGCAGGGAATCATGGCACTCAGCTGAGCTGTCCCATCAGAAGGCCAAAAGCCCTTCTGAACAGTTTCCCACAAGTACTTCCTTCAGGAAATCACACTTGGCTGGTTTGGCACTGTCTTACTTTGCAAGAAAAATTTACCTCTCTTGGGTTTCCAGAAAGGGAAATTTAAGTGGTGCCATAACACTTTCGAGAAACAAAAGAAAATAAACCCTGTATTTTACAGAAATAAAAAAAAAAAAAAAGAAAAAAATACCTCAAAATCACAAGTACCCCTGAAAGGTCAGGCCATCATGTTTACAGCCTTCTTCTATCATGTTTCACCCACTTTAGAGAATTTGCAGTTTAGGCCAGGGTGGGTTTTTACACTTCCTTATTTGCCTGATAAAACTGGACATAGCTGTGCTAAATTTGCCCTTAAATAATTGAGGTTTTTATTTTCTGCTGTGATGATCCCACCACATATTTCCAAGGTGAGTCAAGATCCCATTTCAGCCAGTTTCAAAACTGATTAATTTAGGAAGTTTTGTTTTCAGTTCTCTATAGAAACTTTGAGCTGACTGAAGGGAAAAGCAAATTCTAAAAATGTCAGAGTAAGATCCAAGTGATCTGAGCTTGAGTGACGTGATTAAGCCTATAAACACCTTCTCTAACATGCAGCAACATTTATGCAGATGTTCACACTTACTCTGTGCCAAGTAAATAAAATAGAGTTTAACCAGCATTTTTACATACGTTAATAATCACTCCTTTGTCCAGAAGACTCTGCTTTTTTGCTGTCATCACAAAATAATGCGTGCTGTCTTTATAGTAAACAATATTCTCCAGGTCAATCCCTGAAAAGAGATACACATTTGTCACCAAACACAGTGCCCTGCCTATGTCATTTACTAACAACGTGGGATTGATCCCAGCAGGTGCCTTTCCTTCTTGGGATGCATCCACTCTCCCAGGATTAGTGGGTAAAATGCTAGGAAACAAAACAAGAGAGGAGAGTGGTCTCACCCAGCAGGACTTTTTCTCAGTACAGTTTAAAGTTTTCCTGCATTCCTTCAGAGAACAGCTAGTTAACTACAGTTAACTACTGAGTTGGTAGTTAACTCAGTATTGACAGCTCCTGAGGTAGAACTGGGTGCCAAGGAAGAAAAGTGTTTTTTGGGTTGCTAGAGCTCTGGCATTGGGTCTAACAGGGGGTTTGGTTTCAATTATAATAGTATTTTTTTTAAAATCACCTGTAAATCAAGAATAGACTTGATTGTACTGACAATGAATGCAACTATGCTGAAACCCCTTTCCATTAAGATGTGTTTCACAGTTTATATTTTTAGTATTTATGGCAGATTCTAGCTCTTCTCAGTTTATCAGCTCCACACATCAAAAAGGAAGAATAAACTCCTCCCAGAAGGGCAGAGACTTTTTCAAGGGTTTAAGCTGTTCTTCATGTGAACGGATAGAAACAAAACAAATCATGTTTTAAGGGAAAATCTCTGGGCCCTGAAAATACTCTTCCAAATTTGTTCAACATAGCAGACATTTTTGCAGTTGAGAAAAATTTAAACACTGAAACAAGCCATGATGTGGCAACACTCAAGCTAAAAAAATATCCCACTGTACCATAAATGGACACCTCCATCTGCAAGCTTCTGACATCAACAATATTTTATCACTTGGAAATTCTTTATATGGATTATTCAAAACTGATGTTACCAGTAACAAGAGGGAGGCCTGGCACATAGAGTTCCCCTGCTGCCTCTTGTATTTGGTAGTGGAAAAAATGAGGATGCACTCACCCGTTTCCTCTTTCAGGTCCTGGAAGAACTTCTGATTGAAGATGAAAGCAACCCCACTAATTTCTTCTACCTTGGCTTCTGCAGTTGTATTTCTGTTTATAAAATTGGCAGTGATCGCTATAGCCAGCTTTCCACGGAATTCCTTCCTCCTGAAGCCTGGTGAGCAAAGACAGGAATTAAAACCACTGCAAACTTCAGACTGGACTTTCAGGGAGGGTCAGCTCTAGGCAGCTCAGTATCTTCCCTACACTTCATGAAACAACACACCATCAGTAGATTCCACCATGCCTCCAAAATTCTCTTGAATGTAAAGAGTCTTTTCTCCCTGTTTTCAGCTCCAAAACTAGAGCTGCACTGCATTCAAGATAAAGTCTCATTAAAAATGGTGGGGTGGGGAACTAAGGGAAGAAGTTAAGGAAAAACTATGACCAAATAAATACATGGAAAATTTTTTGGACATGTCTGGAAATAGAACAGGTCCATTTCAGTGGAGAAAGACATTTTTTACATGCTAAATGGCAAGTTAGGTATTTGCTATATAGGTGGTAAACAGATCTTGAAAAAAGATGCAAGAGATCAGCAGTCAAAAACAGCAGAGAATGATGTGAAAAATAGAGACCTCTATGGCAGTGCTTAGGTGCACACACTACCAGCTAATGAGATTTTTCACAGGTATTTGGGATTGAAAAATATTCAGTGGCTTAACTATTATATTTCCAAGGTGATACCAACTGAGAAGCTCCTCACACCATCTTTGCTTTCACTTTTCACTGAAAAAAAAGCCCCCTAAGCCACAATCTTGTAATCACACATTGAAGTTTTTCCATCTGTATGTTCCCCTTATCTGTAATTAAATTATGAAGTAGGACAGAGGATACTCAGTGTATTTTTAACCCACTGCAGATGATTCATATGAATGTGTTATTTTATAACAAGAAATAAATTGGTTATGGATTTTTGTCTCTGTGCTTCTTGATATTCTCTCTTTATTTCATTGGGATAGATTTGATATGACAACAGCAGCTTCTGTACAAATCTTCAGTGCACCAATCAATCACTCCCTTAGATCCTGGTATGATGATAAGCATTAACCTTTTGATAGAGTCTGCAGGTGAAGTAAGAATAATTAGGTTTTGCTGGTACCTGACTATTTAAACAGTCAGGTACCAGCAAAATTTCTTTTATGGGGGACAGCTGGACAACAATGTAGGGAAATTTCCAGTACAGCATTATAAGGAATTAATTGTAAGCACATTGTGGTTGGCAGATAAAAGAATAAGCAGACAAACTATGAGGCTAATTAAAAAAAAGGAAAAAGTGCACTTAGAGAACGGAAACTAACATGGATATAATTAGAGTTAAAAGAAAAATACATAATTAAGTAACAGGTTTGTTCCTGTGATGCAGGAGCAGCTTATCCAGTACCTCTCTAAGAAACACAGCTCAGGTGGTCTGAATTCCCAGCAGACACTCAAGTTCAGGAAACATTTACCTCCTCTACTCTCACACGCTTTAGAGCTATTTATTATCTTTTGCTATTGTTTCTAAATGAATTGCTCAGTCTAAAAGAACTTCAGTTTCATTTACAGAGAAGCAAAGCCTCTGTTGCCTTCATTAAATACCTGGCAGTCACCTTTTGGTCACGAGTTGAAGTGCACAGGGCAAATTCACAGCACAACAGCAAAGCAGTTACTGACATCTACCTTGTCAGCTTCCTTCAGGTTAAATCATCATATAATTACTAAACCTTGAAGCAAGCCCAATGGCACCACAATGCATTCTGTAGGCAGTGCAAATACACAGAGCTCAGAAGCAGTAATGGCATTGAAGTCTTTTATTTTGGGCTACGACTTAACAACAAAACCAAAAGGTACCACATAAAATAATAGCTTTCACACAAACTTCCATGGATTGAAAGATACCTGCTGCTTTGTGCTCTCCTCTGACTTTCAGATCTTTCAAGGTACCCTGAAAACCACTAATAGGGCCAAAAACACACATTCACCCACCTTCTAACGTGTTCCTCCGGCCATCTGCACCAATGATAACATCAAATTCATACTCTGACAAAGGGTGATCCATGGGGAGAAATTCAGCTCTCCAACCCATCTCTGAAAACACAAACGATATTTATTAATTCTTCAGTATTACAACAGAGAAGTGATTTCAGAGTCTGAGGAAAGGGCACTGAGATAGAGGGTACATTTCTCATTCCCTGCATCACCTAATGCAGTAACTTCCTCTCAGAGCCACACCACAAGATGATGCTCGAGCATTGATTTATTTGACAGAAATAACCCCACAGTCACCCTACCAAGTCAGTACATACATGTGGTTAAAGCAAAGGAAGAGCTGGCTAAAAGAAGAAAAATAGCATTCCATCATCAATGCTTTTAATTGTCTCCTAAATGGAAATTAAATGGAAGCATACTCACAAAAATTTAATCTTTTTACAAAGCTGATTATGTGAAAGTGTTTGTACTGTCCATGTTTTAAAATGATATATACTTTAACTACTTAAACTAATATACCTGTTCTACCATCGCTATATGACCCTTTGAAGAGATATCATAGAGTTTTTATTAAAATTTGAAAATATTTTAGTGATACTACATCCTAAATACTAATATTAAAAAAATAGAAAATTAGGAATCTTTTTCTATTGTTCAAAAATCTTGCATAAGAATGCTGATAAGACTCTGTGTGCCAGTGGGAGTTATATCAAATGTGAATGCAAAATGAGGCCCTGGGCACTTAATCCATCCTCAATATTTATATTATCCATCAAAATCTGTTTTTGCAAGAAGATCCCAAGAAGCCACACCAGACTCCCTACAAAGCCTTAAACACATGCCAGAAGACATAGTACAAAACTTCAGCTTCTCAGCCTGGGTTGTATTTTAAGATTTATCAATGCTCTGTCACACTGATACTTATCAGTTTAACTGCACAGACCAAGGCTGGCTGAATAAGAAAGGCAAAAAACTCTTTATTTCTTTAAACAGAGTTAGACTGCCTTGTACAAGTTCATGTAACACCTGGCACAAAAAGAAGTTGCTGTGAACAGAACTGTATTATGATAAACAATACTTTGGTTTTCTTGATCTTCAGGAGGCTCCAGGACTTTGACAAATTCCAGGTTCACGTGAATTTCCACTCCAAGGATAAGTGCAACTTTGAAGAGGATGAGCTGAAGCTGTCGAATACCTGTGGAGAGCAAGTGACAAAGATGTGTTTGATAAGTAAGCAACCTCAGCTCCCACCAGCCTGCTAGAGAACCGAAATTCATTGTTAACACAAGTGTGTAGCATTTCTATTTCCCCTACTCTAATGAAAGCAAACATAGCAACCACCACAGGATGTTGTTCTCTTCTGCCTCCTTTTCCTCTTGCAGCACAATCTTGTTGGCAAAACTAATTTCAGCTGTGTTTCCTAGAATGCTTTTGTAGATGTTTGCCTCTTAATGATATTTAAAGGATCTGCATGTTTTAGAATACAAAATTTTACAGCATATTTCTCTGTAAAATAATCCACTCTGTTATTTGTGTCTACCTTCAACATACTGGAATAAATATCAATATTCTTCATACCTCATAATCAAAACCTATTGTTTAACCATACCAGACTAACAAAAAAATCTGCTCTATAAGACTGTAACTTGTTCTATTGCCACTTTGCTTAAACAAGACCATTTTTTTCCCCTCTCTGTGTGCACACATGTACATGGTTAAGGCAGATGACCTTTCTGCCAAACCAAGAATCTCCTCTAATCTTCTGATCCTGGTAACGTCTTATCCAAACTGTGCCCATGCCCTCAGATACTTACTGATGTGATCAATAGATCCTGCACAGAACTTTCCATAAAATTTCTTTGCTCCCAGACCCCGAAGGTCATGGATGGTGAAGGGCCAGAGATGCAGCACATTGTTCCTGGAGAAAGTGTCCCGCTTCTCCACGACAACGACCTTGGCTCCCAGGAAGGCAAGTTCTATGGCAGTCCGCAGGCCACAGGGGCCACCTCCAATAATTAAACACTGGCAGAGAAAAAGAGGAGTGTGACACAGGGTTTTCTGTTACTTCCACACAGTTTCCAACTTATTCTATTGGTATGACTTGAAATACAACTGGACTTGCATAAACAAGTAATTTACTTAAATCAGCGAAAAGGAAATTTTTTTTGCATGTGGTGTTCAGCCTAATTAAAAAAGAAGATAAACTGTACTTAATGCAGACACAAAGCATCTGATGAAGAGAAGTAAGAGAAAAAACAGCAAAAAGCTCAACATTTTTGAGCATCAGCTTGCACGTTTCTAACCCCCATTTAGTGTTTCTCCAGTACTTGCAGCTGTTTCTCAACAGCATTACAGTTGTGTAAAAAGGAGGGGAAAGGAAATAAGTGCTCTTAGTGTAGGGTTTTTTTATTTTAAAGAGGAAATGGGTGTATACTTACTAGATTTGTTGGACAAACCTATGATAAGCCAGTAGCCTTACGGTATTAGCTACTGTCTTTCAAGCAAGGGTGGATGCAAGAGCCTGGTTCACCTACTGATGTAAAGCAGGACATGGAAAGGAACTCAGCAGACTTGCCCTCCTCTGCCAGGGCCAGGGAGCTCATCCTGTCCTATTCCATTTCACCTGGTGCTAAACATCCTCACTTTCAGGACAATCACACTTCAGAAGCTTAAATCTAAGTTTGGCCACCCTTGGAATAATCGCTTCCAAAACAATTGCAAAGGATTCCTGTCCAAATTTTAGTTGACAGCTGTAATTTTTCATAGACCAATAGGCAAAGGATTTCCAGAAAGCAAACTAATTAAACCCCAAACATATCTAATGCTTACACTTCCTTGACTGATTACTAAAAACTGATTAGAAAGAGTCTTATAGCTGGACAATGCCATTGTTCCATACCTCCTAGGAAGCCCCTCCACCCCTCCAAACCCCCCCAGATTTCATAAAATCCATGCTGTGAGTTCCAGCTCTGCTGTGGCTGGAACAGGGAGAGCTAAGGTGGGTCTGGGAGGACGGGAGAGCTCCAGCACAGCCGAGCTGGGCCGTGCTGCAAATCCAAGGCCAGACACACTCCCGTGCACACAGAGCCAGACACCCACGGCAGTTTCAAAGCAAGCACAGGCTCTATCTGCAGCCTCACTGGATTCCGGTCTGGTTCCCATTACATTGCAATTTCAGAAAGTAGAGTCATTTATTTATTTTGGTTTGGTCATCATTTGTTTTCAGATTTAACAACTTAAGCAAAAAGTATCTGGCCCTGACTTTCGTCCAACCCAAATCATAGAAGTGCAAAAATGTCTTTTTTCAATTTAATAAATAATTCTAATAAATCCCCATTGAAAGAACAACTCCTGTGAGGTGCTTTGGCTTCACTTTAGGCAAGTGTTTTGTTAACCAGAGATATTAAAGTTAGGCTCTTGCCTTAGCCATTTGGCTTTGTTCCTCTTAAAAGAACATGTTTAATTCACAACTTCAGAAGAACATTGCTCACTGCATGATGAATATTAAAAAAAAAAAATCAACAGATGTAACAATACAAAGGAAGAAAACAGAAGGCACATGTAGCCCACCTGAAGAGGATCACTGGTGATCTGGGTCAGACTTTTTTGCACATGCTTCTTGTGATTAACATGAAACTTTGAGCTCTGACAAGTGACTGACTCAATTGAGCCTTCACAGCTTCCAGTCATGTTGAACAGGCAGTTAGAAACATTTTACAAATAAAGCTCTTACATAGTCTGATAAGGTGAGGCTGGTTTTTTCACTTACAAACTGTATTATATAGAAATAAATGCAACTTCAAAGAAAATAGAAAGAAACAGCAGTCTTTGGAGATTTAGTCATAGCGGACCCTGCCAAGTAACAAAACCCACACAGAAAACCCTTCATTCCTCCTGGTGCTTTGCAACTCATTATGCTAGCATTTTAAGGAGGATTCTGCCCTCTTCCCTCCTCCTATCACATTGACAAAGTATCTTCATAATTGCCTGGAGACACCATGAAAAATGCTTGTATGTTTGCCACCACCCATGGTTACCTCCAGAAGCACATTTATCTACATCACAGAGCTATTTGTTCTTTGACTTACTGACGACGCTTCCTGCTAGTGTAGAGCTTACTCTTGGCACTTCTTCATCTAATTTTGAAACTTCTGGGGTCAAAACCAGCACAAAACCCCTTGCAAAAGTAATTCTTACTACATTTGTGTTCCTATCTTTATTAAGGAAGGGAAGGGCCCATGCCACTCCCCAGCAGTCTGCTTGCCAAGAGTGTCCCAGAAGAAACCTTCCTGCAGCCAGTTTAGAACAAACTCTGACTGACATCCTATTTTCCCCTCCTGTTATCCCAGTCTCCTTGCTCATCAGGCCCTGCTTTTGGAACTAATTTCTTTCAATTTAACACAGATCATGACAGCTGGCATCAAATAAGGGAGTCTCAAACAATCAATCCTGAATGAACAAATGCCAAGGGCTTCTTGACATCCACGTCCCCATTCACACATCAGCTGCCTTTTAACAGTGCCAGATCATCCCCTACAAAGCTAAAGGTCAACTTGAGCCTTCAAAGCATCTCCTACCAATTATTCCAAGTAACAGTTGCTGAAAAAAAAAACAAAAACAAAGAGCTTCTGCATATTTCTTGCCCAACCTGGAAATGAAGGGAGAAAGTCTTATATAGTTTTATAGAGCAGCTTATGAAAGAATAAGATCATGACCAGACTTAAGTGACCTGCCTGAAGAATCAGTATCGTGTTGGATGTTACATCTTGTTTTACTACTGAGAGTATTCCACGTTAGTGCAAGATAATAATACCAAGAGAAGACATTTTTCTCATTTTTCTTGGTGAAAACCCCTTAGTACAAATGGCTGATCTTCTGCCTGCAGATGTATGTGAATATTTTCTGTCGAAAGAGAAGCTGCATTGAATTTAACACATTCCCCAAGAACAGCACCTACATTAAGGCAAAATTACAGAAAGAATATGGGTTATGAAATTCTCATTGAATGAGACTAATGCAAGTTTCCAGGCCAGTAATACCTGCCTAGTGACTAACTTAGGACTATTTATGTTTAAAATCATACTTAATAAGTAAAGCATGGACATTTTTGCACTTCACAATAAAACACTAATAAGGCCCTGCATATTTTATAAAAGTTGTTTATTCAAGTTCCTGAGTAAATACTCTGTTTCTATGATGCTGTTAAAAAGTATTGTACTATTCCCAAAAAGATAATTGTTTCTGTATAAATCTTGTCCCACACTACAACCAAGCACAGTACACAATGCATTATTTATTTTCAGACTGAAATGGAACAGAACTTCACTGATTCCTTCTTTCTAGGATTTAAATGTATCAGAAATTTTCACTTATATTTACTAATACAAACACACACAGCATTTGTTAAGTCTCATAAGCTTGATTCCACTCAAGGGTCAGTCTGACTGTAAGAGATGCTACTTTCTCTCTCTGAGTATGTTTAAGAATGGCAGTGCCTTGAAAATCTCCAGGAAATATTCCTAGTGCTGAGCTAAATGGCAGCACAAGTCACCTCTCCAACAGCAGAATAGCTTCTGCGGCAGGCACAGGCTTTTGACATTATCTCCTGTACATAATGTACAAATATATGACTCAAAATAGGAGGGGAGGAAAGGGAGAGGGATACAATGTAGAGACCTCTTGCAATCCCTCCTGTCTCCCACTATTAAATCAGCAGCCTGTGAATCCAAGCACCTGCATCCCATTCTGGAAAAACCATATGCAGTTTAACAGCTGAACACCACCACTGTGTTTAACAGAAAAAAACCCCAAACAAACAAAAAAAAACAAACCAAAACGGACAAACCAAAGAAAAAAAAAAAAAAAACCCAAACCAACACACACAAAATCCCCACAACACCAACAAAAACTACAAAAACCTACGACCTCAAAATAACACTCCACAACAACCTAGTCACAAAAATCTCATTCACTGTAACTAAAAGGCTGAAATCTACTCACTGACCTTGAAAGAAGTAAAAAAGCATCAGCTCTCAGCATTTACGTGCTCAAGGAATCTACCAGTTGGTAGTAGCATGGGGATGGGGGATCAACAATCAGCATCTCCTGGCATAGCTAAGAGCAGACAAAACTTGTTGTAGCCCAGAGCATTATCCCACTGTTGTCATCCCACTCTAAACCCCTCACTCCTCTCCTGTCCAAAGTACCCAAATATTAAATTAATCCTGGAAAATAAAGGGGTGTTAAATTACAATCCACCCCCTTTATGTCCTTGGGATGAAGACAGAAGCTTCAACCACTCCAATAATCCAAGATTTCCTCATTTCTGTTTTTCAGTAATTTTGGAGGTGAAAAAGAAGAGCTTATTTTTAGCCTCCAGCTCAACAACAGCTGGACAGACACAGGCACACCCTTTGTTGTCCTATGTCATGCCAAGCCAGAAGCACCACTGCTACTCTTCAGTGGAAATGCACACGCCCACTGGTGAAAAAACAGCAAAACCCATCTGCCCAGGTTAATGAAGTGCCTTTAGCCAAACTGTCAATTGGCAGTCGACCTACAGGCATGGACCATGCTCTCAGAAAGGAGCAAAATGAGGTGGCTTTCCCCACAAGCCTCAAAGCCCCCTGATCCTCACAACCACAGATGTCCTCAGCAGCTGTGGGCCTCCCCATTCTGTGACAGGAGGCTCTGCCTCTAGGACACAGAGGGACAGTGCTTTGTTTTTTCATGGCAAACATTAATTTCCATAGTCAGTAGGTCTGGGACTATGAGAGAAGACAATTTCCACTATTTCCCAATTTCCACAATTTCCGGCCCAGGCCTTTGTGCAGCACCCAGAGTGCCAGGGGTGCACCAAGGACTAATTTGGCTGATTCCAGAGGGTCACATCCTACAGAGATTTGGACAAGTGTTTATTGGTGATAGGGTTTAATGCTCTGCAACACGAGACAGGCACGAAACAACACATTTTCTGGAACAGAAAATGTTCCTCTGGAAGGGCTCCAGAGAAAAACAGCTGCATAAGCAGCTAAGGCAGACGGCCACCAGGAGCTTTCTCCACCACCATGCTTTCCAGTCCACCCCCTTTCCTAGATATGAAAATGCTTCTGGCAAAAATAGGGCTGCTCAGCAGGACATTCCTGATTGCTGACTTACAGTTCATCTCCCATTTTCAGCCCCAGATTTTATCATATAAATTCACTGACAGCCACCGGATACAACACTGCAGCCAAATGCACCCTGAACCCACCGAATAATCAATTTAAAGTTTGAGACATCATCATGGAAGTCAGTGAAAAATGAAACTCTATATGCCACTTCAGACAACATTAAAAATGTCACAGGCTGAAGTTTTATTTCAATAAAATTAATTCTTCCATCTTCCCCCCCAAGAAAGGGGGGGAAAGGCCTAGGAGGTAATTGAACTTGACTACAAAGATTATGTCCTCTTTAAAAGGGTAGTTTTCTCTATTGTACTGTTTTATAACCTCCTTATGGAATTAGCAAGGTTAAAAAATGTGTCATTTGACAAAAATAGTATTCACTTAGATATATTTCAATGAGAGATCCTAACTCTCCAAAGGGTTATGTGGACACTCCTTAAATACACTACAGAGAGGTCCAAAAATTTACCTTAAAATATTATTAAGACTAGCAGGATCTTGCTGAACAGGCATTTTTGGAGAGTGAACACAACATAAACACCACTGCTGGGCGAGTTCAGAGGTACTAGTGAGGCTCACACACCCCTAATTGCAACAAACCCCTGCATCAATGCATTAATTCAGTGCCTCACTACGAGTCCACTTCTGCTTTAAACCCCTCCACTATTTTACCCTTTGTACTCCCAGCTGAGCACCTCAGAAATGTGCAGTTTTGTCCTCTCCCAGATCAGTGATTGGCATAAATGGAGTTTTACTTTTTTTTCCCTTTTAAGACTGTACCATGGATCTGAGGCCACCTAACCCAGGGTGACTTTGGCCAGAGCTCTCCCAGCCCCGTGCCCAGCAGCTGCTGCACTCGCAGCTGGACGCAGCACAATCCAGGGATCAGAGGATCTATCTTTACTGCCCTCCTGTTTTATTGAGTCAAAATGCCAGAAGTGAAACATTAGTACATTTACTGCATTCATCTGGCTCATCTTTACTGGGATTTTTTTCTCTTTTTTGGAAGATAAGCTTCTGCACGGAAAAAAGTATGTGCCTTCATTTTTCCTGGATGTATTTGGACATACTTGTCCATCCATCCTCTCTGTCACATGGATATATGTACTAATATTAGACCTGTGCATTAAAAAGAATCCCTTTCCACAGTTTGAAATTAAAACAATGGTATGAAAGACGTCTGTAACTCATATTCTGCTATGCCACACATTAAAGAGGGTCTGTGTGCACTCAGGGTGTTAGAAAGTCAAGAGTGCCTTCCATGATGCATCAGAGCTGTCAGGACTTTGGAGCTTTTCTGAAGAACTCTCTCAGGTAGCATTTGTTGTATTTAAATGTGGAGACTTGATCTCAGATCTTTTAGAACAATTTGCAAAAATACTTCTTCAAAAAATTGCAATTGATAGTCATAATACAACAAAGTATGCCTGGAAGCTTTCTGTCGCCCTGCACCAATTACACTTACCCAAAAAACCTAGACATTACTAACAAAGAAATGTTACACTGATTTCAGTAAACATATCCACCAGGAACCAAGCAAGTGCTTTAATCCAAAAATCTCCTCAAATAAAGCACAAAATAAGCCCTCCAACATCCTTTGGTATTAAGTGTGTTTGCTGTTTTCTTACCTACCTTTCATTGTAACCAAAACACAGGGAAGGAAAAAAAAAACCAAACCCACACCCAAAACCCAGAAGAGATTGCTTTCTTTTCTTTTTTTGGCCAGCTGCTTAAACAAGCAAAATGAAAACAAGATAAACCTTGCAGAAAGAATGTTGCCTGACTATCCCAGCCACGAGCATGGTTGGCAGCATGTGAAGTACCTGCCCTGTCAGACTGAGATAGTGCTCTGAGGCTACACTTAAAAACTTAGCAAAAAGAGCCCAAAACAAAACCTCGAACAAAGAATTCATCCAGAAACAAAGAACTGATGGAGAGAGATCAAGGAATAAAGGCATCCAGAGCCTCACCTCTGAGCACAGCAGAGACCAAGCCGTGAGTCTTGGGAGCTTTGTGAGCAGTGATGGAGAGAAAATGGTTCATCCTCTCCATGGTTTCCAGGGGCAGAGGCTTTGCTGGGCAGCCAGCAAAGGGCTTGTCTTTGTACCCAGAGGAAAGGATTTCTCATGCTGTAAGGCATCTAAAGCATGCAGGCAGGTTGGTCAACAACCATGGCTTTATTACAGCAAGAGCTCATTGACACGCTTTAAAAATATACACCCCTGTTGCTCCAGTCTGGCCCATCTACAGAGAAATCTGGAACTTTTAACCAAACACCACAACAACCTAATAAACGAGCTGAACGCTTGGAAACTGGCTTTTTCAACTAAGTGGGGAGTTAAGTTACTTTGAGGGTATTTCACAGAATATTTTCAAATGCATTCTAAAACCAATTTTTCTCTTAGGTGAATTGTTAACCAACACCCATTTAAGACGTGGCTTTTAGAAGCCAGTCCTGAGTAAATGAGCTCATACAGAAATAGACATCTGAGTCAGAGTCCATATTTTTAAATTCTATTTATTTGTTTTTAAAGATCTTAATCATTTAATCCCATCATTCCTAACTCTCCTAAGCAGAATGACTGTACAGCAGTGTACATCAGCTATAGATGAGCTCAAAATGCAATACTGTACCAAAAGGCAACAATTCTGGGCTCTTGGAGTCTTGTCTTTTTGTTCCAGCTCATCATGCAGCTTTCAAAGTCACTGCATTTCCACTGCTAGCACTCACAGCAATTTAACCAGTAAATCTAAATACAGCTCCAAAAAGAGTGATAATTTGATTTTTTTTCTAGTTTAACTGGTCACTTGCACAAACCAGTTTACCATAGGTAGACAATGCCTTTACTTTTTACAGTTTTTCTTACAATTTGAGAACTCTAGGAATTACCAACCAGCACTTCTTAGTAACACAGCATCCAAAAGTGCCAGCAAGCAAGATGGACTTGAATTATTCAAACAACCAGAATTAAAAATATTTACATATTTAGCACATTTTTTAAGAAGGCTTCTGATAGCGGGGAAAGTTAACAACACTCACAGAACCCACAAACCAGGCTGCTGGCAGCACATCACACAGTAGAAGTTAAATTTCAGCACCTCTAGTTTTTATTTTCCAAACCTTTTTTGGCTGCAAACAAAGGTAGTACATAATAACCCTCATTACTGAGGGAAAGAGTCTCAAGAAGTAAATATAAAATGGTGAAAAAATATAAAAATAAGCATGCTTCAAAAAGAGGGACAGAGAGCTGGAGACAAACTCTGGCAGCAAACTGCACATCACGAGGTGCAATAGTCCCTTTTACACCAACATCCGACACAACAGAAGGGAGATAAACACACACAGAACACCAGTGTTTATTTACACCTATTAATGAGCCTATTTTCGCATTCCAGGCAGGGTGAAATGTAGATGGAGGCACCTGCCTCAACAGCACTGGCCACGCTTGTTCTGCCACTGTCAGGGCTGTATCTGGGCTAGCAGGCAGTGAACTTCCTAGCCCAGGTGCCTCCAGGCAGGCAGGGCACGCAGAACCATGGCTGGCCAAGCAGGGACCAGACCCAGCAGCAGCCCCACCAGCCAGGAATGGCTTCCTACCCTACCCCATTGCTTCCTACCCTGCTAAAGCACAAGTGAGAGAAAAAGTGGCGAGAAGAAACCTGAGAGAAATGTCTTTGCCTTCCACCCAACACCTGCTGATCTGCACAACTTGTTATTACTGCTCTGGGTGTGTAGTCCTCGGCAGGAAGCTCACTGCCATCTCCTGCCATGTTTTCTAATCTGAGTTGCAATTTAGCCCGGAGCAGTTGTTTTATCTGAACTGTAAATCCTGCAAGGATGGCAGGCAGAGTGCAGGCAGGACAGGACCGGGAGGAAGGAACACTTGCTGTTGCACAGGTCCTCTCACAGCTGCTCTCGTAAATCTTTCAAAGGGGCAGGAGAAGGAAACAACACAAGGCTAACTCACAGCGTGGCACAACCACATGGTTTCTGCTCAGACAGTATCTCAGTCAGATGAACAAATCCAGAGAGTGGTGCAAGGCAAGTCAGGCGGTGTCTCTTGGTGAGTTTGTCAATTAGAAACAGTGTGCCCTTGGAAAAACACGAGCTGTTCTTCAGGAGTAGCAAATGTCCAGGGCAAAAGGCAAACTTTGAAAAGCTAATCACAACTTGATCTATCAGCATCAGCAAGACAACAAGGGACAGAAGGCGAAATGCCACAGCAGTTCTGGTTGTGCTCCAAGCAAGCCCGTGGTGCTCCCCTTGGGCCGTGCCCAGCACTGATCAGGTGAAGGTTTTATTGAAGCCTCTTCTGCTGGTCACATACTGCAGAGCTCTGACCATTCCTGCTGCTCTGCTCTGGACTTGCTCCACTTTATCTGCCAGAATATTTTAGCTGGGGTTTCACCTGCACCAAGGAGGTGGCTGGATGTGTGGGTCCTTACAAGCACCAGATATTCCCAATTTTCTCCAAGTATTACACTCCTCTACTGGAAGGTTCATAATCTCCTAGTAGCTTCTAGAAATCTTACCCTGTTGATCTCAAGTTAAGACACAAATATCCCAGAGACCTGAGATGGCAAACAGTTTGCAGAAACCGGGCTGTTTGCAGAAACAAATTATGTAAGTGCAGACTTGTTAGGCAACGTGGAAATTTCAAGAACTGTCTGACAAAAGTAATCCCCTTTTAAACAGTGTAGCAGAGAAAGTAAAGCAAATTAAACCAATTTCAAGGGCATTAAAAGGGATTTTCTACTTTTTTTTTTCAATGGATACCAGCTAAACTTCTTTTTTCACCACGATTGCCATCAATGTTGTGGCTTTTCAGAGAGAAAACGCAAATAAAAATTTTCTTGTTTGCTTACAAAAATAATCTACTAATATATTTTATATTCCCTCTTCTTATGCAGCATCTTAGAACTGTGGTATTTTGCATTCTATGTAAAGAATATTCAAAGCTATCTGCACTGAGGCCTTAACAGCAGATAATGCAGAATTTTGTTTGTCAGCAGAAAGAGAGCAACCACATCTCCAAACCCCCTGTTCTCAGGGCAGACATGGGAACCTGGGAAGGACCTCAGCTGCAGGAGACAGGAAATTGCCTTATTGTCTGAAATCTGGGCTTTAGCAGCCAAGTGTTTAATCACTTCTTGGTAGCAAAAGTTATGTATTTCCTCACTTATCAGTACACAAACATTGCCAGAGCAAAGCTGGAAGCGTAGCTAACAACAAACCCCTAACGACCACATTTGGCACCAACCCCATCACAACCACAGGCATCTCTTGGGAGGCAGGACAGACCTGACCCAACAAAGCATCCTGCCCTGGAGCTGCCCTTGCCCCCCACACCAGCCTTCCTGGTGGATGGATAAAGTCCAGCTGCTTCAAAGAACCCAACCCCAAAGCCCTACAGAGCCAGGGCCATGGGAACACACCCTGTCACCACCAGTTGTTGCGTTCAGACCTAATTAAGCCACTTGCGGTGACAATAGTGGTGGTTTGTGTGAAAGTAACTGCGCTTCACTCCCTGTGGGAATCTTTATAGAATATCCAGGAAATCAGGTCAGGGTGGGACAGTTCCCTTCTCTCGATTACTTGCAAGCCATTAAGTGAGGGACAGAGCACAGTTCTGTTAAAATGCAGATGTAAAGCTACTGTTACCTTCCGAGCCAAAAAAAATTTAAATTCCACATGCCTAAAAAGTCTTATCTAGGCTGTCTGATTGCTCTGCTTTGGCCAGGCTTCATTGCTTTTCATGACTGATAAAGCTGAAAAAAAACTGTGTGTTTGTGGAAATGTCTCCAGGATAATGAAAATAAAGTGATTTCATTACCAAATCACATGCCAAACATTTGCTTTTGCTGATGTAATTTGGCCCAATCTCAGTTTAAAACACATCACAGAGAGTCAAATACTTGGTTTAGTTTTCAAAGAACTGTCTGCTGTGTGTCCTGTCATCACCACAGCTTCTCCCTATCCCCTCTCTAAAAATCCTTAGAGAAATGAATGTGAATTCAGTGTTCAACAACTGTGGTTTCACTGCATGTTCATAGATGATTTACTGCTTCTCCACTCATCTCAAGCAAACCTTCCTTGCCACTCAGCCTCATTAGTCCCATATTTTCTACAGCTTTGAAATTGAAGTTGCTTATTTAAATCCGTAAAAATAAATCTAAAATAGAAGTCCGGTGCAAGGCTTTAGAATCCCTGTCCCAAAAGGCAAAAGCAAAGAAGCACCAATATCAAAATAAACAGCTTGTCTTTCAAGTATACCAAACACACCCTAGGTGTCATTTTAAAAGTCACTCGAACATATGGCCTTCAATATTCCCAAAAATCTCGACAGCTTCTGGATTCTACTATCCAAGCAATGTTTGTTTGTTTTTTTAAAGAAAAAAAAAGCCACACACACACACAAAGCAGCTGAATGCCTCTTTGTAAAAAATCACAACCTTTCATTCACTCAGCTTCCTAACTTGGCAGTCATCTTCTGGCTGACTAGTTCAAGTTTTATGGACTTCACAGGAATGCCTTTTTATTAAAATAACCAAGTTAGCAACACTATCTAATGTCTGCAACAAGTTTGGTGTGTTCATTATAAACCCTGATTATCAGGTTTGGAAATCTTCCCATTCCAATAATTATTTTGAAGAAATCAGTCAATCCAGTGAAAGGGATGGGTATTTACTCTTTATAAAGAGGGTAAAGTTTTCATTATAATATTGATATTTTTTCCGTTGGAGCATAACTGGCTTTCCCTTCCTTCATCTTACAATTCAATTACTCAATTAAAAACCAAATGTTTATCTTGAGGGATGCAATCACGTCAGTTGAACACTCAAACTCACTGACTTCTGTACTAGTATGTACAGCACTGGAGAAACCTGGCTGAAAATCCCCGTTGCCTCTGAAGGATCAAAAAATGCCAGCACTTGGGGAGGAAATTTGGCTACTTTACCTGCAGGTTCATACACGCTGGATGATCTGCTTAATTAAGAGACAAGTATTTGTATAGCACGACAGAAGAAGGTGGGGAGAGGAGGACGTGGAACCCAACCTGCCTGATTTCCCACAAGGGGCAAGGCTGCAGAATGGGATGTTTGTAAGCAACTGAGGACTGGCAGGATTATTACTATACAATTCCATATACACACATACCTACCAATGCACATATGTATGGTTTTAAATGCACAGCTTTCAAAACTTCTTAGCTTAACTTTATTTCCTTGCTTTATGTTAATATTGTTCAGCCTCAAAACAGCAGCTCAGACTGTGCAAGTCTCCCACCCAGGAACTGTGCCCAAGGTGGGGACTAAAATACAGACAATGCCCAGAAGACCAAAGCTGTGCCCAGGAATCTGTCCCTCCTCCACTGGGGAGTTTTGTCCCAAAACTCAAACATCCAGAGAGAAATGCCAGAGTCTACCAGGGCAACTGATAATTACATGGTAGCACTTCAAGCAAAGTGTTCTCAGTTCTCAAGTGTAAGCATGTATTTTGCAAAAACAGCATGCACCTTTGAAGGGGAAGGCAACACCACATCTGCATGTTTCAGAGAACCAACACCTCCTCTCAGAGTAAGCCTGGGATGCTTCCATGTGCAGACATCTCTGCTCCCCTGAAGCATGGGAGAGCCTGAATTTTGGGTGCACAGCATGAGCCAGGTCCTACCCCCAATACATATTCATACCTATCTCAAACATCAGTGGGAGCCTCATTGATATGTGCATGCACATATTCATACCATTTACACTGGTAAACTGAAAGTAAATGTAAATCAAGTGCAAGTAATGAACCTGCTCCATACAGAGAGGCAACATTCACAGATGTCTTTAAAAGGCTAATGAATACACTAGCTGGATGAATTATTGTTCATAATTGCATGATGCTTTGCATGTTCAAAATTTAGACTGATATTCAAACTGCTAACATATGGAACAACATGAATTAAACCTTTAATGTTCTTCCATTGTCCAGCTTCATTGCCTGAAGAAACAAATAATCACTTCAGAGTTCAACCATGCTCCTCTGCATTAATTAGTAGAAGATGAAAACCAGAGAGAAATTCTGTCAGCATAAAAAAATTGTGCTTTTTCTTCAAATATTTGCAAAAACTACAGTGTGATATCTACAGTTTTGCCTGGTTAGTACAAACTTGTGTTTCTCTCTAATGCTGGTGAACTGGGCAGGTGCCAGCTCCAGAAACAAATTGTGAACAGGACTCATTCTCAACTTAGAAGTTCAAGATTGAAAGAAGTTTATATTTTGTGAAGATTTAACACTCATACAGGTGGACTCCTACAGTTTCAAAAAGTACATTTGTGCCCCAGTTCTGTGCATGTCTTTCTACAGCATTCTGGTTTTATTTTGGGGTGGGTTTTTTTTTTTTCTACAAAGAATTCAGGAAAAATAATGTCCCAAATAAGACAACTCTGAAATAGCAGTGGGTTTGAACTTCTTGAAAATTGCTCAACCAGTTTTATTCATCCAGCTTAAAACTGTATCACTGTAGAAACTCTGAAAGCCATATCTGGCAATGTTCTTCAAGAGCAGTTAAACACAGGATTATTGTTATTTAGCTGGAGTGGAACATCCTGTATGTATAAAACTTGTGTCTATTGCAATGAGTAACTTACATGTGGCTGAAGAGTTTACAAGCATGAAAATCAAGTAACAGCATTCAGCTCTTAAATACCATGCAAAAAAAAAAAACCCCAAACCCATACAGTTTTGGGATGAGGCAGCAGATTGTCATTTTGTTTAAAAAAACAAAAACCAAAAAACTAAAAAAGATAAAACAAAAAAACCAAACAAGCCTCCTGTGAGTCATTTAGAACCCAACTGCATCTTCTTTATCTCCTCCAAAGATTGGGAAGATTGCAATGCCCTATCTAAGAACCATGAGCTGCAGGCTCAGCCACAGCATTCAAGGCCACAACCTCACTTAAAGCCTTGAAGTCTTTTTTTTTTTTTAAATTATGCCTACTAGCAACCTTGGCTCTGTTTACAACTGCAAAAATCCACGTAGCTCATTGCTCAGGCTGTGATCCTGCTTTAACAGGCAGGGTTTTTGCTCTGGGCAGATCTGCCCCCAGCAGTCCTGGGCAGCCCCATGGAGGTGAGCGCTGGGCACGGCTGCCAGGACGCACCTGTGAGCTCCTGTTTCACCATGCAAACAGCACTGGCACGGCTCACAGCAAGGCAGAAAGCTAAAAATCACCAGCTGTACTGCAGGGAAAGGGTGCTGTGCATGCTTCAGCCTAACCTTTCTGGCTGGGCTGGCAGCATTTCTGAGAAGCCCTTACCTGTGAGTGGGGCTGTCAGAGCCCACCCCGCAATGGTCGGGGTCCAGCTCCTCTCCTGTGCCAGCACAGCAGCCTCCCCTCCCGCAGGGACAGGCACAGAGAGGCTCTGCAGTGATTCACACCCCGGGAATGTTTGGTAGATATCCCCACCGAGCCGCTGACTGTGGCTGCTGCTCTCATTCCCAGCAATCTGAAGATTCATGTTTCTCTCGTTAAATCAGCGATGACACACTGAAGTGCAGGTCTGGGCATGGGCCAGGTTCATGATGAACATCTCCAAGTATTTCACGGAATATCTGTACCCACACTCCCCACACGCAGACATTCTGTAGCCATTTGCAAGTTGGTCGCATGTGCATCACAGAGATGTCCATTAATTTCTGCAAATACTTACACCATGCCACTAAAAATAAATCTTTAATCTCAAAGGGCAGTAATACCATATTTTCAACACTGTGGAAGGTGTTGATTAGCTTCTCCTTGGCAACATTGTAAAGCATTACACAGCCTATATATTTTATGTACCAACCCATTTCCACGAGCCTTCTCACAAAATAAAAATTAATCACTTTGCTTAGGAAGTTTACAAAGCCTTGGCTTTGTAATGTTACCATTAGAGAGAAGACTTAGGTTTTACATTTCACATGGGTCTTAAAACTGCTTTTTTGTGTTGCAAATACTTCCTCAAACTCACCACCATGGCAATTTGGACCTAGGGCTGTAAGTGTATGGTGAGGTATATGTGGAATGTTTCCTGTAATTGTTAATCATCAGACATTTTCTCATTCTTTCCCTTTCCTGTCTGTTTTCATCACAAAGATGCTCCATGACATGTTCAAAGACTTTTCCAAAGAACAAAAAGGGAGGAAGGAAGCACAGGTCAAAAAGGGAAATGAAGGGAAAAAGGAGAGGAGAACAACAGAGCCTGCCAGGAACACAGTGCAAATAGCTGCAATGACACTCCTTTACTAAATAAAACTATATTAAGGACCCTTATGACCTTAAAAACATTAATAATCACTGGAAGCTTATGAAAAATGAATAAAACCAGCGGACTCTCTATGTACTGAAGATAACCTGGTGTTCTTCTCACTCATGCTTTTGAGACATTTCAGTCAATGGTGCAAACCAGAAAACGTTTATGTTTATATCGTAACGATACCGAATAAACAAACACAACCAACACCCTCCCTAAATAAACCATAACCAGCACCAAAGACACAAAACAAACCCCCAAACCTACCAACCAACCACACCCAGCAAAAGCTGCCACAACTAACCCTACTACCCCATAAGGAGAAGGGTTAGACGCAACTGCCAATCCCCCCAAAACAAAGCATAACCCTAAAAATAAAACAAATTCTATCATAAATTCCTACTCGGCTTCTCTCCGAGATTAACGGCCTGAAGAGCCATCCTTACAAATTTTAACTACAGAACACTTTGTTTTCCTCTCATTTTCCACCCCACCCTTCCCCTCCCCCACTTGTTTTCTTCATCCTTCTTAGGGTACGTATTAACACACATTATCTTTTCTGCCCCATCAGACAAGGAATACAATGTAGGATAATCCAGATCATACGCTATGGCGCTCCCCGAAAGCCTCAAACATTGACGCCCAATGAGATAATGCTTGGGTAATTCCACTCCTGGAGACATCCTTGCTTCAGGGGCTATAAACCCAAGTGATCCTACCTCCAGCCGGAGCGCAAGCGTCACCCAAGATCGAATAGATCTCCCAACAACCCGACACCTCACCCTCAAGAAGGAGGAAAGTCCCAGGACTCCTTTGAATTCTCCCAGTCTACAGAATTCACCCACCTCCTAAAACACCTTCCCGTCCTGCACCTTTCAAGCACTCCCAAGTCAGAGAGCCTGGTTATCTATTAATTCTGTTTCTCACCAGAACCGAGCTACTCAGAGTCTCTTACACCCTTAGTCTTTGGCTTCAGGCACATACCTCTCCTAAACTTGCTCTTCTGCACTATTGGTTGTAACTTCAGCATCATAACCTGCATCAAACCTTGGCTGAACACTCCTCCCCCTCCCTCTTGTTGTCCCAGCATCCGACCGTCTCTACACTTTTTCTCTTCTGGGGGGTCTCTTCAATAAGCCCTTCAAGTGCGTAGCAGGTGATATCTTCCTCTTGACATGTCCATCACATGACTGTGGAACAACATGTGCCTGCAAGCGCCTAGAATGTCATGGTTTAGTGGATAAGCCGTAGCAAACCTGACACTGATGCACTCTGACCCCATTAATGGAGTGTGCACTGTTTACCTTTCAAGTAGCAGATAGTGTAATGGTCACTGGACATACCAACTCTGTAGTCATCTACTAGGAATTGATACCTAAACCCCAAATTTCATCCATTGGTTTCTTTTTTATCGTCATTTTTTATCACTTTCATTAAATAATCAGCTATATATTCCTACATTTTCCCAAATAATTTATTATCCATTTAGTCACATATAACATTCCTCCAAATCAACCAACCATCAGAATTTTTATCGTTCATCCAACAAACACTTCTATAACCAACCCCTAGATTAACCAACACCCAACCAAGCATTCAACCCCATATTAAATCACCATAAAAACTAGGTCCTTTTCCCTACCTCTCCCCCACCGAAAAAAACCAAACAAAAATAAAAACATAATCAAAACATAATTACAAACCACTAACCAACAAAACCCTAACTCAATGTCCTTGTAGCTTTCAAAAAGCATGACACTGAAGATGTCAAGATGGCCGCTACATGCACCCAAGGACAAAAGACCTAGTCCTAACCTTACTGTTAGTTTTTTCTAGGCATATGCATGCAAGTATCTGCATCCCAGTGTAGATGCCCTGGACACCCTAACACGGGTAGATAGGAGCAGGTAGCAGACACACCTCAACTGTAGCCCAAAATGCCTTGCAATTGCCACAACCCCATGGGTACTCAGCAGTGGTTAATATTAAGCAGTGAGTGTAAAATTGACTTAGCCATAGCAGCTCTAGGATTGATAAATCCTGTGCCAGCCACCGAGGTCATACAGAAGACCCAAATTAACTTTATAATGGCGTAAAGAGTGGTCACATGCTATCCAAGTAACTAAGATTAAAAGGCAACTGAGCTGTCAAGATGCCCATAAGGCCTCCTCCATTAAAGAAGATCTTACAACAATGATTAATTGAAACCTACAAAAGGCAGGGCCCAAACTAGGATTAGATACCTCACTATGCCTGACCCTAAATCTTGATGCTTGATCTTACCTGAGCATCTCCCCGAGAACTACGAGCACAAACGCTTAAAACTCTAAGGATTTGGCAGTGCCCCAAACCCACCTAGAGAAGACTGCTGATCCTCAATAACCCATGATCCACAATACACCTGACCATTTCACCTCCCCTGAAAGCCCAACAGTGCCCACAACAGCCCCACCATGCTAGTAAGACAGGTCAAGGTACAGCCTATGGAATGGAAGCAATGGGCTACATTTTCTAGACTAGAACATAGCAGCAAAGGGATATGAAACTGCCCCTGGAAGGAGGATTTAGTGTCTAGTTATCCCTCAGTATGCCCCTCCTCCCTGTTCTACCTCTATACAGTCAAGTAGCTTCTTAAAAGTTACCCTTCCTTGAGGCAACATTTAGCCATCACTTGGCAGTAAATGAATTAATTGCTCTTGGGACAAAGCTAGTAAAAATATTCTGTGATAGCCAGATGAAACAACTGGAGCTATAGTATTTTGTACAGTTTTGTCAGCAAGATTTACACCAGTGCTCAGTGGTGCACTCTATCAACATATGTATTGCATGCTCTGTGAAAAGAAAATAAATTCCTGTCCTCTGCACAACCAAGCAGGCCATCTCCCTCAGTAACTATCACAGAGCAATTATCCACATTCTGCTTGTGAGAAAGCACTACCAGGCAAGGACTTCAATCCATAAACAGAGCAGGACTATCTTTTGCTGTTGTATAGCAATTGGAGCCAATGCCAGGTGACAGAGACAGATCCCCAGACCTCCAAGCAGCACTTTCAGAGAGCAGCTTAGGAACTGCTGCTGAAACACATTTAGCCAGCCCTGGCCTCTTGCAGCATGCACAAAGCTGAGGAACCTGCTGAATGTGTTAGTTTGTACCTTGCAAACCCCTGTTTAATAAAGCAAGTAGTTTCTGAGAGCCTGTAATGAATGCAGCCTACTTCTTCAGAAGTTTGCATCTTATACATATTCAGTGATGAGGTATAAAAAGGACAGAAAGTCTGAGACAGACTCGAAAACAGGATGCTTTAAGGCTCACTCTTATATATTGTGAGTTTCCACAGAACTTTGAGAAGAAAAGCACCTTAAAATTTGTCCAAATCAGTCGATAACCAGTTTCAGCATATTACAGGAAGGGTTACTGAAGAGACACACTGCATGTGATGGCAGAAACCTTGCTTCTGCAGAAAAACAAGTTTAAAAGTTCCCAAGCTATGAAATCCAAAATTGAGCTCCACTTACCTTAGTGTTCATACAAGACTTTCCACGTTTATACTCTTTGTGACTCGCTCTTTTATCAAGCTTGTTCCACAAAGCTTTGGCCTTCCATGTGGTCACTCTCGACTTCAGTTTGGTGTAAAAGTTTCTATTGTCCAAAGGATCTAATTCAAGTTGGCGAGTGAGAATATTGAAGGCCTGAATGGTGCCTTTGCATGTTGATGCTTGTACAAAGTTTTCAAATATCTGGCCAGCTTGATTGTATTTTTCATCATCATTTTCCCCCATGTTCAGAGAGCAGACCTTGAGAATGATTAAGCTGGAGCTCTTGTGCCGAGGTACAGGTGATCAACAATAGCAAGTACTTCCACACATGTTATTCCTAGAAAAGACAAACACAGGTCACATTTAAAGCAGGTTCTGCATGATAAAATTAAATCCACAAACTGCACATACAATATAAACATAAAACCCCAGCATACAGGACAAGCAGGCACAAGAAGTTAGTAGTGATACCCAAGTGTTACAAACAAACATAACATATTTGTGCTGTCATGACTTGTACTCACAAAGACTGTTATAAAAACCCTGCTAACTCAAGCCCACTGCTACAAGAAGAAGAACCAGCTTCACTGAGAGCTTGAGGATTTCTTTAATTTTTTCTTTTTCTTTTTTTTTTTCTTTTTTGTTCAGTCCTAGAAAAACAATGAACAGACCCCAAAGGTCCAGATTTTTTCTGACAAGCAGAATTTATGTAACAGCAAGTGACATTTTGGTCTTAAGAATCATGGAAACCTGCAGCCAAACGTCAGCACAGTTTGATGGGCTTTTTTACGCTCTTGCACAAGTTAGGGCCAAGGGTGCAGCTTACTCAGAGCAATTTAGAATTGGCACAATCACTTGCCACAAGCAAATGCACAGAACAGTCTAAGCAGAAGCATCATCACAAGTTACACCAGAACTAAAGAAACCAGAAAACAAGTAATCACAGAGAGCCCCCCTTTTCCTAACACTCTTGCCAAAATGCGAAAGGGTTTGGTGCTCTAGTGCATAGAAAGGAATTTTATCTCCACGTCTGCACATGTTCAATGCTGAAGTTATGTGTTTGGAGTCTTACCTTGTCATGTGCTGATGATATAAAGTAATGATGTTTGGCCTGCTAAGCCCCACTGGCTTTTCCTAGTAACATGATTACCGTCAAACTGTGCCTAATATTCCAGATAAATACCCTTACATTCTGCAAGAGCAATGCTATTCTAAATTAACACAAGTTTCAAAGAACTGAAATACTTCACTGCGGCACTCCCCTATCCTTCTTTAACCTTGCTCTTCATCTCTAATGGGGAGCATCTCAGAGTCAGCCAAGGCCCACAGAAAGTATCCAAGAGGCTTTCACATTTTCCAAGAATATTGTTACAGGTTATGTATAAACTTGCCCTCAGAAGAAGGTTTACCTGGACTCAAGTTCAGAAATTTAAGTCATGTATTCTTTTTCTTGCTATTAAAGAATTATCTGCCAGTCCAAGAAACAAAAAACTAAATCAATGCTTGCCTAACTTCCCACATATTTAGTTATTTTACTTGGAATGTCATCTGTTGGCTGATAGTTTCAGAATAAATTGTTAGAATGGCCTTTGAAGTCATGCTTCTCAGTTTAATACTGTTCACAAACTATTCATTCTCTGCTTGCATTTCCTTCAAAGAAGAAAAAAGAAAATATAACCAGTGTATTTAAGTAAAGAAGAGACCCACCATGTCTATGTTACCATCCTCTAATACAGAAAAATATTATGCAACTTATTAAAGAGGTCCCACAGGGAGATATAAGGAAGCATTTGGAATACTCACATTCCCTGTCTGTGCTCAAAATAAATAACCTTTGTATGCATATCATCAGTCTGTTGTGGGTTTGTGGGTAAAATAAATTGGCAATGTTGAGAGTTTGTACATTTTCTTAGACCAAATGTCATGATTAAATGTTTGGTACCAAAAACAAGTCAGGAAATTTTTGTTTTCCCCTCTGAATACTTCATTTATAGTACTTTTTAAGCCCTCTTCTGCAGACCTTTGTGAGGTAAAAGCACAAACATTTTACATGTCCTGCCAGTGCTGGCTTTGGGAATGCAGAGCTACACAATGGGTTTAGGTCAGTCCAAAAAGGACCAACAAATCCAAAAGTTCACCGAGAAAGGCAGGGAACAACCACGCAACACACTGCAAGATGCTACAAGGAGGCTTGAACAGCCACTCAGGATTTGAACTAAAAAAGAAATACTTAAAATCAAGGCTGAACACTTACTTTACCCAGCTTTTATACTTGCCTGAGATATTTCTGTAACAGAGAAGTGAAAGTATTTATTTTCCTTTTCTCTCAAAATACTTGTGAGCAGCTTCTCAGGGAGCGGGGACACGTCAGTGAAATGTCCCACGTCAGCTGAGCGAGGGAGTGGCAGCCAGACACGCTCCCCTCTGTCACCATAAACTCACATTCTGCTGCCTCACTCAGACCTACCAGAGACTTTGGCCGACACCACTGCCTCTCCACTGTTTTATTAGCTCACCCCAAGGCTGCTGGGTTCATACAACACAAATATCTTTAAAAGTTAACTCTTGGCATAACTGATAAGTGAGTGTGATCACAAGCTCTTAACTCAGCGCCTTTTTCTGCTCAGAGACAGGAGTTTTATGGCCTCAGCTGTTGCTGTCCAGCAGACAAGTGGAGGAAGAGCAAAGCTAAGAGGGGAGAGCAGTATCTGAACCAAGCAAAGAAGAAAAGCAGCATGAGGCAGTGCTGATAACAGCAGGGACAAGGCAGGACCCACTGCAGGCAATGAGAAGGGGCAAAAACACTTTTAGCAGGGAGTGGAAGTAGGTGTTGCACACACAAGCCTGGCCTGGCCTTCCTCTGCCTTTCCACTGGGGAGGAGAGGCAGGAGACCTTTTCCACCATAAAACCTCCCTTCTCCAACACCACAAAGCCGAGACTGAGACTATTTTTTCTGGGCACAAAATCTTTTCCTCAGGAACTTCCAACACATTCCCATCTACTCCACACTGAAAAACTGAGGAGTGGCATCTCAGTAGAGACATTTGCTCACTCTTGAAGCATTTCTCCTTGCTGTGTCAGAGGTCATACTCTCCAAAAAAGTAACATTTTGTGGTCAAAAAAGTAGGATGAGACAGGAGACTCTGGTTACTAAGGTTTCTGGATTGCTGGAAACACTACATATTTTCTTCTTCTTTTTTTTTTTTTTGACATGAGCACTGTGTTGACAGATGACAGAGCTGAAGATGGTGCTCTAAGTATATGCAGCTGATGGAAAAGTATGCATTTCTTTCTGAGGAGTCACTGATATTTCACTGCAGTATTGTATATAACTCCCTAGAAGCAATGCAATAAGGATAAGAAGTTCAACAGGGTCATTCTTGCCTATAATTAAAGTTTCCTGTTCTGTAGCTGTCTCAAAGATTTAAGAGGCAAAGCATTAACTGCTTACCTGTAGTAGAAAAATTAACAGTGTTTGGCAAAGTACTTGAGTTCTTAGAGTATTACCATTTATCCTTTTACTTCCTTCATCATTTAGATCACTCTAGGGATGAAATGCAGAACCAAAAATCTCATGAAGGTGTGAGTACTGATGTTGAAACTGCAAACTATGTGTTTTAAAGTGACTTTTAAACTTCCTCTAGTAGCACAATCCAAAAATAAAACGCACTTTATTTGAAACTTCACTGAAGTGGTGCAGAGCCCAATAAAAATTTGGGTCAGTGAAAGGAAAAGAACGAGAGAGCAGGAAATAGGCTGGACAAACAGTTCTTTTAAGTCAGAACTGAAGCATCTGCGGGTTATACACAAGAATTGCCATTTTAGGTCCCCTGCATGATGTATTAAGCACACACAAGAACTTGGCCTTCCACACAGCTCCCCGTGGCATTGCAGGAGTCTCTGGAGGACACAAAGTACACTGGGAAGAAGAAGGGTTCCATTTCAGTGGTCTCTCCACTATTAGAAGTTATCCCTGCCTCCTTTCTGCCTCCAGCCAGGGCCAGCAGGAATGTCAGATAAGGAAAGCTGAGAAGTGCTGCTCATGCCTGGTGGCTGCCCAAGAAGAAAGTGAAGATCTTGTTACAACTAAAAGGAAAGCAGTGCAAAAGGGGCAGAGAGAAAGCAGAAGTTAAAGCAATGGTACATACACAGATGTTTGTCTCCAGTCTTGGCTGATATTTCCTGTCAGCAAAACAAGCTCTGCTACTGCAGACAATATTGAGAATACTGAAAATAGCAGCTCCACCGTCAGGGCAATTCCACTAAGTATCTGTAGTCAGATGGATGTATGGAGCTGGTTCACATCTGCACATGGAGTCACAGCAGCAAGCTGAGCAAGCAGTGAAGTTGACATATATGAGGAATAGATCATTATATATAATTACAGGAAAATAACATAACTTTTTGACAGCAGCACCATACAAATTGCTTGTCAGCAAGGTCTCGAGGTACTACATGCAAAAATTAAAAACCTCTTTTGGCTTATTTGTCCCACTGGAATGAGAACAACCCTAATTTAATTCAAACTTGAAGCACTTAAGTTCTTCCTTAGTCCCTTAATGCGCTGCTTCTAATACTCAAGAACATGTTCCTTGGGGAGATCGGAAAAAGATTAAATTCCTAGCATTTCAATACCACTAATCCTGATTCCACTTTCAATACTGCCCTAATTCTACCATGTTTACCAAGAATAAATTATTTTATTAAGACTCCAGTTTGGCATGAAGGATACATTTATTGTTGGCTTAAGGTTATAAACAACAACAGAAACAAAAGACTGCAACAGTCATAGTAGTCATCTACTCTGGCCCTTCCTCATCATAAGTTAAAAGTACAGTATTTCTACTGCCTCTTTCCCTGCCTGAACTGTCTAACAAAAAGTGATGTTAACAAGTGAAACTGGCCATGTTACAGGACTTCCTGAGTTTTTCAGCTTAGTTTCTACTCTGATGCACTTTGTTTTTGTGGAGACCATTTTAAACGTAAACATTTCTATCTGGAGGAAATACAGCTTTTTGATGGTTTGGCTTCTTTGCATGTTGTCCTAAAAATGACATAAAAGGAGAAAATAATTCTATGTGATTCTGGTAACAAGTGAAGCTCTTATTTGCTTTGCTTACAAAACTAGTTAAAAGCACGTTGGCCTGAAATACTAATTTTGTGCTGGCAACAAACAGACAATCCATTCCTTAAGATGCACAGCCCTACCAAAAACATCAGTGAAGGGAAGCTGCCTCTGAACAAAGCCTCATAAAGTGTCTCTGTAAATAGCCAGATTACACTCTTCTGTACTTTTATAAAAAGCCAACTTCCACAGAACTCCTGCAAAATAACTTTTCAGGCCAAGTATGGAATTCAAAACAGCTCCTACAGAGACACTGTGTGCCTATGAACTTCCAAGGTTACCATACACACTATCAGCTTGTTTTGCAGTGGTTATATGAGACATTTCAAACACAGGCCTTCCAATAAGTGCTGCTGTGCCCGTTTAACCTGCTGCAGCTGGAAGCATCCATGATAAAAACACAGCTGGAAACGTGCACAAGTACACTAAGGCTTGGCACTGGATATTTTAGATACATTCACAGGAAGCGTAAAATAAAATGACCTATCTGTAGGATTTTATCTGCCTCACAGACTGAGCCACATTCCACATGTTTTAAAGCTGGAAGCTTTAAAAATAGTCCAGTTTGTTTCTTGATGTTACTGATCTGAGCTTTGCTGTGGGAATGCACTAAGACACGGACAAGTAAAATGAGATCAGCCCCGTAAGGCAGCGGCTTGCACGTGTCTGCATTCACAGAAACACTCAGTGCTGGCAGGGGCACAGCGTGGGAGGCTGCCCCAGGGATGTGCAAGCCCAGGGATGGGGGCTCAGGCCTCTGCCCCAGCTCCTGCTGGGCCCAAGGACACAGCACTTCCCAGCTTTCAGATAAATCCCAACAGAAACCTGGCAGCCTCACACCGTTCTGCTGCCTGCACAACAAGTCCTGTCCTGTGAGCATCACTAAAATCCTCAGATGCTCATTTTGCAAAGCAAAGGCATAGGTTTTTCAAATTAAGGACAACACATAATTTTCCATCTGTATGCAGCTTATACTCAAACTACTCATCTACTCATCAGTAATACCATAATTTCTGGAGAATGAGTTCTAAAATAAATACATTTTCTTTTTATTTTTTATTTTAAAGCAATGTTGTAGCTACACCAGTGGAAATTATAACTCTAAACCTTCAAGTCCAATGGTTTTAAGAAGAAGTGTCTCTAGCTCAATTCTTATTCTTTGCAGGTTACAGCAAGTACTTAAAAATGATTTTTTACAGGGCTGCTAAAAGCTCTGCTGCGAAATCTCAAGTTTCCATATAGTCTACATCTTCAAAGGTAACTGTAGATGATTATACCACAGTCATTTGGGGTTAATGCTATGCATAAACAAGATATTAAAACCTGACTCTTGTTTAGACTGGTTATGAGGAAGAACATTTTTCAGCTGTGGTAGTAGATGAGAAACACAATATAAACAACAGCAGAAAGTTTATGCTGATAAACACAAGAACAAGGAAAGAGAGTATACCAGAAGGGTAACAACCTACAAGCCTACAAGCAAGCATACCTCTTAAGAAAAGGCACCTGTTATTTAAGCTAGAAAGATGTAATGGATGTAGTGTCAGTAAAAATAATTTAAAGGACAATCTTTAAGCTCTTTGAAACTCCTGCCTTTTTTTTCCTATAGTGACACTTGTAATTTCAAGCTCACAAGCTGGAACAGTGTAGACAGTAATCACAAAATAGGCAGTGCTGGTTGTCCTTTGATCAGCACAAGATTTTCTACTTTCAATAGGATGTTTGGAACACTGAGCCAGACTAACTTGGAGAGCAAGTAATACCCTATTTTCCATTCCCAAAATCACAGCACCAGGGAGATGGCAGGGCCAGACACACTGAGCAGGGATGGATGACACGAGACGATGATGGAGAGGCAACTCTGGCACCACTTCTGCTCAGCTGCCTGTGGGAACTTCAACATCCCACTTCTCTCACAGCCCTGTGTCCTCCTTGCTGTTCCCCACCCTCAGGTCACAGGCAAAACTCAGATGGCACAACTGTGACCATGAGGAAGACAAATAAAAGCATTCCCTGTAGCTGACAGAGCCCTGTCAGCAAAACCCCCGGGATATATAAAGTTATACCAACAAAACTGAGCCACATTCGGCAGCGGTTCCTCTAGTCCAGCTTTCCCTTTGTATGCATGGGGAACATAATTACAGAGGTAAAGACACCATAAAAGAAAACAAACACATGAAGCAGTAAAAGGCAGACCCTCTCAGTCAGCAAGCACAGAAATGATGTTGGTTTATGGCACTCTGAGAACAGGAATAATGCAGAAGGATGGGGCAGCAAGATAGGCCATGAAGTGACACAGCAACACGGGACTGCCAGCGTCCCCTGGCAGTGCCCAGGAGGGGCCACCTCATTCCTGGTGGACCCCAGCAGGAAGCAAGGGACAAATAGTGCCACCAGTCTTGAATCCTTGAAGCCACCCGATGCCCAGACACAACCTGTCTGTCCCCTCACTGTGATCTCCCCCAACCCAGAAAGCAAAAATGAGCAGCAATGCTGCTTCTCTGGGAGCTGCCCAAAAACATCAGCTGGAGACACCAGAAAGTGTCCTCAGAGAACACTGCTGCCAAAGCAAGGGTGTCTTTTGTTTCTCCTCAGCATTTCTGTGAGAAAGGAAATTAATATTTGTTCAGGGTTTTTTGAAGCAAAAATATGAAATTATGGCTGTGCTGAAGCAAACACTCCAGGTTATGTCCTGGGGGAGAAAAAGAATGGCACCTGCATTCATTTTCATAGATTTGTGCCAAAAGCTCTCAGGAGTGTATTTCAGATCGTCTTTCCAAGCATGGATCTGTAGATCTCTGCTCTCCAGTATGTGTCCCTCTGGTTACTGGGACTGTGGCAATCTCTCAAGAGGAATAAACAGCTGGCACCAGGGCTGCAAGACCCCGAGGGCTCCAGTCCACAATAATTCATTTGGCAGAGCTGCCCTCATCTGTAGACATCAGAATTCCAGATCAGTAGCAAGGATTAATCCATTGAAAACACAGACAGGATTGCTTTGCCAATGATCAAAGAAATGAAACATTCTGGGCAGTATTTCATATGCATACACGCACATTTTTAGGAATCAACACATTCCATTGCTGTAATTTTATTTTTTTTTTCAACACAAGGTAGCACACAGTTCTTCCTGTGTTTTACTGGGGCATTAATGTTATCAGTCACACTGAAATCCATGGGAACCACAAAGTTAAAGAATCAAAGAAACCCAAAAGAAGTTTTGAGCTGTAAATGATAGGTTTCTTGGGTGCAGCAATGCCAATTCACCACCAAAAGACAGCCACTGAATGGCAGTGGAGGACTGATAAGCTGCACCAGACAAGTCAGCCAGAGGGTGATGGGAAACCAAAAGATAAGGTTAAACACCAAATTCTGCTCCAAAGAGCATTTACATAAAAAGACAAAAACAGACAGAAAGCTACTGTGTTAGTTTTGTATCTGTTTTATGTTTTTTGTCCTTGTAAACTGGACCCACAGTTACCAGAAGAGATTGGAGAAGACATAGTTTCTGAAAGTAGAAACAGTATTTTTGGAATAAAATGTGCAGGACAATTTCTACCCTCCCTTTGCCCAGACTTCCCAAAAAAATGAAGAAAAACAAAGTATAAAAAATCCAAATAAAGATGCCAAGAGAGTTATAAAACCATGATCAATTTCTACTGCAGAAAAATCCTCACGGTCAAGTTATAGAATACATCCTGAAATATTAGTTTTGGGAAATCCACCAGAAAAAGAAAAAAAAAAATAAACCCATGGGAGTAATATGCTAGGAAGCAGTCCCATCAAGAAATTAAAAAAAAACAACTCTGAGGGCAGAACATCATTAACCAACAACAGGAGGGATGACAAATGCATCACTGTTTTCACAAGGCAAGTTGAGATTTAGTCAGAATTAAATTATGATTCATCTTCTCCAATACAGCAAAGTTTCACAGAAACTGTCAAATACCAAGAAAACCCTACTTCTTAATAGTAATTGTTCATCACACAGCCTGGCTCCAGAAGCCTAAGGTTTAAATTTTCTATATAAGTCCTGTCAACAGTATTGAAGGTAAGAGGTGGTTGAACCCTCACTATTGAAGTTTTTGTGCATCAATGGCCATTTGCTTCCAGTCATCTGCCAAACTGAATGACTATGCTGTAATATGTAGATGTTATCATCATGCTCTTCATTAGTCATCCATTCATTTGGAAAACTTACTTTATCATGTACCTGTATTTCACTGCATGTAAGTGGGCAGACACTGCAGGAATGCAAGCACTTTTAAAGTGCCAAGGCAAAGGACAATGTCGATTTTTTCTAAAAGGTTACTTTTCTCACTGTCATCTAGCCTTAACATTCATTTTATTGTACAGAAGAGTCAAAATCTCTTAGTGAAAGCATGCATCTGTGGCCAGCATCAGCACACATACCCAAAAGGCAACGTGAACAGAGCATTTAAAGAGTTGAGCCTGTGTAAGTGCAGAAACATCACAGATATGTTACACATACCCAGGAAGTTTTAGGGCAGCGCTGCCGCTTCGTTCCCATATATTGACATGAGGTTAGGTGGAGCAGCCACAGCTGTTTGGGGATCCTGAAATGCTGCCATGTGTGACTGCATGGTGCTTACTTGAGCGTGGTGTTTTCAGGGCAGAGGAGATAAGAGGCATCACATTTCTCCCTACAGCTACAGGAAGACACAGCCAAAGCAGCTTTGGAGCCCCAACTCTCAACAGCCTGTAATTTTCAGAAAGGGAAGGGATTAATTGGTTCTGGGTTCACAGAGTGCCCGGTACCCAAGGTGCTGATTAGAACTGGCTTTGTTAGAGAAAACAACAATTTAGGAAGGCAAGTGGTTTGCAGAAAACATCTTGGGTCAAGTTGGTTTTGCTTTAGCTGAGCCCGCACCGCTGATCCCCTGGGCATCGTGTTCCTCCCTCACTGTGCCTGCTCTGCCAAGGGCAGGGCAATGGGAACGGTCAGAACATTGGAAGTTTTTATCCAACTGCTAAAAAGTGCTAAACCAACTGCTAGGAAACCCAGAATCCACTCATCCAATGTGCCTACACAAATCAGACCAACTGAAGACACTGAAGACGTGTTTCACTATTACAGTTCCTTAATACATAGTTCAAACAGCTTTAGTATTCCCCAATCTATAGAGACCAAGAAGGAGAATAGAGAACTGACCTTCAGAAAAAGGATGGAGAGAAAAATGTGTGAATCTAAACTATTCACAAAAGAAATACTGTTTAGTTCTCCACTTTACAAATACAATTTTTTTTAAACATTTTGTTACTGAGCCCAAGACCTTATGTTGGCTTGGACTTCATTCTGTTTCTATATTAGCACAGATTTCTCCCTCTCTTCTGCATACAGGTAAACAGTATTGCTTTTATTTCACTGAAATGTGTAACCAGATCTTTATCTATGCTCCAGGTATCAAGGTTTAGTTTACTAGGAATAAGGAGTTGGCTAATGCCCTAATACTGTACTACCAGTGTGATTAAATACCAACACAACCAGTGGCCCAGAAGCCATATGCACAGAACAGGCTTTGTTGCAGCATCTTTCAAAAGTAGGACACCCTTAGAGCTCACTACATGGGCTCTGAGGTCACAAACCCATGAAAACAGCACAGAAACTCAGCTTTTCTACTCAGACAGGGATTTTTTTAACATCTTTTATCCCCCCACAACCAGTGGGACTTGGAACTGCTGCTTGGATTAACAAAGAGAACAAACCAGTGATACACTGCACAAAAAGTTTGGGACAGTTGGCACATCAGATCCAAAAGGATACAATTTACATGTTATGAGCTCACCTGCATCAAGGGAAAAAAAATTGAGTCAACATAAAACTAAATCTTAGGTGAAGATGAAAAAGCATTTATATCAGCTCTGGCAGCAAAAATTTCAAGAAACAGGGCTTTATTTTGTGTGCACGTTATACCACAGCCAGATACTACTTAAAAGAAAACTCTCACACCAGTAGCCAGAGTAAAAAAAAAAAAAAGCCATATACCAGGCCAGGTATTTCCATAATGCATTTCTAAATCAGAAAACCTTATGAAAGGAAGTCTGGACGTGACTGCAAGAGCCACTGAGTCAGTCCACTTCATTCAGGTACAACGTGAGAGGTTTTACCCCTGCCCTCATTCCTGCCAGTGCAGCGCACTGTGAAGCACATTAAGTTCTCATCCTCCAGCACCTCCTGTGCAGCACAGACTATCCCAGCACAGGCTGGGGACATCCCTGTCCCCTTGGTGCTGCTCCTGGTGCAGCTGGGCAGGGCTCTCACACCTCGTGTTCCTACCCAAGCCAGACTGAGCACGACTTCTTCACTGATGCCACCAACTTCAGGCAATTCCTTTCCAAGGGGGCCCATCAGACACACCAATCTGTGTCTGGGGAAAATGGGCTCCTCCTTTCCTGACCACCAGTCCTGCCAGAGAACACAACCAGTGCCCTGCTTGGGGGAGCAACACAAAACAACACTGAGAAAAACCTCAAAAGCCTTGGTAATGAAGGGTTTGCTTACCAGATGCCCTGATGTAGAAGTCAAGGACATCCAGAATAGTTTATTCCTAGCTTTCTGTGATTGACAGGACAAGCTAATAGTGCTAGAATCCTGTTTTCTTCACTGGATAAAAGGTTTGCATAAAAGAAGACAAAAAAAATTGCGAAGAAGTACAAGTTACAGATGTTGAGTTGGCTGCTACAACCCTCCTTATGCCCATGAATACATAAACAGAGTCTAAGGGAGGTTGCTAGGAAGAAAGTGCAGAAGGCAGCACTGTATTGGATTCCTAATATCCAGCATATCAACTAATCATGAATCAACTTTTGCAGAGCCCATTTCCCCAAGGCATCTTGGCAGGCAGCAAATGGCAACACACGAACAGTTCACCTCGCTATGCTCAGGTCAGCGCAGCATCAGGCAGAGAGAATCTTTGCCTTCCAAAAACAGAAGTTGACAGCTTTGCACAGGCACCTTCCAGCCCATCTTCTTGCTCCTGGGGCAGCTACACTTAGGTGTAGCTGGCTCCTTTACCTTTCTTGGCAGGGCCACTCCGGAGTCACCCTGTCTCGTCTGGCAGCTCTTAGGCAGAGCTCTGATCATCTCCAGCGGGTTAAAAGGTCAGCTGAGCAAACCTGCTTAAGGCAGAGCCAGCAGGCAGAGGCAAGGATCACAACAAGGACGTCCAGCACAGCCACTGCTAATGTGGCTTTACCACCCTGGGTCTGCAAAGCTCTGGAGCAGGAGAGGAAACACCCTGGGCAAGGAGGGAAGAGTGCACCCAGCTCTGACAGACTGTGGGACTGCACAGGCACAGAGACTTTTGGGGTTAAATACAAGAAATACAAAATCCTTGCACTCCCAGACAAACCCCAGATTTTAGCACCAGCTATGTACACAATTACCAGGTGGTTTTTTTTTCTCTTCTTTCTTGCCTACGCCCTATTTTTCTGATCCCTGCAAGGCTGCACTCACTGTTGCATCTCGCAGCTCAAAGTGGACAATTTTACTGCTGGAAGTTTAATCAACAGTGATAACATAATCTAGAACACAGGCTTAGAGGAGAAAAGAAACAGGTAAAGGCAAAGAAACTGAATGAGCAATTAAAGTACAATTTTGGTGGAAGAAAGAAGAACCTTTGGCCCAAGTCTCACTGCCACTCCGACACTTTCTGATAAAAGTTCACAACAGCCTTGTAAGTGACACTGACCAAAACCTTCAAGTCACAGTATCTTTAGTGAAATTTTTAAACATGCCATACAAGCAAAAAGCTCAGCTGTCTCCACCTCCCCTGATCATTGGCAAGGTTATCATTACAGTGCCAGTGCTGTAAAACAAACCCAGTCATCTACAATTGCAGCACGGAGAGGATGGCTCTGCTGAGAACAGGGGAGGGGCTGCACCTGCCAGGGTGTGCCAGGCGAAACTCACCCCAGCACAGCACATGACTAAGCACCTATTGGCTATGCCAATACCTAGCTGAAATAAAGGTAATTTCTCCTTACCTCCCCCCTCCCACTGATTGGTGAAAGCCAGAGCATTGCAAATGAAGTTTGAGAAGCCTTATGAGTTAAAAAAAAAAAAAAGCCCAGCATGTCACAAGATGCAAAACAACTCTTCACACAGGACAGTGACTACAAATATTCTTTTTAAGATTAAACTTTATCAAATAAGAAATATCAGAAATGTGGATCACACCACCAAAAATAGAAAGGAAACGCAGACACACTTAACAGAGACTGTCCACGTGAATATAGATCAGTTTGGTAATTAAGTAATTAAATGTAAAGGTTACCTTTTTTGCTTCATTCTAATTGGGAGGGTAATATTTATGTTGCTGATAGTAGTTTCTAGTGATGAGGTCCAAAATAATCTATTAGTTTTCATTTTAAATTCCCCAGAGCTGGCAGAAAAGAGAAAAGCACTCACTCCTCTGCATATTCTTCCTGAAGAAATCAGAATCATCATTATAATCCTAACAGAATCATCAGCCAAAAGGAAGGAAACACTGTTTGAGTTCACCTCCTCCTCCTAAATTAAACACTTATTTCAGCCCTGTGACTGGCAAAATATCCCAAGCTAAATATTATACAACAGACAAAACCTAAAAGAAATGTAAAAATTTGGATTCAACACACCAGGTGTTTCTTAGTATGACAAAGGTGTATTCTTTTTTTCATTAGAGAAAAGTCATTAAAGTCATTAAAACTGTTCTGTTATTAAAACATAAGTGTAGTGGCTTCCATGATGGCTTCCATGAACTCACCAGAAGCACTGATCACAACCTTGCAATGCCTCTTGAAACCTAGCAGGAAAGCTGGGCAAAGTCATGAACCAAGCTGGCTTTGTAGAAGTCCCAGTAGCTCTCTCTTGCCCACACTTTCAATAAATCTTGAATGTGGGTTGGCTTACTGGCTGGATGACAACTGCTTAGGCAGAGAGGCAAGGAAAACCCTGCCATCCTTTGCTACTGCAGTAGAGCAAATAAAACTGAAAACTAGTGGTTCACATTCTTTATTCACTAGAACTATTAAATTTAAAAAACCCAAAAACCTGTGATATATCTGCATTAATATTTACGTCTAAATTAAATCTTGTGTGCAAATGTAAATCTGCTATATTATGCATGTTATTCCTGGATTTATCTTGGAAATTAATGAACTAAGACAGACACTCAGATACAGCTGGTTTACACAGAAGCCAGTGGTTGCAGTTCTATTGGCTTGAGATTTCAAACGAGCCGAATTGCCTCACAAACATGTATCCTATCAAGTTCTGGGCCAGAATCCACAAAACTTTACAACAAAAGGCAGAAGTTTCATATTGACACTGCTTTGCAGAAGCACCTGACCATCCTGAAGGATGCATACAGGTGCTGCCTTAGAAAAAGCTGAGTCAAGGAACTCTGTCAAACACAGCATTAAGTTATTAATGTATTTTATTGAATGTCAGGCAGAACCTTGGACTAACCTCTGTAAGGGAAGAGTTTTGTTCACAACACACAAAAATATCTCACCTTGCTCTGAAACAGCTGTGTATAGTTGTTTTTGGTCTCTATTAATGCCTGATAAACAAAGTAATTGGGAGACATGCTTTTATTCCATAACTGAGTTTAAAGATGCTTCTACACACAAGTTACTAACACCATCAATCATTAAGTCAGGTAGTAGCTGAAGAAGTTGCTATAGACAGGTGTGGTGATCTATATCTAAATGCATAAACAGGGCCTTAAGATGTCAAGCTTCTGCAGCTGTCATGAAATAGCATCAGAAATGCTGCTGGAACCCTCTAAGTGCATCTGTTCAGCAATGCTGGAGCCCTCTGTGTGAATGTATTCAGCGAACAATCACAACTCTTTCCTCAGTCAAAAAGAAAAGAGAGAGAGAAAATAACATTTTGCATTTTTGCATAGGTGAGATAAAAACCTCGAGGCCCTCCTTTCCCACATAAATACATGGAGGTGAACGCTCCACTGTGATTTTTCATTCTCAGGTGGGAAGGAAACCCAGTGAGAAACCCTTCTCTCTGAGTGAGAGTCCAGCACCCAGCTCTGCCAAGCTCCTGGCACCTGACACTGCTCCTGGTGCACCACATCTGCCAAAGCCACATCTCCCTCCCAGGGCTGCCACCCCCAGAACACCCTAACTCTGCTCTGAAGCACAAACCTGCCCTGCCCGAGCTCAGCATCCCGCTGAGTCCCCCTCCAGGGGAGAACCGATGCTCCCGGAGGAATAACGCTGCTCCCCTCTCTTCTAGCTTTAACCCGGAAATTAATATGTGAAGTAGTCATCAGAATTACTCCACAGGGGATACTAAAGGCAGTTTTTTCCCCCATGATGTGCACAGAGCTGGCCTGGTACACATTAACCTACTTTCCTGTCTGCTTATCTAAGCATCCCAGCTACAAATAAGATGTGGCTGAGCTGTGGCACTCGGTGGTTGCAACGTGCAGAGCAGCTCTGCAGTGGGTGCTGGGCAGTGTTACATTACTCATCACCCCTGTGCTGCAGCTCAGATCCCTGCTCCCAGATATATCCCAGGTACCCAGGACAAGGCCCAGCACATCAGTGAATATCTGCACATTGTCTCCAATTCCCTCTGACACACAGGGTTATTTATACACCGTGGCACACGGCGTGCCTCTGCATGGGCAGCATCACACAGTGCTGTGTGCCACATTCAAACCAACCCCTGCTCCTCAACACTTCCATGGAAGAGGGCCACAAACAGAGTAATACCCACTTTGCACTGGCTTCTGTGCACTGAAAAATGTGTGCTGTTCATTTCCAGAAAATAAAGTTAGCCACCCTAACCCTTCTTCCCTCTCATACACAGCCCCCCAACAGAGCAACAGAAAGAGGGTTTCTTTTGTCTGAACAGGTTCACTGCGATGTATTTAGCTCTTTATACAAGCTTTACTCTTCCTAATGAATTTTTGGGACACCTGATGTTGACTTGGTGCAATGGCAGAGTTTTCAAGAGGTATTTGATTACATCTACAAACTCAGTTTTTGAATGCACCAGTAGTTCATATTTAAGGAACTTGTGTCCAAGCCTTAACCATGTGCATGTTTCTGACATTCAGTCAACCACATTAATGTTCTGAATGCAAATATTGTACACAGGGGTGTCAGCTGTTACTTTTAAAAATCCATAGATAGAAATGTGACGAACCTACACTCCGCATTCACACCCTGAAATCTTAAAAATGGCTCGAGACTTCAATATTCTTCTGTCCCTACAGCCATGTAATTACTGAAACAACTTTCTGAACTGACAGAAACAGTTGGCTGCATAGGTGGCAACCATAGGAATTTCTAGCACTCAGTGAAAGGGGAAAATCAAATACCAAGCAGAAGGCCAGGAGATCAGATCTGAGTGAGAACTCGTTCACATAAATTATCCAAGCCCAAATATCACATTCCATCAGAAGTTCTCTGAGTTCACCTAGGATGGAAATGAGACCTGGAGAAGTAAGCTCTTGTGTCAGGATGCTCTCTCCTTTACTGCCTCTGAAAGGAGAAAAGCAATGGCAATTCAAGTGTACAAGCAGATCCTGTGTCTGACCCACAGCTGGGGTGAATGATGACATGGGGGTGATTAGCACTGACTGCATATTTACCACCATGAAGTCAAGCCCAACACAAGCCCCTTTTTTCTTCTAATCAGCTCAGTTTGCTATTTTAAATTATTCCCCAGATCAGCACAAGGTGCCATACAGACAATCAATAAAAACCAGCCTGATAACAAGCATGTACAACAGGTGAACCTATGTGAAAAGAGGCAAAACTATGAACAAGCAGAAACCAAAAACTACCCAGTATCTTGTAAAGTTCTCGTTTAACCAGAGGGTTTCCTCAGCAGAAAGGGTGTCAGCAGAGAACACTGCATTCCTTTCTGAATTCCTCCCTTTGCTTTTAGCAACTGCCTTCAGAACCTGCATTTGTTTCTGTAAATCCTTCTGTGCTGCTCCCTGCGTGCAGGAGTTTAGAGGGCAAGGGTACTGCACATCCCTGACACCACTAACAGATGGGGCTCACCTCAGCCAATAACACAGATTATGGTCTTTGCAATACACTCTTATCCGATTACACACAAAAAAGAATTCCACTATCTGCCAAACATGAGTCTTCTCAAAGAGAGGGGAAAATTTGTCTTCTGTTCCACCTTCTGCTTTGCTGTTTACAAAACTGTTCTTGTGTTTTTTTTGTTTTTTTTTTTCCTGGACTCCATCATACACAATTTGCTCATCATAGGCTAGGAAAAAGAAATCTTGGAAGATTTAAAAGCCTTCCAGTTAGCTATGGGAGTCACCTATTCAGGCAAGAAAATGACAAAATATGTTATCAGAATCAGATACAGTCATGTCCTTAGTCTACTAAAAGTAACACTATATAATAAAAATATCACGGTTCCAGTGTCTCACCACCCCCACAGCAAAGAATTTCTTCCTGGTAGCTAATCTAATCCTGCCCTCTTTCAGTTTAAAGCCATTACCCCTCATCCTATCACTACCTGCCCCTGGGAAAGGTCCCTCTCCAGCTCTCTTGTAGCCCCTTACTGCAAGGGTGGTCTAAGGTCTGTTGAGTTACCATAAGGCTATTTAAAGTTGATTACAAAGCATCCATGCTGATTCCCAAGAAAAATTTTGCATGGCTTCAGAAATACTATTTTGATGCTTGGCGGTGGCAGCAATAGAGAATGATGAACTGCAGCACCCCTTTGGGCACTTCTGAAGTCTAAACAGGCAATAAGCTGCGAGCTTAAAAGGTCTGAGAAGGATTTATCGTGGACTAAGGGATCCAAAGAAACTGCTTTTGAGGAAGCTAAAACTCCACAACACACAATGCCAGGCACAGTCATTTTAAAAACTGAATTGGTAATGTCCCCTTGGCTGAATGCAGCAATTGGAGAAACTGCTGCCATTATTTCTACAGAGCACGGCAGAGGAGATGCCAGAGCCAAGAACAAAAGTTTAAATCTAGTCCACGTAATTCCATCACACAATTCCATAAACTACCTGCCTCACCAGGTTTTGCTATCACAGCTCTAGGGGGCCAAAAGCAAGAAAAAACAAACCCAAGTGACGTTGAAATAAGAAAAATCAGAATTTAACTAAATATAAGCTATGGCAGTATTGTCTTCTAATTGGTGTTGTGGTATCACCTACCTTTCCCAACACAGAATGGGGTTGCTCTTGTTCGTCTCCCCACACAGTAAATTGCCCACAAAAATTTGGAGGAGATTATAAAACTTCTGAAAACATAACCCCCACTGAACACAGGGTTATCACCCCAGAGTAGAAAGAGGGCTTGATAGCACACACAGTTCAGATTTAGGGACAAGTCTGAATTTTTTTTCCTTTCATGGAACTAGGAGTCTAAAGATAGTTTTGGGGAAATTTTACTTGCTTATAAGTTTTTACTTGCTTGCATACATGAAAGAGTTAGTCATCTTCTCCAGGTCAAAAATAAACACAGCAATTTCCAGAATGTGTCACAATACAATATTAACTGCGTATCTGCACAGTCATTGAATCAGTGGACACTTGATAGCCTAAATTTAGTGTATCTGCATTTTCCAGAACCAGTCTAATGTACCCTGAACTACTAGTACCACTTCTGAAAGAGTCAGTTTGCTGCATGAACAACTCTAAAACTGGTCCCAGTGATGAGAAACAAGGAGTGTGGCCTCCCTGCACACAGAGCAGAGCCTGCACTTTTCAACTTCATGGGCTCCTCACACAGACAGAGCTTGGACAGGAAGGGTGCAGCCAAGAATCTGCTCACACACAAAATGCACACACACAAAAAGAAGCCCCTCAGCCTTTCTATAGCTCCTTGACTCTGGATCTAACACGTGAGCAAGCTGAGACAACAGAAAGACCACTGGGAGGCAGATCTCCGTTTTAGACACCTGAATTTGTCTTCATTTTAAAGGAATCAAAACACACCATGCCCTTAAGAAGCAAAGCAGGTTACCAAGCATTCACAACAAATGGCACAGCCACGTGGAAGAGTCCCAATAGGAAACATAGAGCATTTCAAAGTTTTTCCTTCTTCCTTCCCCTTTTCAAGGTACTAGTTATAACCTACCAGAGCAGCAAGACAGCTGGAGCAGACACCAGGTATGTGCTAAAAGAGGTAAAAGGCTTAAAGCATACTCATGGAGAAACTGGAGAGCAATCACCTCTCCTGTTTTATGGTTTCTTACACTTAAAGAACATCTCCAGCCAAAATATGGGCTCTCTCACCTCCACAAGGAACGGGATATCGACAGGAGACTAGGAAACGCTGCTTCAGCATATTAATAAAAACAAAACCTTTGCAGATCAGCCGTCTAAATTCTAGGCGAAACCAAAGGAAATCTCATCTCCCCACAAACAGCACCGCCCTGATGTCAGGGACCTGGGAATGCTATACAACTTCAGAGCAACATTGAGGCAATTAACTACAAACAAACAAACAAGAAATTCAGAGCGAAACAGAGACTACTTCCCATTTTTATATGCTTTTCTTTATGGTAATTTGTTAAGAATTCACCTGATTTTACAAACAGGGAAGAAGAAGTCACATCACTTGCTGCAGACCGCGCGGCAAGATGAAGTGGAAGGAAGCATGCTTTGCTTGCCCTTCAGAACTTCATTTCTCCACCACACACTCTAAGATGCACCTGCAGTATTTTTTCTTAGCACCATGAAGAGAACAGCACTAACAAACATCAAACATCTGGGATGGGTGACCCCATCATCCCAGACCCCCACTATTGCCACCGCAGGCTCTGCAATCTGCCCGAGGGGGAGGTGGGACAAGATGCAAGTCAGGGCACTAAAGTGGCTAATTACTCATTTGAGCAACCCGAAAAACGGTTAAAAATATACCTTTTGTATTCCAAAGCTTGTATTTTCAAGCAGAGAACTGTAAATTTGTATATTTTCTCTATTTCTAAAGAATTAAAACATGCCAAAAATTGAGACTGGTGTAAGATTCAGGCAGAGTAAGATTTAAGATCAGGGACACGCTGAGAATTGAGTCAACAGTTTTAATTCTTAAAACCTTTACTAACCTCATAATACACAGAGAAAAACTGCGTAGTATCTCTAGAGTTTGGAGCAAAAGTCTGTTGCTGCTTCAGTGCAATTTCTCAGATGCATCCTCCAAAAAGGATAAACCCCGCTGTTTTTAGAGAAACACCCGGACACCTCAAACTAAGCATGTGGGCATACACTCAGAGTGTCAATGATAATAGACACGAATTCCAGTTCGGCTGTCAGATAATCTGTTTTCCACCCATGTAATGTAATTAGCACCCAAAATAAAGTGGCGAAATGAGGGAAGCAAGATGCCCTCTTTTCTCCCAGATCAAGGCACTGCTTGAGCATCAATTAGATGTTAATGTCCCTGGGAGGCAAGCGTGACAAGTCTTATTAAGCCATTTTAAAGATTAGAACACTGAGTCACAGAGAGATTAAGAACTTCCTCAAAACCAAAAGCAGAGTCAGAGAGGGGGCAGCTACACCCCAGCTGGGACTGGCAGCAGAGGACTGCGCTGCTCCACCCTACTGCAAGGTTTAGAGTCTCTAAAGAGAAAGAAAGGCAAAAAAAAAAAAAAAAAGTCCACGCTCCCATGAAGTTTCCTGGCCATGCCAACATGCCTCCGTTTTGACCAGCAAGGGACCATCTCTAGATACAAGAATGCAGTCACATTTCCACGCTCAGATCTCATTTTGGCTGAAGGCACTCAACAAGGTTGCCAATTGTAAACAGTTTTTAAAGTCGACAGAGACCTCCAGATCTTTTTCAATAAGCTTGAGAGAGAACTTAAAACTTTTTGGTACTGGCTCAACCTTACGGGCGTAGGGACAAATAAACATACAATCACCAGTCCCCGAGCCAGCTATCTGAATTCAAGTCACATGCTGAATTTACACATGAAAAACTGAGTGAACACGACAAGACAATCACTATTAACAAACACTTCAAAGCGCAAAGAGAAACTCAGCAGATGCCACCCTCAATTAGCCCAAAAGGTGAGCAGAGAAGGATGGTACGCTGATTAACACATTCATTAGGAGGCGTCCAAACTAATAGCCCACTCCAGCGCTGGAACACGTTTGGAAAGCGCTCGGCTGCCTTAATCGCAGGGTACTCACAGAGCGAAAAGATTATTTTGACTTTTCCTGCGTGGCCGTCAGAGCCAGCGCGGTGTCACCGCCCGGGAGGGCTCCGGGAGCCGAGCACCCGGATCCGCCAGTGGGGCACAGCCCGGCTCGGCACAGCCCGGCTCGGCAGGTCACAGTCCGGCACGGCACAGCCCGGCTCGGCACAGCCCGGCTCGGCAGGGCACAGCCCGGCTCGGCACAGCCCGGCTCGGCACAGCCCGGCTCGGCAGGGCACAGTCCGGCTACGGCACGGCACAGCCCGGCTCGGCACAGCCCGGCTCGGCAGGGCACAGCCCGGCTCGGCACAGCCCGGCTCGGCA
>VWZP01006160.1:77805-187863 GCA_013396995.1 Dicaeum eximium | reverse complement strand
GGCCCCGGCGAGCCCCGGGCAAGGTGCGCGTCCCCCGGCCCGGCCCGGCCCGGCCCGGCCCTGCTGAGGGGCTTTGTGCCGGTGCTTTCGGGCCGCGAGCGGGACGAAGCGGCCCCACCTGCTGTGGGGGAAGCGCCGCGGGGACAGCGCGGCATGGGGAGCTCGGGGCGCTTCCTCTCGGCTGACAAAGTTCTCGGTTTGAGGAAGCGTAAAGGTTGTCGCGTATTGTTGGCAGGTTCGAGAAGGTTTTGGCCGGCAGGCAAACACAAAAGCACTGGGGAGAAAGTTCAAGATCAGCTGGCAGCGCTGGCGCTGTGACTCCGCGACTCCCATCGGCAGTAACATCTTGCTGAGGGCTGATATGAAATCGGATGAAAAAGGCACAAAAAAACAATCGGGAATCACTTGAAGTGCTGCAACAGAATGGGCAAATGAGCTAAAGCCCATATCTGCTAACCTAAAGGCTTGACAAAAGCCCCAGCAGGCCCACTTTATAGGTAACCTCCGCCACTCGTAAATATTTTGACGTGTGCCACGCAGTCACTACACCCAAGTGGTGCTGCAGAAGGCTGCGGCAGAGCAAGGGACCCTTGGCCTGCTGTGACATGAGCTCTGACCCCTTTTACACTTGAGCCAAATTTGAAGCGGCTTTTGGATAACGTGGAGAGGAAACAAGTGTGAATGTGGCTCTTTTAATCCATGCACAGCTGAATGTACAATCATCTCTAGTGACCCAAGTGGTTTAGCCAGCTCCCTAAAATAATTTGTTGATCTTAAGGCAAGAATTCTGTTGTAGAAAATACCTCTGATTTGGGTTGAAATTTGTCTTCTAGTTTTTTGTATCATGCTTGGCTGAACCCAAGTTTTACTCAATGATTAACTTTGAATTGCAATATGTTTGTCTGCTGATTTAACTTCAGGAGATTACCTGTACTTTTTCCTTAAAGTGATAAAAGCAAGAATATAGAGATAATGGTGCATGCAATTTCCCTGTTATCTAAAAGACTATCATCTTTAGCAGCCTTGGGGAAGGCAAGAGCAAGGAATGAAAAAATCCTCTTGGCAAACTTCCAGGAAAAAAAAGTGATCTCTAGTTAGCAAAGGGGCATGTGTATATAAAAGAAATGATATTTAGATGATTTTTACAAAGTCTTGCTAGTTTCAGTCTACCACTGAGAGCAAGAGAACCCAGAAAATATAAAGTCCAAAAGATTTTAGCCCCTACTGGGAAATATTCCAAAACTTCTTTCTTTAGGATAGATGTTCCTTTTTGGTTAGGAAAATGCTTACAGCACTGGTCTCCCACATGTCTGTTCACCTTCACAACTGCCCTCTTCCCTCCATGTCTCTCATGAAAAGTTAATAAGTCCATAAAAAGATTACCCTTTCCTGCCAAGTTCTTCCAAAACTTTTCTGCATCATCAAGGGCTGCATGAAGACCAGCAGGAACCTTGCTGTTTATTAACTATAATTAGTATATTTACTCATTGTCCTTAACTGTTTGATCTTTGAAAGTGGCTGAAAGATGACTGTATAATTCACACCAAACTATTATCACAACCATCTTTAAAAATTATGTTTCATTAGATATTACTAAACTGGAATTAAGTTCTTTATTCACAGCCACACCTACCTCTCTCCAAAGGAAAACATATCTGAGATCCAGCCTAGTCACTCTGGGCTAAGATGAACACACATCAGTTAAAGATTAGATTAATAAGCATTAATCAGGATCCACCAATCTGGCATTACCTGGGACTCTGTGGGGTATCCCAGCCCTTCTTTGAGGTGTGGGACACACAAGCATAAAGGGAAATAGCAACTTCCCTGGGTGCTGCACAGCCTCACCTTCCTGAGACCAAGATCCTAACCCTTTTTCTAATAGTGGCTGCTTTGTAATTGTTTTGTTCAAACCTAACCTGTTCTCCTCCATTGAAAGGAGAGGAAAAAGGAATAAGAATGGTCCTTACAAAAAAACATTCCAGCCTCATTAACTGGGATGAAGCTGTGCCTGCTAACTCTGCTGTGGGATATTGATCCCTCTCTGTGGCTGGTGATGTGCAGCACTCCCTTTCCTGACATGTGCAAGCCTATTTATTCAAATTCTTGTAAATTGATTCTTATCTACATATCCAGCCCAATAAAGGTCCTTCTTGTGGTATTCAAACAACTTGTCTGATCCTTTCTGATGAACTGTGGGTGTCTTCAAAGTTAACTGGATTTTTCATACAGGAGGGATGGCCTGGCTGTGGCCTGGCTCTCAGGAGACCACGCTGAGCTCCCCCCTCAATCATTTATTTTCTTTATGACTTGGAGAATTCATCATGTGTCAGTTGGTGATCTGTAGGGTGCAGGCAATAGGACTTCCTTCCCTTATGGGGGTTATGAGGATGAAACCCTCGTATGAGGCTGAAACCTTGACATTCTGCTGAATCAGGTGAAAAGCCACGATGGGGATTTTCCTGCTCTTGGTTTGAAGTTGCTCATCGTGCTCATCTCTGGTGAGAACCAGTAGTTAAATACAAGTTTTCATGTTCTCTTCCTTCATTAATGCTTTTTGCTTCATATCAACACAGAAAGCCATTAGGATGGTTCTTTTAAAGGAATTTTGCTTTATAGAGTGAGGAAAACAGATCTAAGGAAAGGAAGCTGGATTCTTTATGTGGGAGCATGTAATTTTCCTGGGGCCTGGAATAGCTGGATTTTCTTACCACATGTGCAGGAAATAGCCCTTCCTACCCAATCCTGGGTGTATCAGATAATACCCTTAGCACATAAAGGAACTATTCCAGTGTTAGACACCTTCTAAACAACATTTTTGTTCATGTTTCCAAGCCCATTAACAGATTTATACAGGTCTGTTGAGGCAGAAGTCAAAACACCTTGATTCTTAGGCACGTGTGGGGGTGGTTTTGGTTTTCCACGTGTATTTTCTCTGCTTTTTTAACATGAGTTAGGGCTTGTTTGATGCATGTTACTGACATAAATGTAGGAAATTTCACTCTTTGGGTCACATGTCTTTACTGGCGAAATCCCCCTGAAGCTAAAAAGGATTTTACTGATGTGAAATTTCTAATAATACACCAAATATGGGCACAGGATGATCTCTTGCTCCTGGTATGATTCAACATTAATCGATTCATTTCCTAAGACACTTTGCTAAATACAATTTCATAGAGAGACAGACCAGCTAGCCAGCACCAGCCTCTACAAAATCTCCAGCTCATGAACCAAAAAAATTCCCTCTTTGAAGGCAGAAGAAATTAATCTCAGAATCTCTAGGACAACTTTAGTTTTAGTAAGGCATGAAATTATGGTCCCATATTTGTTCCTATAGTGGAGTCACGTCTCGGTGTCATTTTACTTCCTTAAGGGATAATGTCAACTCTGGTGATATTGTAATTACAAATCCTGGAAGCATTTCGTGAGCAACAGAAAATGTTTGCTGGAAAGCAACAATCACAACCCTAAGAAGTTTTGAACCTCTTATGGGGCACATATCATCTTGTAAGGTCTATTTGAATTTTGAGAAGATTTGACAGATAATTAAATGAGGTGGACATTATGAGGGGTGGAATAAACCATTATTAAAAAGAGTTGCATATTTTTCTTTCCTTCTTGTAGCCAGTCTTTTAGTCAGCTGTTAAAAGATTTAGTCTTTCATAAGGATATGTTTTTATTATTACCCTTAGGAATACCACTAAAAGCCTTCATTTCATCAATGATAAGTCATCAGAGTTTATTCCACAGATATTTTATATTTTCATTTCTGACACTTGGGTTTGTGTGCTCAAAAGAATAAAAAAGGAGCTTTTGATTCTGCTTTGATTTGCAGAAGTCAGTACTCTGAGAAATACATGAGAGATATCAAAGCCACAGAGCTGCTTCTGTTGAAACAAATGTCAACATCTCACTGACTTCAGAGAGAAAAGGATCAAGTAATTAAGTGTTATTTTGCATGGATTCCAACAGGCTTTGGATCAGGCCTCATTTCCCCAGCCAGTGCTTGCAGCATTGCTGCTTTGGATTGTGCTGACAAACGACTCGCTGTAAAACTAACCCACCGAGCTCAGCAAAGCTGATAAGATTTCCTTCCTGCACTGCTGTGCTAACACCTTCCCTCAAAATGTGCTCTGACTTTGGCCATGCTTGATTTCAGATTAAGGCTTTGCGGAGAAAAATGAAATTTCAATGTGATAAAGTGATAAAAGAATTCAAGTTGATGTACACTCTTCCTAGCCAAGTGATTCCAGGCTGTGTGCAGCTGGGAAATAGATTCTGCTTTGCTGGGGTGCTAAAACACCTGCATGAGCCAGTAGCTGCCAGCTGCTTGAGGGATTGTCACATTGCAAAACAGGCAGAGAGGGTTCAGATTGTATCGGGAAAAAAACACACTGCTCTGTGATAGACATGTTGGGGAAATTTTCTGAGAAAAGAAAAAAAAAAAAAACCCAAACCCAAACAATAGAAACAACTCACACACCTCTGTGGAAACAGTTCCTAGAATGTGACTGTCAGTGAGCAAGGAAAACATTCTGTAAACATGTTCTTAATACAAATTAACTTTTCTGTATGTGTTCTCAGCAAGAACCTAGATTATTTCTTGTCTGTGGGAAACCTTCTGTCAGAGACAAAGATCACTTTCCACATGCTTTGATCTTAGCATATTAAATCTTAGCTGAGACTTTATTTAATTAAATGTTATTTATGTTTTGTGGGTGTTACTGAACAAAGACTTCCCTGAGTGTCATTAATGGAAGAGTGACAGAGGGTTTGAACCAGGGAGGACGACCATCATGATAAGTCTGAAAGCAGAGATATTTTAGGGAAATCAGCGTTTCTCAGACAGCTGAACACTCAAACATACTTGCCTAACTCAAGGATGAAACCACAACACTTCTCAGTGCCATCCTTCCAGTCTGACAGATTCTTCATTTTTAAGTTAAACGCTTGTAGCTGGTCTGTGCTGCTGAAATTGTTCCTTTAATTGCTGTGACTCCCCGTGTTAGAAGGTCAGTGCTAAACCTCAGGGAAGGAGGTACTTTCTTTGGCATTGCCAGAGTTTACTTTGGGAGATTCTGGTGACTGATCATTTACTGTGCTGCATTACACTGTGTTAGAGGAGGGGTGACCTCACTTCTCATGCTCAGCCAGGAAGGAACGGCCAGGAAGAGGATACGTTCTTTTTTTAAAATTATCTAACACAAATGTTTCTGACTTGCTCTATGGAGATAATAGAAAACAACCAGCAACTGCTGGGCATGAGTTTTGTCTGTTATACATTATTGTCTGTCTTGACAGCATAAAATTAATAAATTACATGTATTCAAACCCCCTTTGTTTAAAAAATAAGGTTGCTAAGATACAAGAGTTATGCATGTTTAATACCATTTATGGTCAGAGGATCCTGTCAATAGGAGGGGAGTAACTGAGGACCTATGGGTTCCACATAAGTTTTGCTCATTATAGTTGAACATACTTCAGCAAGAAGTGCTGATAATGATAAAAATTTGGTTTACCTATGGATTTGCATTTCAGTATGATTTAAATATGTTACAAATACTTGTATATGTAAACTTTGTACAAAACTGATCAGTTGTCATGATCCAGGAGGTAAGTGGGTATGCCCAGTGAAATGTGCATATTGACATTTTTCACTACTATTCTTATTGTTAAGAGAGACAATTCATCCACCCTCCTGCATTTCACTGGAGTCAATGCTATGCTCATTTAAACCAGTAACCAACTTTTCTTCTGAACTTGCTCAACTGTCACAAAAGAGAAAAAACAAAAGGGAAAAAAAAAAAGGAAAAAAACCCCAAGAAATGGGAGCACAGCAACACAACTGGTAAACCTGAAGGTATTCCTGGCACTGACAGGCTGCCCACAGTACAGACACAGAAGAGACTTTTCCCCAAACCTGGTGTAATAAAATTGAGAGCTCTAGGTCTCTAATCACTACCTTAAACATAGGAAAATTATCCTCAAAAGATTGCACTTCTTGCTGGGCAAAAACACAACCGTGTTCTCAGCCTGCTACTCAGGAATAGGCTCTTCAAAGTTTGATTGCTTTTTAACTACTCACTGCAACTCCGGGCTTTTTTCTTTTTTAATTTTGTATCCAGCTACAGCAGCACTGAGGATTTCTCTTTCTTATCTGATCACAGAGGGGAAAAAAGAGGAAAAAAAAAAAAAACAGCTTATTCCTGCTTTCATCCCTGATTTCCTAAATGGGGCCTAAAGCCATTTAACTGTTTAACCTTGTGGGATAATTAAGTTGTTCAAGCTTAGTCAACTTGAGTTTTCCCAGTTGAACTGGCCCCCTGCCAGCACTGTCAGTTTTCCATAACCCTGTGGGGAAGGTTTACATGACATCTCTGCTCCCAGGGAAGCTCGGCGCTGCCTTGGTGATGTGCACAGACATCAGTGCTGCCAAAACCCCTCAGAGCGGCTCAGGAGGGTACAATAAAAAATACAAAAATAGACATTTTCTCTCCAGGAGCACCCAGTACATGCTGGCTAAAAATCCTAACTCTGTGCACTAGGAAAAATGTCCTGCTCTGTCACTGCCTGGAATGGATGACAGAAGTGCTCAGGAGCACTGCTTATGAGAGGGAAAGCCTGTGCCAGATCCAAACAGGGTTTTTAGCAAGCTTTTGACAACACTGGGACCGTGTGTGGAATAAGGCCATGGTCGTTCTCCTCCCTGCTGAGGTTTGGGGATGTCGAGGATGTCGCAGCTCTGCCTCCAAGCTCTGCAGGACCACATCACCTCGGCCATCAGCTCAGTGCTTGGCAAAGAGGTGCCAGCCCACCAGTTGTCACCAGCCCCCAGGGGTCACCAGGTCCTGTTGAACAGCCTCGGTTCCCTTCCCCGGCTGTGCCCAGCACACACGATCCCATCGGGTCGCGGCACAAGCGATATTGCTCCTGACAACCCGCAAAATATTTTTATGAACTTCGCCGTTTAGTGTTTAAACATGTCATGTTAGCAACTTCAAACAAACAAGCAGAGCTTACAGGGAGACCTTTTTAGACTTGCACCATCTGCCAGCTGTAGCTTTCCTGTGTCGGTGCCAGCATTTAAAAAAAAAAAAAAGAGTATTCTCTAAGAAAAAAAGAAAAGGTCCCGTGCATCTGCAAATTTGTCAGCAGGGCAGATGGCATCCTTTCCTGCAGGATTGTTCCTCGTTGCTCACAGAGCTGACATTTCTTTAAGTGCCCTTCCTCTGGCAATATTTGCAGTTCACACGTGGGATGGACCTGTGAAACTCAGCAGGGCTCAAAAGCCTTTTCTTGCCGTTCAGCCTTCCTGGTTTGCAAGAGCTTCTTTCTGCATGTGAGTGCTTCTTTCAGCTTCCTGTATTGCATCCTTGCAATGCCTTAACGAGCAGCAATTATGCTGCCTATTGCATATCTTTCAAGATATGCATCTGCCATCACCCATTCACCAACACAGTTTAGAACCATAAAAGATAAAGACTAAAAGGCATTTTCAGAATTAAAAAAAAAAAAAAAAGTCAGTTTGAAATACCTCCACGGGACTCCAAAGGTTTATTTACTTGCTGGTGATCAAGAGATCACTGGCCTTTTACTTTCACTCACAAATATTTTTTATCAGATGGTAAACAAAAGTTTAGCTGTACGTGGATAATTCATATTGAACTTCAATACAATATGGATGCTGTCCAAGACTGTTTCAGATAATGGTTTGTTGTGAAACTTCACAGATGAAACTTCCTTATTTAAAAAAAAAAAAAAGTTCTGCATTTCGAGCAGGTTCCCATTTTAATGAATTTAGTTAAAGGGCTGGTTTCTTTCATGCCACTTCTCTTGTCATTTACTCCAGGCAGTGACAGAGCAGGACATTTTTCCTAGTGCACAGAGTTAGGATTTTTAGCCAGCATGTACTGGGTGCTCCTGGAGAGAAAATGTATATTTTTGTATTTTTTATTTAACAGCATATCCAGACTTTGAAAACTTGCCAGGGCTTGCCTTCACTTTTGCTTAAAACATTAATCTCCAAAGCACCAATAAGCATCTTAAACAAAACTAATGTAATTATGCATGTCATTACTTATAAAGGTGTAGGTGCTTGCCTGGAGGCAGCAGAGCCCATGATACTGCTGCCATTGACTGTTATTTATATGTAGCCTTTTCTGGTTTAGAGTTTCTGCAGTATTTTCTTTGTTCCAGATTTTCATTTTGCCTGCCCCTGATACTGAGTGTAGCTCCACTTTCACCCCAGCAGCTCTGGCCAAAGGGGGTCAGTGAGAACAAGGGCCTGGAGCATCTCCCAGGGCCTGGCTGGGCTCTGTTACCAGCACTTCTGAGCACAAATATGCAAAGTTTAATAAAGCCAGTGGAAAGACTCCTACTGGCTTTGGGTTAGCTTCAGATCCAGCTGTAAATTATGGGAGTTTTTATTTCCATTACTTGTCCACAATATTTTTTGCCTGTGTTAACATCGTAGCTCCTTTTTAAACAATGACAGAACTGGTCTTTCCAGTCAAGTGATCCATTTGTCAGTAAATTACACTGCAATATGACCAGATAGGCATCCTAAGATTGCTGCTAGATGGGAAAGGGTGGAAAAGGCTCTTTCTGGGTTTGTGGGCAGTCATTGGCTTCAGGGGAATCACCCAGTATCCTATTATTCTTTGTATTCAGCCTACTGAAATGAGGGAATAGTTGTTATCCTACCTTTCCAGAAGAACAATGTTATCTTCTTTCCAGAAGACAAATCACAGCTCTAGGAAATTGTAGGAAAACTGGTCTCTTGTGACTCCCTGGCTGGGCAGTGGCAGAAGTTCTATCAGCACAGGAATCCCCAGCTCTCTGTTCATGTGACAGGTGACATTTCCAGACCGTGTCACAGAAGAAAGCCAATAGGAAGTGCACAGGAAATCAGGATTTTGTCAGTTTAACAAGTTTAAAGAAACACGTGTTCTTGGAATCAAAAGCACAGGCCCTGAAAACAAAAGGGCTGCTATCAAGGCAGTTTATTTTGAAGTTATAAAGTGATTACTCTCCCTACACATTCATCTAAATAAAAGAAAGATGTAAGGAAATAGTGTTAAGTAATTAAAGGGATCCATATTTTTAAAAAAAGGAAGGAAAATTTTCATTTAAAATGTTGGTGGTGTACAGCAGACAATGTCTGTGCAATCATGTAGCAACAGACTTTGCTTTCTGAGTAACTATTTTCCCTCAGAACATGTTCTATTTATAACCCCCCTAAGCCTTTTGCAGTATGTTTCCTGTTCAGACACCAGAAAATGACTCAGCCAATCAGTCCAGTCACTTCCCAAACATGGGATTCAAAACTAGGGAGAAAATCGTGAGCATGCTCAAATCAAAATACTGTTTAAATTGATTTTTTTTTTCATAAAGGTACATGTTGGAAATAGTTCACCTTGTCATTGGGAGCACTTAGGTGCCTGTTCCCCAAGAGTGATAATATTTTGTTCATTCATTCACTGTGAAATGCTTTCTATCTCTGTAATTACCACTGTATTATATTTCAAAAGCAATGGCCAAAAACTGTAACATGGACAAGTCTCCCACTGCTCTTCTTTGGTCTGGGGTGGGCATTCTTATGAAGTCATTAAAAGTATTTGATACTTTTAGCTTGCATAAGAAACTGTCTTGGAGTTACAGACAACTGGTTAAAATTGTAATTTTCAGCTTATTTATTAACTCACTGCTAATTTTTCAGTTCTAGAATATGAGAAATATTCTACATATTCTATTGCTACATTTTCTATGCACAAAAGTGAACACTATTTAAATAATCATCCATTAACCTCCTCCAGCACATTAATCTGCAAAAAAATTGGGGATGGAACTGGAATATGGAGCAGAAGCATTCTCAAGTCTCCTTTCAAGAGCAGAAGCATTATCAAAAACTAAGGATGGAGTTTCCTCCTAAAACAAGAACTGATGCATTACTGCAATCTGCATGATTCATCATGGCTACAACCACAGAAATTCTTCCACACTCTACAGCTGAAAAAGAGAAATATTTCCTTTTGTCCAGATGTAAAAGCAGCACATTTCTGGCATTTCAGCCATTTAGCTTAAAGAGAGCCTCACCTGCAAGTCTTGTCCTGATCCGTTTGCACTAAAAACCCCAGAATATTCCTGACCCTTTGGAACCTGAATAATGTCTTAGAGTTTATGAGACCATGGTCTATTAAGCAGAAGAACACACATGATCCACAGCTAGAAAATTACCTTCCTTTGATACCTACTTCAATTTATTTAGATTCTTTTTTCAGAGAGACTAAACAGCCTTTTTCTAATGCCACTGTCTTTTTTTCAAGCAGATCCCTAAAACACATTGGAAGTGGCAGAGGAACACGGGAAATAGCTACAAATGAGAGAGGACTTTTGAAATTAAAGCTTTTCCACATTAACTAAGCTAAATTCATACTGAAAGTCTTCACAGGCCATTTATGGGCACATGCCTGGCGTGGCAGTGGATGCCCCCATCCTGCACTGCCCGAATTTCGTGCCAGAAGTGGTCGGAAAAATAAGGATGCGGTGTCGCCTGCCTGACAATGTCACTGTGATAAAGGGCTGAGGGCACATTCCAGCACTATCACTGTTGCTCTTTCATCTGCAGGAGCTGCTCTCCCTGCCACAGCCAGCACCAAAGCAGGGCTCCAGAGCACATGGAAAGCGTGCAGGGATAACTACCATAGAAACATCACAGGGAAAAATCAAAATACTGGCATGTTTTCAGCTGCAAGTGCAGTTCCTAATGTGTTAACAGCTATCTCTACTCCAAGCTTTGTCCCAGGTACCAACCTTTCTACATCACTGCAGGCTCACTGGGGGTTCAGTATGGAAAACTGGCAGGTGTGAGCAATGAACGTGCTCTTACAAAAGCTTTGTGTATACCTCAGTATCTTCAGAATGCTGTGGTTTCTCTTCTTGCCATTTTAGCTTCCAGTTTTCTGCCTCAGATACCCAGTGATATTTTTATGGTGATAATGAAACTGCTCATTAACTCTAGACATGCTTTGCTGAGTCTTTTATCTTAATCAGGAAAAAGTATGTTTCTTAGGTAATATATACCTACCTTACCTCTTTTTTTCCGAGCCCAAGTTCTTTCAACTGGTCCTGTGTGGGACAAGGTGACCTTGACTTCTTCTGAAAAATAATGTTTTTATAGCTTGAGGTTATGCCCATATTTACTGGGAGTGGACAGAGAGATGGGTCTGCGGCATCATCACAATTTTTGCTGCTGACCCAGGGCAAGCACATGTGACCCTCGCCCTATAGCTGCAAGAAGTTTTGATTTAAAATTTTGTTTTAAAATAGGTTTGGCCAACTGCCCAAGTCTGAATGCCTGTGCTGCATTCTGCAACACAGAGGAAAGAGGCAAAGAAGGAGGAAAGAGGAAAAGAGGGAGGAAATTGGATTAAAAGAAAACTGCCCAAGTAAACATAGATGAAATAATTAAAGAGAGACCTTGGAAAACTCCATCTACTTCAAAATTCTTAGGGAATAAGGACTTGGAAATACAAGCAAGTCAGCCAAAGTATAATTAAACAGTTCAACAGTGTACCTTTTATTTAACAAAAAGTCGTTATACAACTGCATTTTTCAGATTAGATGGAGCAAAATAAGTTGTGTGCAGAACAAAAAGTAACACTGGGGATCAGTGTTACTTTCCAAGGCCCCTGTTTCTCTTGTGTTCTTAAAAAGTCCTTCTGTGCAGGGTAACTCATCTAGTTTCTCCTTTGCACTTTCCCCATGCCCTGATTTGGTGAGTTTGGCTGTGGATGCAAAGAGCAAACCTGCTTGGGTTCACCTGCTTGGTGACATCCCCTCCACAGGTAATTCTGTGCACCTTTCCTGGGAGGTCTCAGAAGCAAACTTCATTGGGACCAGGCAAATTAAGCTACACAACAAACTGCTGTTGATATAAATATTTCCTGTCAGACAGAACAATTGAACCCCTCAGCAAGGAGCAATCTATCAGCTGGCCTTTGGTTGAGAAATGCTGAAGAAGCAAGGATCTGTCAATTATGCCAGAAATGGTTCCAAAAGAAGCAAAAAACACCAGGAGAGAAGAGGCCTTGACTGAGGTAGTGACAAGTCAGATTAAAGCCTGGTGCCTGACTTGCCCTGGAAGATTCCCACTGTCCCCTGGCCTGCAGGGATGCAGCTGGAGCACACTTTTGCACACAGGAGAAGTTCACAAAGACTAATTAACTAATCACTAATTAACACCCATTTATCCTCATCCCAATTCCACTGGGATTTCCCTGCTGCAGGATCAGCTCTGCATCTGGGTGATGAGAAAATTACTTATTTTCTTACAACAGCTTATAACCATGTTCTTCAGTGTCCTTTGGGGAACTGGTCACATATGACAGAAAGGTGAGGGTGTGGGTAGGACAGGCTAAATATTGAGATTTTTTGAAATATCTCAATAAATTGAGATATTGAGGCTAAATTGAAATATTTAATATTTTTAAATATTAAAAATTTCTGAGCTCAGTTATGTCTTGCTGGGTGGGGGTTGCTGCTGCCCCAGGTGCAGCAGCTTATCCAACAGTAATGCAGTTGTCATGCAAAGTAAATGGATCACCTCTGGTCATGCTCTGTACTGAAACCGGACATTAAAACAAATTAAAAGTACTGAATTATTTGAAAACCATTCACTACTTTGCCAGTCCTGATAAAGTTCTGTGTGAATTGTTTTGTGTGTATGTGAAATAGCAAATAACAGGATTGGAGCCATGTCTTCTACCAGTTCAATACAGGCTGAATATACCCCTGATAGCAGAGATTAGTGATGATCAGAAAGAAAATAGGACTCAAAGGAAGATACATAAATGAATACCTGAGAAACTTTATCTTAATTTAATTTGATTTTCTATCTAACACCAGTTGTTAATTTTTAACTATGTACTTTCTGCATATAGCTTTATAGTACCCCTTTTAGATATATTTTAGCCTTAATTAAAAAGGTTGAAATATTAAAGAAGCTTCTGAATACCAAAGAAAAGTGCACCAAGAGCTAGCTTGCCTCAGAATAAAAAAATCTCCTGCTGCTGCAGGTTATTTGTAGCATGAACATATCTAGTTCCTACTTCCAAATTTAGGGTGTTTCTTCTGCTTGATTATGGAGCTGGCAGTTACCTTTCCCTTACTGTCATTTAACCAGGTATTTAACATTTAATTTCTCTCTTTTTTTTTTTTTTTTTAAATCAGAATGTCCAGTGCTCTTAGGACAATTTAATCATATATTCAGTCAACATAGGTGTGTTTATAAGCCACACTTACAAATACACATTGCATGTCCATTGTCAAGCTCTCATTTATCACCCATAAAACTTTGTCAACTGATACTGTTTATGTTACCATAAATTATTTATTTTCCTTTTGCAAAACATCTTGAATTCATTCTGATTTTGCCTCTGGCAGTCTTAAAGTAACTATTCTGAAGTTCCTGATCCATACCTTTTCCTGGTTTAAATACTGGTATATCATCTGGTTTTAGTCCATTTTATCCTACAATTTGGTAAAAATGCTACTTGGTCAAAAACTTCTATAATCATCCCAGCTATATCCCTGAATTACTGGACTACAGTCAAAGCTGAAAATACGTTTTTGTGTATAAAATGAATTACAATAGGGTCATGTGTCACCACACAATGCAAAGAATCAATAAAAAAGTGACTCGAAAATTTTAAGGGACTGTAAATTTCTGCTCTCACTGTGTTGACTGTAGTAAAACGTTCTAACATCAGTGTCTGAGCAGGAAGTCTGGCAGGGCTCACAGCAATCCAGCCTGAAGTAAATAAAGGTGTGGGCAAGTTTCAAAACATCTCGGGTGGTGACAGGGTCAAAGCCTAGGACTCTCCTACAAGTGGTGAAAAGAAAACGTTCAAATGCTTGAAATACTGTTTCTCAATGGGAAGATTAAAAAATAGCACAGCAGCCTGAGCCCAAAAGGGTAGTAGCTGAAAAGTAATTCCATATAAAGGAAAAAAAATAAAATCAGTTAATTCAGTAAGTGGTTATATTTAGAAGGCCTCAGTGCCAGATGGTTTTCTGGCAATGAATTGTTGCCAAACCTATTCCTTCTGAAATTATATAATATCAAAGAGGTAGCTTTTGGTCAGGAGAAACAAATACCAGGGTGGCCAAAGCTTTGCAGATAGTGAAAGGCTGCACTGGATCATACACGGGAGCTATGCAGGGATCAAAACCTGATATTTTGGATTTCTTTGGCAGAGTTACATCTATCAGAAGAAATAATTTCATTCACTTTGTGTTGACACTCTTGGTTCTCACACAGTTTACACGTTTACACCAGCCCTAAGCCCGTTCACCCTTGAACAAAAATAAGTATGACACTAATAATCAGGGCAAAATCAGCACACAGAATGTGACAAATAATGTTTGGCTTTTTTTTGTGGAACAAGCAAACAAGACGGCTGTGGTGACACACGTGACACCACAGAATTATGTCTCTGCACAGCCACAGAACTGTGTCAGCTGGAGATCCTAAATTTAAACCCAGCAGCATCAGGTTTCAGATATGCACCAAAACCACCTACATGTCAATATTTATTTGGTCTTTTGGATCTGCAGGTATATTTGAAAGGAAGAAAAATGCTCAAGGACAGCAGATGCACCGAGTTCCAGTTCTAGTTCCTGTCTGAGTAAAGTTGGCTTCTCCTCTCATCTTCAACAGGATGTAAAAGTATTTAGAAATGTTTCTTCTCTGTGAGGAAGATTTTACTCATGTGATTAGTGGGTTAAGAGGTAAAGATTAATGATTGTAAAGTGCTTTGAAATCTAAGATGAAAGGTAAAGGTATTATGCAAGAATGATTATTTTACACCAGTTAATATCATTTGTTTCTGATGATGTAACATAATGAGAAAGGAAGTATTCTTAAACCAGACACCAAGGTCTGGCAAGGGAATTTGGATTCTTGCTGCCACGAAGTTTTCATGTGCATATGCTACACAGCTACATCACTGACCCTGACCACAAAGGAGAAGTGATAAAAGGGGCTTTTTTTTCCCTTAGTGTTGTTAGCAGAACTAATATGTGTTTGTGTTGGGTGTGAAAGTGCTTGGATACACATGCACACCATGCAACACATCATAACAGAGCTATCATCGGATCAGACAAGACAACATCCTGTCTGTAGCTCTGAAATCACATGGGGAAAAAGAAATAACCTTTTTTTCCTGCATATAAAGTCTCTCAGTCTAGCACGTTGCTTTCCTTTTCTGGGCCTCCAGCCTTTCTGGTGCAATAGCAGATTTACAACACACAAAAAAAGGACTCACCACAGGAAAAAGATATTTGGGAGGGGGTTTTTTTTGCCTAGTCTTCAATCACCTGGTTCTTGGACATTCAGGGCAGCCCTCTCCCACTGTTGGCTGTATCTCCTGCCATCAGGTGAAAGAAAAAAGAGGCAAATCTCTCCCTGGGGATGATTTCCCTGGTTCTGCTTGGCACACCTGTGGCCAAGAAGCAAAGAGGAGTTTCTCCTGACACAGGGAAAGCAGGGAGGTGAAGTGAAAGGATGCAGGTGGATGGAGGTGGTGGCCTCCCTGTCACTGCAGCAGGTGACCCACTTGTGTCAGACAGGCACTGGCCAACCCCTGATTCTTCTCCAAGACACGGCCTCACACACTCTGTGTGAGTAAATCCATCTCTCTGTGTGCAGCCTTGCAGAGGAAATATTTACACTGCTAAGCATTGGGATTATGAAGGCATAAACAAAGGGAAGGCTACTGGAGCCACTGTAACCCATCAGAGGGGTGCCAGCCCAGGCAGGGTGAAGTCCCTGGGATGTGCCCTGGATGTGTCAGACCCTGGACTGTGCTTTTAGGTAAACTGCACCTTCAGTAAGCACTGGCAGCATTTTAATCCCCTTAGTATGGCTCTGATACACTGATCACCAGAATCTAGGACAGGCCTCTGGAGTAGCTGGATCAGGCTCTAACAGCCCTTTAGATCATAATCCTGCAAAGATGTAACATTTGCAAATAATTTTATCATCTGAGTGGTTAAATGGGATGTTGGAGGACCTGGATCAGAACTGGAAAATTCAACTAATTCCAACTTTGGTTATATCTATCAAGGATACAGCAGAAACAAGGAAAAAGTCAGGGTGGCTGCTGAGAGAATCTGACTGATAGGAATATGCAGCATTTCAGGCCTTAGATATCAGCTTAAATTCACCCACAACTATTCACTCCTATCAGCCTCAAAGGATTTTAATCAGCATGCAAAGCTAAATAAATCTGCAAAAGATAGGGACTGGGCTATAGCAGTCTTTCTTCTGACACAAATATTCTGCACTCTGCCCTGACCCAATGCTTATTTTAGTGCTTTACCACTTTTGTTTCTAAGCTTCCTTTTTTTTTAAGCTTTATCCTCCAAATTGGACACCTCAGCATGCAAATGCTGTGAGGCTTTTACCTGTAACAACCACCAAGATGACACTAGAAATAGGAGAGCTGAAAGAGAGAAGCTGCTCTTTAATTTAAAAGCTGAGCCAGGCTACCCTGCCCTTGCCACCTGAAAAACTCTGGCTGTAGGTTTGGCCTCTTACCTTCTGTATAAAGCACTGGAAGTTTAATTTAAGGGGAAATAGTTGAATTTCTTGAACAACTTTTGTGTGGTTGGGGGGTGGGGAGGAGAAGAGGGGGAGGGGGTGAGGGGCAGGGAGGGGAAGGAAGAGGAAACTGAGCAGAAAAAGGTGTCCAAACAAAATATATTCTAAAAAATTGGGCAGATCATAGATGTGTCAGGTGAGAAGTATTTTTTTGCTCACTGGTAGGTTTGATGTTGGATAATTTTAAAATTATCTAATTTTCCATGAATATTTCTGCCTGGGGATGTGCTACAGCCCTGCTGTGTTTAGGCAGGTGTTTGTCATTAGAAAGACTTTGCCCTCTTGCTTACACATCTTCTCTCACAGGGAAAACAAACATTCACAGAAAAATTAGAAATATTCTGGAAATAAAAGAGGAAGAAAACAACTACTTGGACCTGGAATCTGGTTTATTCAATTTATGCATGAAGGATGAATGCCAGTTATTACAATTTTTTTTTATTTTTTTCACTGCAATAAAAATGAGACCAGGAAAAAAAAAGCCAACAGTAATTAATGCTGGTTTTGTAGATCAGTGTGCAATTAAGATTCAGATACTAGAGGAAGAAAAACTGGGCAAGACCAGAGTATGAATAGTAAGTTCATAAATTCCTGCCTGTCTGAAAACTGTGTGTAATTGTTCAGATGCTGAACAGTGCAGTATAAAGGAACAAGCTTTGGCATGTAATTAAGAATCTAACTTTCCATCTATTTCATAAATCACAGTCAGACATACTTGCCCTGGTGAGGGAAACATTTGGTGCAGATATTTCTTTAGGAGACATCACTTCCTGTTGTCCTCCTCAGCTCATTTCCAGTCCTTGTGTAATGAGTCAACTCTTCTCTTACAGGCTGCAGAGACACAGGGTTTGTAAAACAGAGCTCATGAAATGAAAACTGTTCATTTACAGCAGCACATCCCTGCTCCCACAGCAGGTTCACAGCTAAATGTGTCATCTGTGCTTGCTGGTGTATTGATTTCAGCCCTGATACACTAATAAAATCCCCCCTCTCTCATTACAGGAGGTTTGGTGCAAAATTCAAGGTTTTGAACAAACCTTCACATTTATTAAATGTGAAGTAGTTTATTAAAAGCTTCAATCCTAAGGTCTTGAAAAGCTGCACAAGTCAGGAATACAGGAGCAGATGCTAAAAGCAAAAATGTCATAATGTAATAAAAGAACCAACCTTGCTAAATGACATCTTAGAGTCCATCAAGGTCCCATATGTACTTAATTCCTTGCAGACTGAAGATCTATAGTAATACTTTCCCAGTGTGTCAAAAAGGTTTCTAAAATTTAGTTTAGACAAATGAAAAATCAAGGCACTAATTGAAGTATCTTTCTATACTTTCTGTCTGAAGAGAAGGAGATGTTACCATTATTTACTGCATAGAATTCTGTGTTAATTAGGTTAGTACTGAAAACTTGAGTGCAAAGTCATCTGTTTAAAATAAAGGTGACAGGGTATAAAAATAGGTTGCTGTTTTCAAGTCACACAACAGCTTGGAAGAAAAAATTAAAACACTCATCCAAGCAAAACATTGAATGATGAGGGGTATTTTTTACAATTCTATATCTGATAAAAAATTTTATTTTCAGAAAGCTATACAAACCCTATTTTTTCCAGCCATTCTTTAAAATGCAGTGTTTATTGTAGGTGTTTCCCAGTGACTAAAGGCCACCCTCATTAAGTAGCTCTGATATTCCTGGTTTAGAAAAACTCATAAGCAAAGATCATCTGACCAGCCCATAAATACATATAATTTTTATGGTAATTGGCTAAATTACTAGTCACATTTCTAGATATGTTGAAAACTACCATGTGCCTAAGACAACACAGTCAGTATGTCTAAATAGTCATTAAATTCCTAATCCAAAATGTTTCAGCAATCCTGTCTTGTTGCTCTCCTGGTAACAAACAAGAAACTGCATGAAATACCATTGAACCCAAGCATTTTATAATCATAGCCCTAGTCTGAAGCTTTCTCACAATAAATGTGCCCGTAATCTGCTTTTCACATAAAACTGAGCAGGTTATTAAGTGCTTTTCAGCAGCCACAGCTTAATAGGTAAGGTATTTTCATATTTATTTTTCAAGGAAAAAAATCCAGAAGCTGGAGCTCAACAAAAAACCCCTACCAAAAATCATGACTCTCCCATGATATTGTGAAAATCCTTTGATGAGACATATGGAAAAATGGATGCAAGGGGTTTAAAAAAAGCTGCTTATTTAGTTTTGTCCTGGCATGACAAATGGACCTATCCAACAATTTTGGCAGGCATGATAAAAGGCTCTTTTATCAAAAGGAATTAAGGTAAGGCAGGCAGGCTAAAAAACAGAGTCCTGAGACATCAAAAGCAAAAAGGAAACTATTTGTTGGCCTGCAGGAAAAGGAAAACCTCATTTAACCAGGCACCCGTGAGAAAAGGCAGCACGTACGGAGCTGAGAAGTTCCACCCCTGGCACAATTTATCCCCTGGATCTCATCAGATGGAGTCTGGCTGGGCATGCACAGGAGGGCAGGCAGGCAGGCTCTGCTCCCTGCTGCAGCCATCCAGCCCAGGCTGAGCAGCTGAAGCAGTGCTGGGTTTTTTGGTGACCCAGCAAGAGTGGGAACCCAACCTCCTGGGCCCTTTGGAGGGGGTTCCCCTGCTGAGTTTTTTTCCAAGGATGAAGAACATGCAGGACCCTATTTCTTGGTGTTCAGGTTTTTGTTTATTCTTAAGTTCAGCACTGTCTGCACACCAGACTCAGCATGTGAGAAGCAAGGCACAAAATGGACCCCAAACACCCAAACCAAGGCCTTTTAAAGCTGTTTAACCCAATTACTTTCTAACACATACTTTGTTTCTACTTTTCTACCAATAACTCCTACTAATCTAAACACATAACTTCCACATTACTGCTCACTCTAACCGATAACTTTGTGCCACCAGTGCTACAGAAAATGGAGCTGAAGAGGGACAAGAAGGAAGAAGGGACAACACCCAAAATCCTCCATCTTGTCTCCTATTCACTCTCATATTAAAATCCTAAAACCCTAAATTCTTCACTCTATGATACACTACTACACTACTACTACATATCAAAATCCTGTGTGCTCTAACTCATCCCAAAGTTTTGGCAATTTTTTCCAGGGACTAGGGTTAAAAGCAGTGTCCTGCTGAGGGTCAGAATTTCTTAAAACAGGCAGAGAAACATTCTCTGTGCCCTGGATTCCAACAAAGCAGAAGCAGAGCTGAAGCAGGCACTGCTGTTTCACCTCCCTGTGCCCAAACACCTTCCCCGTTTATGTGGATGTGAGAGCCAGCGGTGTTTGTCCTGGATTTCACCCTTGCTGCATCCCAGGCCATTGCTGTAAGACAGATTCCAGGCTCTGTGGAGAGAAGAACAAGTGATTCTGTGGGGATTTAAGTGATCTCCCCAATTCCCTGGAGAGCTGCTGTGAAGGTGAGCTGTGTGTGCTCATCCAGCTGTGCTCCAGCCCCGCTCTCACACCTTCACCACAGCTGGATTTCATAGGAGCCACTGGGGCAGAGTGCAGCTGCTGGGTTTCAAAACACTTGCAGAATGTTTGGGCCTAATTCTTGGAGGAGGATTTAATTTTCTTAATCAGTCTGAGTAAAATCATTAGCTTTCAGAGTGGCACAGGGAATACTTTGGGAGATTTTATGAGGTATGCTTCAGCACAGCACAACAACACAGACAAAGGCACACTTGTTGGACATGTGATCTCAGAACAGAGTGAGCTGTTCTTGCAGTATCTCTACTGCACAGTGTGCTTTAAAATACTGAGCAAACCAATCACACTGATTGATTTTACTGCACCAGAAATTATACACAAATTTTTTCTTTGCAATGTAATTGACATTCCTTTTCATATCATGATTTTACCATAAACACCCACACCGAAGTGCCTTCATCCCTGGAATCAAGTAAGGAATTACTGTGAAAAGTGGAAAAGTGGCAATCTTATGCCTTTGTAGCCAGGTCCTTCTCAGTGTTCACTCAGCATATACCATTTTCTTGCTCTGTTTCAGTGGCCAAAAAATATGGAAGCTACTCTCTGGAAAATGACTGTCAGAGTGCCTGCATGAACTGCATCAGCCACGAGTCCAGCAGTTCTGGGGTCCAGGTGAAGGAAGCATGACTGGGTTGTGTCACTGTCTCACCTTTGTGACACTTTTCCTGCCCTGACTGGTGACACTCCTGCTCTGCCACCTTCCTGGCCTCTCTCAGCAGAATGCAGTTTGTGCAAGCAGCAGCCTGGTGCAATCTCTCAGAGGGAAGCAGGAGGCCCCTGGGAACAGTGGCACCCTGCAGAACAGGGCAAAACACTCTCTGAAATAACTGTGAGTGTGACCTGCTGTAAGAACCAGCCCTCCTGGGGTTTATTCCTCATTGCCTCATGCCTGGCTGCAGGGAACACGACCCTTTCAAATCAGCCCTGACCTGGGTGGCAGGGAGCCACAGGAGAGGTAGCACTTCAGGCTAGCACTCCCTTCCCCCTGCTCTAAACCTTGTAATCAAATATCAAAAAGAATGAAAACAAACTGTGGCTGCAGCCAGTGGTGCATTACATTTTCTGTTCTCACCAGCACATTTTATAGGTCACTGTTTGGCCAATGAAACCTAACACGGTGGTCCTTCACCACTTCCCCCTTGCCCCTCTTTTTAAATTTGAAAACAGGTATCTTCTTCCAAGCTAAACACTTTTAACTACTGAACTTCACAGAAGAATAAGGTCATGAGCTGACTCATCAGCAGGCTGGACTCCTAAAGAGCCTGGACAGGACATCAGGGCACGTAAGTTATTAATGCCAGGTACAGAGATACCACCCAGGGAAACAGGTGTGTGTGTTCTTAAGGTTTCCTGTGATTTATGAAGTAACAAACATATTATGCCAGGCCAAAATGTCCTGGGCCTGATCTTCCACTGCTTATGATCATGTACATATATATACACATTTTCTACAGCCCATGCACAGAGTGAGCTTTCCAATAAGTCAGAGTAGAAGGGGTCATCTCCCTTGGTGTGAGGCATAAACACGTAACAGCTGACTTTTAGAAGTGACCTGCTAAGTTCACTGCGAGTGAGAGGGACAGTTGCTAAAAAGAGTCTAAGACTATCCAAACAATTTGTATTCCAAGCATTCAAAATACAGAAAAAATGTCCTTTGCAGTTACTTTTTAGCACCACCAGCTGGATGCTCTAAGAACTAAAGTTGAGATTTTTTTTTCACTGCTTAAAACTGGAAATACCAGCAGCGTGATATTGTGGTTTTTAGTTCTGTACTTTATTTTGCCTTGCTGGTAATGTATAAATACCTGGTCCCTTCTGCACAAGAAGGGGACCCTGCAAGATATAGAGGAAAAGATTTTGTTCAGACCCTGCAAGAACAGAGGAAAACTGTTAGAAATCAACATATCAGCTTACAGGATTTTTTACAAAGGCCAAATTTACACTTTGTTACTGTTCAAGTACTTGGCATATTTAATTTATTCGGTGTCATATATAAGGTGAGCAAAGTAGGAGCAAAAACACATAATTTGATGTCTTTCTGTAACAGGATGTATTAGAAGTGTGTGAGCTGAGGGATGCACAAGCCCAGTCCTCGATGAAGAGCAGTACAAACAGTGCCCTGCTGCCCTTATCCCTCTGCCAGGGGTGATAAATGCCATGAAAGGAAATCAAAGTGACCTCCTGCAGGTTCAGAAGAGCTGTGGTGGTGGCAGGAGATTGCATCTCTACTCCCAGTGCTGGAGGCAAAACTCCTGCACACAAACATCCATTTTGTCTGGAACTGGGTCCTTCCCTCAGCTCTGAGAGGTGAAGTGGTTCTGCTGCAAGCACAGCAAGAGAGGGGTGAGCAGCTGTACCAGATATCAAGTTTTATGTTCAGGGAGCTTGATGTCACCATCCCCCCTCCCAGCAGCTTTTGGTGTGAACCTGAAGTTTTCAGAAAGCTTTCCCCTCGTGGGACTGAGCTGCAGGGCAATGTGTGGCAGGCACACAGCAGCCCTGAGGAACCAGGTCAGGTGGCACGGTGACAAGGACCGGGGATGGAAAAGATTAGAGAGGCTGAGTCAGTCCTCATAAGCAATGATTAACTTTGGGGTTCTCTGCTTTTGGCATTCAGATCATGTAGAGTCATGGGATTAGTGCAGTGCCAGCCAGCCTCGTGTCTGGGCCCTTCCCTTCATAGCAGGCACCAAGGAGGAGACTCATCCAGCCAGCAGAGGAAAAGGTAAAGCTGAAAATGCACAAAAGGTATTCACAATAACTTCTGCCTCACTGTAAGCACTGCTGTAGCTGTAAACAAATAAACTAGAAAATTTGGCACAAGAGGGGCCCAGGACTGGAACAGCAGGAATGCTGCAGATCAAGATTAATGTGGGTTTTGGTGACAATGGACTCTGCAGTGAAAAAAGCAGAGCAGTCTATAATGGAAAGTCCGTATGAACTGTTGTAGGTGGTTTTGGAATACCTACATAAAATTGGAAATAATTTTACAGACAGTAGGAGGCTCCTAATTTCGTTTCCCTTGAGGAAAATAATCCATGTGCAAGTGCTGTTGAAGCAGAGGGCAGGCAGTGTCCTGATGTGTCCTGAGCCCGGGGACACCCACTAGATGGGGATATTTCCACAGGACACTCCTGGCTCCCCGGCACCAACACCACCTCATTCACCTTCCAGATTCTCCACTTCTGGACAGGATCAGAATTAATTTGTTAAAAGTATTGGTTCAGGGCAGTAACATACAGTTTGGGGCAGGCTTTCTGTTTAAAGAGCAGCCAACCCAAATAATTTTTTTAATATGAGACCAGATGACCGTGTGCTTGTGCACACACACACACAAGCACACACATACTTGCACACGTAGATACATTCAAGAGCCTAAATGGGGTGAAAATCCCACTACTTCTTAGTTGAAGTAAGTTCTACACCCTTTGGAAGTTAGGCAGCCCAGATATGTGAGACTTTGGGCACAGACTAGTTTTTCAATGGCCTTCTGGTTTTTGTTAAGACAAGATTTAAACTCAGTTATACATTTCAGAAGTATTTAGAGAATACTTCTAAAAGGTTTGCTTGAAAATCAGAAACTTTCATTTTGTGTATGTGAAAAATCCTTTTCCGAAGCCCACTGTTTTTCAGTCTGTAAGAATCTGGGCAATGAGAGTAAGGCCTACATGGGGTAGTCATTTATTCTAATAATAAGAAAGTACAGAAATGTTGAGTTTTATGAGGTTCTTTTTTCTTCACAGGTGTTAGCATCACAACATGGAAATTCACTTTATTTTCACCCTATGTTGCACAGATTTGGGGATCTGCCAGAGATCACTTTTTGTTTGCAAGATTCACAGAACCATTTAGGTTGGGAAAGACCTATAAAATGGTCCATCTGTTAACCCAGCACTGGCAAATCCCACTCAACCATGTCTTTAAGTGCCACATCCATACATCCTGTAAATCCCTTCAGGGATAACGATTCCACCACTTCCCTGGGCGGTCTGCCCACCCTTTCAGTGAAGAATTGTTTCCTAATATCCCATCTAAACCTCACCTGAGGCAGCTTGAGGCCATTTCCTCTCCTCCTATCACTCATTGCCTGGAGAAGAGGCTGATCCCCCCTGGCTGCAGCCTCCTTTCAGGCACTTCCAGAGAGTGATAAGATCAATGTAAGTTTAATTCTGGACAACTTTCCAGCATCAGTGATACAACCCAGTGAAACTGCCAGAAATCATTGTCCAAGACAACCTAAATAAAATTTTATTTTAAAGCAAGGTGCTCTCTGTAACATCATCTTTTCCAGGCTGAACACACATAGTCATGACTAAAAGATTTCTGCCTTCTTTTACCAGTATTTTATCTGTGCTTTCTCTGCCTCTCTGCATTCCTAATGTGTCATACCCAAAACAACTGGAGAATGAATTGTTTGCTATTTCTTGAAATCACTTACAATTAAAATGGTCTCTCTGTGAGCCTCAGGGAAACCAGGTCATGCATGAGCTCCACAGGTCCTGCATGAACTTCACACACTGCACAGCACAAAACAGATTCCAGAGGCCTAGGAAGTCATCACAAATACCACTGAGCTGGATCACTGCAGAAATGTTATCTTTGTTAACTATTTATTATTCCCTCACACCTACAAACTAGATAAAAGTGCAGGAACCCACACCTCACTATCAACACACTGCTCTTTTTTTTTTTTGGTCTCATCTCTTTTGCATCACACTGATAACTGTGGATTTTTGCCAGCTGCAAGCAGTTCTTGGCTGGCATTTGAGAAATAACTCAGCTGGTGACTGGGAAAAATATGTAGGGATGATCCATCAGATCAAATTAACTCCTTGGTCTCTGCTGTATTTCTGTGACAAAACTAGCTTTTCTTTTTGTATCAGGTGCAATTCAGATTCTCTGAAGTGCTTTCTTTTGTCCTCCTCCTAATTTGTTTATTCAGAAATATTTCAAATGGCAAATTGGAGGCATGTTTTAGCTAGAATATGTATAAAACCCCCCAATTTACTACTCCATCTTCTTGCTTGTACACAGCACAAGTTAGAAAACTGACAATGTATCCACAGCCTGCAGTTTTTCTTAAATAAACCATCAGTAAGTAATCAATGTAAGTTTAATTCTGGACAACTTTCCAGCATCAGTGATACAACCCAGTGAAACTGCCAGAAATCATTGTCCAAGACAACCTAAATAAAATTTTATTTTAAAGCAAGGTGCTCTCTGTAACATCACGTTTTCAGTGAAGTGTTTGTCTGGTCTCTTTTTCTTTTTATCAGCAAATTGCTACATCTTCAAACTGTTACATGCCATTAACTTAAAATAGGGAGTGCTCTGGGGAGCATCCTATGTCTCAGTTTGACTACACACTATTGGAAGAAAAGAAGCAGAAGTTCTGTTTTAAAGGCTTTTCTTGATAATTACATGTTCCTTAAAAAACAAACAAACAAACAAACAAACACACAAGAATAACAAAACCAACCTAAATTAACTTAATGCATGTGCAATGCTGAGGTCCATTCTCTGATAGGTAGAGTGAAAGACTCACAAAGACCAAAATACCACAGGCCTGCTGTGAAGTAGGCAGAGTATGAGATGCAAACTACAGAAGAACACCATAATCACAGTCCAGCAGCTGTAAGGAAAGGGAAGAAAGGTCAAGGATGGCAGCACCAGGGACACAGCTCAGCAGCCTTTGCACTGAGACAGGGATGAGCCTGTGGTGGTGCAGGCGCCCTCCAGGACACACTCAGGCACCAGGGAGCTCAGCCCTGCAGGTCAGCAGAGGTTACAGAATCCCCCAGATTAAAAACCACGTTTGTTTTGCAGCCTTGCAGAGCTGGAAAGAGAGTGGTGCACAGCAGCTGTGAACTAGCCCAAAGCAGCGTGTGAATTATAGACAAGAGGAATGACAGTCATTTATAATGAGTCATTTTTAACACTGGCATTTACGAAAAAAATATTGCTCACTAGAAAATGCTTTTGTTACAGCTTTGTTTTGTTCCACATTGCAAGTATGACCTTCTCTTATCTTTTTATGAAAGTGCTACCAGTATCATGGTTTGTGCTGCAGGTCTCATTCTCACAGCTCCTTATCACACAAGCACATCTTTATCCTTCCACATCATTCCCACCACGGGAGAGAGGGAAACAGTTTTAATCAAACTCCTCAGAGCCTACAACTGTTTTGAATGTCATTTAAAAGCCATTGTCACCAGCTGTAGATACACCAATGCCATCAGACCGAGCAGACCCAGTTCTGACCAGGCTTAGGCCCAGCAATGAACTTGGTGTGTGGCATGGATCAGCCTTCAGCCCAACCCTCCCACCCTCATTTCAATTATCTCAGAAGAAACCAGAGAGAGGCTGTTACTGGAATGGGGAAAAAAAATCAGAATGGATTCAATATCACAGTGCTGCAAAGCAGATAACTTAGGGTGAAACCCCTTTTCTTCCATGACTGACCCAGTGCATGCAGCAAATACATACAAGTCCACCCACTTCTGTGAATTATGCTGGAAAGAAACATATGTATCTTAAAAATCCATAGAAAACCCTGTCCTTTGAACAGCATATTATTTTGCTAATAAAACCTTGAGATAGATGGCTTATTGAGCTATCTTTTAGCTTGTTAAGCTATCTTTATCACCCCAAGTCACAGCAATATTTTAGCCTTCTGGGAAATGAGACACAAGTGTGTCCCTTGCTATTTCTGTACCACATATACATCCTGTGGCAGCATGGCAGGGTGGCAAGCTTCAGTGTGGGAGGGCACAAGGGCAGGGCAGAGAGCAATGGCCTTCAGGGAAGATGGGCTGGCCACCAGGGGTACACAACTAATGAGGGAACAGGGAGAGGAGAAACCAGGGAAGGTTGTGAAATTTGGGAATTGGTGAGGCAGCGGTCCATCGTCCATCGGGAAGTCTTTTCTTTCCACCTAGGTGGAGTGAACTCTATGCTAAGTCTCTCCATGGCAATGCTGTGGGCAGCATTCCCTGAGGGGGAATGATTCAGAGGATTCCAGAAACATCCCAGGAGGATGAAGGATAGAGCAGGATCAGAAATTGGGCTTTGCTTTTGCAGGACCTGACGGATCAGTGTTGGTGAAAGTGTTTGTCAGCCTTGGGAGCAGTCAGTCAGAGACACAGCAAGGCTGCAGCCTTGTGAAATGGAGAAGCTGAAGTATTGAATGTTTTATCCCAGCTCAGTGGCAGTGACACGTCCCCAGTCAGCTCCTGGCCACGGGGCTGCCTGCCTCAGGCTGTGTCAGCCTAGGAAAAAAGTCAGGACTCAACTTGCAAATCGTGAGCCTTGAATTGTGGAAAGGTGTAAAAATCAAAGATTCCTTGCATGCCCAGAGTACTTTTTGTTCTGATAAGGAGAAAACAGAAACTTCTGGCTGCAGCATTTACTTTATTACTCATTTCTGCAGCAAGATGTGTTTTCATGGCAGAGATACAACAGAACTGTCAGGCAATATAGCCCAGCTTAGAGATTACCAAAACCGAAATAAATGAAACCTCTTCTTGTTTCCTTCCCAGATTTTGTTCCAGAGTACAGATGATAGCAAAGGAAAAAAAAAAAAAAAAGGTCTTAACACAAAATTGAATTACGTTTCTACAGTGTTTTGTCTTTATTGTTTATTACTGCACTGCAGGAATGGTTTCCTGCCACCACCACCTTTCAGGTCAGACAGCTTTTAGGTATCTGTGGTGCTGTCAGCCCCTTTGCTGGTGCCAAACTCCTTGTTGGGTCAGGACAGGCTCTGCACAGTCAATATTCCATGCTGCAACTGGAGGGGCAACCAAAGCCTGAAGCATTCACTGCAGCAAGCACCAAACCTTGTGGTGAATGCAAAGGTTTCACACAAGTGTGGGAATCTCTTCCATCAGCACATGGAGCTGATACACTCTACAAGGGGCAAGGGTACAACATGTGACCTCTTGATGTTCAGAAGCCCAGAAAGATGCTCGAAGATGCTGAAATAAAAAGTAAGCTCTTGGAAGACTGACACACCTCCAAAGGCCAGGGAAGTCACACTATTCAAAAACAGAAAGGCTTCATAGGTGAAAAGAATGTGCTTTGTGTCACTGGCCCAGAAAATGACTCAGTCACCTCAGTGCCATGAGTCCTTCCTTGCACTGTCCCTGAGAAGTTGTCTCACACCTGCTCTGCACTCCTGATCTCGTCTCAGAACGTTGCCATGACTGGTTTTGCTGCAGGCTGACAACTGTGTTGATTCATTGGTTTATTTTGAAGTATGACTGTGTTTGAATCAGTCACTGATTGCCTGGCTGTGTCAGACACATCATGTTCCCTCAGTTTCCCCAGATTCTCTTTTGAAAAAATGGTGATTTCTTTTACCCCTTTATTAATTTTGGGCAAATCCTGGGTGTTTCTTCCTCTCTTGAATAAGCCTATAATAAAGTGGCCATTGTTCATGCTTTTGAGATGTTATTGATGAATTTTCTTCTCTGATTAATTGCCTTCTCTCCACAACTTGTATTTTGCTCCCAGTTGTTCCCTACAGCAAATGAGCATTCTGCTTTTCAGCATGCATTGTGATTCTATTGCCTCTTCTTTGTTTAAAGCTTAGTCCCATCTTCAGCCTTTCTTTTATTCTTTCTGACAGCCTGTTTCTAAAGACAAATCTGGTGTTACAACGCAAACTCTTTCCAACTATCCTTTATTTTCCCATGCTTGCACAAGTATAAGACCAGCACCAGGAATACACCTGCAGGGCTTGCAGCTCCCAGGTTTTGGGGCTGAATGCTTGGCAGCAAGGCTGTGTAGCAGCCTGTGATCCTCTCCAGCTGCTGCCGTGCAGCCACGCACGTCCTGATAACATTTATGGCAAATCCCTCCTGCCCTGCCCCAGGTGTCACTGCTGCCTCTCCCTCCAGCTGCAAAGCTGCACCATCTGCTGCTGCTAAACCCTCTCCCATTAGTGCTTATTTGCAGTTTCTGATGAGCACTTTAGGGTCGATGACAGGCTCCGTGTTCCAGGAGCTTGGGCCAGGTCGCTTTCACGGTATCGCTTGTTTATTTTCACAGTTCTCACAGCAATTCTTGTTGCCATTGCTACCCACATGCCACTCCTCCAGCACATTTTATCCAGCACATTTTATCTCTCCTTTGTGCCATTTGTGAAGTCGGTGTCACCCAGGTTTTGTTTTTTTTCATGGGGTTGGCAGGCCCTGTTCCTTTGCTGTGACCACAAAAATTCACTCCACAGTAGCACTTTGGCCCACCTCCAAGCATTTCAAAATATTGTTTTAATTTTCATAGTTTGGTCTTTGCCTCTGCCCCAGATCTTTCCTGATTCTTAAACACAGGACTCAGGCCTCCATCAAAAGTGGAATCCTCCCTTGTATTGAACTATGCAGATAAATTTGATTTTTTAAAAAATTAGGATGCTTATGAAAACCTTTCCCTGTAGATGACTTTGTCTCAATTCTGTTATCTCAGTAGATTTATGGGATTTTTATATGAACAATAAAAATTTCATGTCAAAACCAACAAAGGATAGCACAGTCCATTACTTTCAATTTTTAAAAATCTTGAATTTAAAAGAAAATAGCTTTAAAATGTTTTTTGTGCATAATAAACTTGTGTTCAAGTTAAAGAAGAATAACAGTTCCAATAGGTTGCAGATAATGTGAACTTACAGAGGGATCTCCTTCAGGGTTTGTTTTTTCTTGCAGATGATATTCCATATGGATTATGAACTTTGCCCTCCATATTTCAATAGGAACTTATGAAAGCATCTTGCCAGGAAAATACTGGAAAAAAAAAAAAAGCTGGTAAAAGGAAGCCAAATTCACAGAGAAGTGCTAAAGTAAAAAAACACACTAATGCAAGAAAAATGGATTGTATAATGATTCACAAACTGAAGGAAGTTGAGATGGAGGGGACACCTAGATTTCCTTAATGAAATGCACTTCTTTGTTCTGAACCATCCCGTGCTTTTTTTTGGGGTACTTTGACAAAGAGCATGTGCAAGTTAAATATCAGTGTGGCAGTGACTTTGTGCTGGCTCTTGCAGCTCCACAGATCCACAGTCAGCTGGGAGCACTGGCTGGCCTGCTTTGAGCAAAGGGATTAGACCATCTTTGATTTATGGATTTTAAAAGTCACATCTTTCCAAATGAAGGATTCATGTGTTTTTGTAGCCCTGGGGAAGCAGCCAGCTGGGAATGGCTAACCTTTATTGTGGGATTTCTGTTCTCCTCCATGTAAGACACAAACTTATTCACCATAACAACCACTAAAAACTGTGTGGCATGAAACAGTAAAAATAAAAAAAAGGCAGCAATACCCATCCTTGAAGGAATACTAATCCAAGCCAGCTTCAATTCCATAATGGAAATATGTACAAAATACCAAAATTCAGAATGGCAGACAATTTTAAACTGGAAATGTTGGAGCTGTTCCTCTTACGTGGGTATATATAATGGCAAATCTGCTAAAATCTGTGAAAGTACAATGCTGATTTTGGCTTGGATTCTGTTCTGACTTTTGTGAAATTAACAATGTGATGTTAGACACATACAGGTGAAATATGTTCAAAACATTTAAAATAGCAAACGGGAAATCAGAGTATATGATTGATTTTTTTACAAGGTTTTATCACTTTGTTTGCATTTTTCTATATTTGGAAATGACAACAATATTAAACAAGAAAATTTGAATAATAACACTCACAGAGTATTAATTAGAAAAAAACTAATTTTTTAGGTCTTAATGAATTATAACTTATGTATCTGATGATTTAATACATAATTTTGTATTCTGCCTAACTTTATAAATGTTTATGATACTGCTAAACATCTGGAGGTACAGCTTCTGTTTTCCACTCCCAGTTTTCTTAACCACAAAAAGCATGAAATACAACCACAGTCCTCACGAGGGTGTTTGTAGCTGTGGATTGGCAGCTGACACTCTCCCCCCTCTCCAGGAAAAACATGTGCACACTTGTGTGAAAAGAATTAACATTTTCATTCATCAGACAATATTGCACTTCCTGGGGAGTTGGGGAAAAAAAATGGCATGCAGGAGTTTTAAAGCCTAAACTGATTGTATGAAATCATAGAATCACATAGAATTGTTAACCTAACACTGCCAAAGCCACCACTAAATCACATCCCTAAGTGCCACATCTACATATTGGAATGCACATGGACAATATGTTTGGGAAGCAAAAAGATTCCCATCCATTGCCGTGGACTTAAAATAAGTACAAGTAAAAAGCACAAGCAATACAAGTAATAAGCACAAATAAGTAGGAGTAATAAGCACAAGTAAAAATAAATAAACACTTAAAGCTTTCAGAGCCTTTTTGCCACACAACATTATTTTTAAATGGAGGCAAAGTCTTGGAGAGGCATTTCAAGTGTCCAGGCCGGGTACCAGAGTGCAGCTGCTTGCCTGCATACTTGATTTACTCTTGTATCAGCAGAAGAGAGTCCTTACCAGGCTGTGCAATTCAGAGCAAATTCAAAATGCTCTGTTCCTGTGGGCTGGAAAGCAGAGCCAGGTTAGAGGTTTCATCTGGTCAGGGAGGTGACTCCCTGCTCTGTCTGCTCTGGTCACGAGGAGCTGACACAATGCAAGGCACACTAAGGAAAAAGCACTGGGCATTAGTTAGGTCTTCATCAGGTAAAACCTGGAGTGCTTTAAAAAGAAAATGCAGTCTACTAAGCAATAAAAATGAGGTCAAAGTGTGTTCATATTTCAGATGTATAGCTGCTACCTTGCTAAATAATGAGCCGATAAAAGTAAACAGTATTTGTATTTGCATAATTCTGTTTTTCCTGAGTAAAGTACAGCTGCCACAGGAGGGCTGTGTTTGAGGAAACTGTCAAAGACATACTGTGTGCTGGTAGGTCACTGTTTAATGACTCCCTGACATATTACAATCCAACTACTAGAAAATTTTACAAAATCCAGTAACTTAAAGTTCTTGTCCCAACATCTACAAGTTTCCATACTGCAAAACCTCATATGAGTAGAAAAGCATTCTTACAACATCTTGCTATTGCTTTTTTCTGCAGCTGACCAATTGATAGATTGTCCACAGTACAATTGTTGGAGAGAGAAGAGAAGTAAATTGGTAAATGGACATGCAAAAAGCCAGGTGTTTGAAGCACGGAAAGCAGAATATAATATATTCTGTGTCTAAATTAATGAAGAATGTGTGGGAAAAAAAATAAATCAAAGATGTATGACTCCCTGCCCTGCTGCTTTCAGGAACGTGGTCTTTTGTTTCCAAGCTCATCCAAGCAGAAGGGGATTTCTATTCTACAGAACCACTGATTCAGATGATGCCTTTGACACGAGTGCATTCCCCGTGACAGGGGGCTGTTTTTGCCTCAAATCCACCTCAAGGGGCTTATATTGACACTGATCTAAGTCTTACAAATTCCTTTCATGTAATAGCTCTGAATTCTGCTTTTTCTATCTATGTGTGTATATATTCCAAGATTATTCTGGCTCATTATGTTCTTTCTAAATTAATAAATTAAGGCCTAAGAATAAATTATACCTTGGCAAAAAGATCATATGTGGTTTTGTGTGATGTATGTTTTTTGTGCTATATATGAAATGCTTTTTAGCTGTGTTAGTTTGCCTCAGAAATAGTCCAGCTCTCTGGGCTGCACCTTGCCTATAAAAATTTGTTATAGTCTGAAACTAAATCACATCCATCTGTTACCATGTTACCAATGTTAACATCATTTTGGACAAGACTTTGCTCTAGTGCAACAGAAGAACCTACTATTCATTGTTTGCTTTTATACAGAAGCAGTATTTTCAATGGACATACTTTTTTTCCCACTGTACAAAACAGTAGAGAGAGCGTGATTACAAGGGTTCCTTTTTATTAAATACAGATGAGGGGTTTTTGTTTGTTTGTTTGTTTTGTTTCTTATTGGAGAGGTTGTCTCTGCTGCTTTAATGATACAAGATAAAAACAGTAGAACAAATGACCAGAAGAAGTGATCAATACTACAAATTCCTTCTGATCCTCAGTTATTCTGTTTAGAGTGTAAGTCCCTCTGGAATTTATGGGAATATGGTTCAAATTCACAAAGATATTACAAAGAAGTATCTAGCTTATAGTCTATTTCTTTGGAGTCTGATGACCTTTGGGAATTTGTCTGATGACTTTTGGGAATCTGGGCCTCAGGCATTTTTTTTAATGTCTTCATTGTACCTAATCTGTCATTCAGTTGCTGCTCAAAGCTGAGTTAAAATTCTAGATGTTACCTAAGTGTCACCTGTACATTGTCAATATTATTAAGCTGATTTGAGGCAGGGGATGAACCGGAAACCTGGCTACAAAGGCAGAGGTGAAAAGAGGAATACCTTATCTAAATATTTCTCTGCCAATACAGTCTTATATGCCTTACTTCGTGTGATGTGATGGAACACAGTTGAACTCTGAATTGATTCCTGATAACTGCTAGCATTCTTTATTCCTTACATTGAGTAGTCCAAGAGGTTTGCATCTAAAAAAAGAGAAAAGTCGAACTATTGTAGCAATAAGCTGAGATTCATGGTGTGTCCAGAACGAGACCTTCTGTGGCTCTGAGCAGGAGCATGATGGTGGTGGCTGGGACACTGAGGGAAGCGATTCCCTATGGGGACACAGGGACATCTCCAGCTCTGCTGCACTTCTGCCAGCGTTCAGAGCTGTTTGAAGCTGTCTTAGCCTGCCAGGAGCACTGAGTTTATACTGGTGATTATTGTAATAATGCACTCGCAGGAAATTTTCAGGACTTTAATAGTTTACTCACCATTATCACTGACACAGGCTCCAAAATAAAATGAGACTTATAGGACAGTTCTATCCTGGCACAGCAGTGCTTGGAGATGTGAGCTGACTGCAGCAAAAAATGTCCGTGAAATTCCTGGGGTACAGCACAAGGAGGACAAACGATGTGGAAACTGGGGAAGACACACACAGATACAAAATGATGGTGTTGCCTGAATATTTTTTAGGAAAAAAATTGAAGGGAGTTAGTCAGGCAGAGTGAGGTGCTGGCCAGCCAGACCAGGTCGTGTCACCCCTCAGAGCCGAGAGCATCTCTTGAGATCCATCGCTGGAAAGCAAAGCACACGATGGAGGTGCCACGCAGCTCCCCCCGTCCTCTTCCTATCAAACCTGTCCAAAACACCGAGAGAACGAAGGTGTCGGGTCTGAACGGGAGCTCCCTGCTCCTTTCCCTCCACATCTCCCCACTCTCTCAGCATCCTCCCCTCAGGCAGGGCGGGNCGGCGGCGGAGCGCCAGCCTGGGCGAGATGCTGCGGGAGGTGGAGGCGCTCATGGAGGACACGCAGCACAAGCTGCGCAACGCCGTGCAGGAGGTGAGTGAGGGGCCGGGGGGGCCTGCTCAGCCCGCAGCATCCCGGCCGCGCTCCGCATCCCCCAAGGAGCCGGGGCGGCCCCGCCGGGAGCGGCCGCGGAGCCCCCGGCCCGGTGCCCGCCGGCCTCGGGGCTCGCCCTGTGCGCATCCCGGGATGGGCCAGAGTCCGCCTGGAGCCCACAGTGAGGAAAGGACCGCGCCTGGCGAGGGGAAGAGGGGAGGGAAGAGTTACGGGAGTGGCTTTGTGCGGCAGGAGCTAAGGCGCAGGAGGGTATCCCAAGCCGGGATTCAGGGCTGTAAGTGTCCGGAAAATGTGTGGAGCAGCTTGCTCGTGGTGTAATTGCATGTCTCGATCTCAAATTGCTGGCCCAGAATCGCACAGGACCCGTTTCAAAGCCAGAAACTGAGACCAGACCCCAAGGTATTGTCTCATATGGCTGTCAAAACACCTTGTCCCTGCACTCCCCTTTCTTGTGCGTTTTTCATTCCCCTATCTGTTAAGAATCTTCCTTTCAAGTTCTCTTTCCCCCTCATTCAAAAATACTTAGTCTACAAAAACCTGTAACTGACAGCCTGCTGCAGAAACAGACCTTGGTTTACTATAATTAAACAATTTCCGATCTTCTGCTGTCGTCTGTATGGTTGCTGAAATCTACCACTGTTATCCACTTAATTTAGACTGAAATTACATTGAAACAAACTGTTCTTTACAGTGCTGCAAAGTTGCTTAAGGGTGTAATCAGAATTTCTGCCTGTTTTTCTGTAGTCAGTTCTGGATTGAGGAATGGTCTGTGTGCAGCACAGAGTGTGAATTGTTTGAGGAGAGTCTTAGGAGATAAATGGTTTGCACTTAGAAAGATTTGCAGCTGTTATTTAAAGTAAACAGACGCACCGAAAGGAGAGATTTTGTCTTGGGAAAAATCCTGTTCTTCATCCTGGTTGAACTTTTGGCCTCCTAGCTCTGTTACAGTGGTTGCAAATAGAAGGAAGCGATTTACACGGTTTTCTTGCGTGTTTACAAGATTCATGCCCTTCTTCATCCCACAAAGACAGTGGGAACTGAAATAGAGAATTAAATTCTGGATGTGTGCACCCTCATCTATAGGGCTGCCTCTGTTGACTTCAAGGGGCTTTTGTTTCTCTCTCTTGCCAGGATATTTTCCTTTCTTTGTCAGAATGGAAAGTCTGCCCGAAGTTTCCAGTGGTTTTCTGTGAAGAGCAGAGAGCTGGGCTCTCGACTGACAGCAGCCTGTGCAGATCCCAAATTGCCAGTGGCCTGCACGCTTTTTCCCCTCACAGGGACTGACTTTGACTTCACCAGCCGGGAGCTCCAGGGTTTAGCTCAGCCCTGTTTTTCTGGNGGCTCCGCCCGCTCCGCTCCGCCCGCCTGGGCCGGGCCCCGCCCGCCGCCCCTCAGCGCTGAGGGACCGCGGCAGCGAGGGGACAGCGGGGCCAGCGGGGAGCGGGGGGACAGCGGGGCCAGCGGGGAGCGAGGGGCCGGCGGGATGCGGCGCTGGGCGCGGGTGGCCGCGCTGGTGGCCGCGCTGGTGGCCGCGCTGTGCGGGCCNTGGCTTTGTGCGGCAGGAGCTAAGGCGCAGGAGGGTATCCCAAGCCGGGATTCAGGGCTGTAAGTGTCCGGAAAATGTGTGGAGCAGCTTGCTCGTGGTGTAATTGCATGTCTCGATCTCAAATTGCTGGCCCAGAATCGCACAGGACCCGTTTCAAAGCCAGAAACTGAGACCAGACCCCAAGGCATTGTCTCATATGGCTGTCAAAACACCTTGTCCCTGCACTCCCCTTTCTTGTGCGTTTTTCATTCCCCTATCTGTTAAGAATCTTCCTTTCAAGTTCTCTTTCCCCCTCATTCAAAAATACTTAGTCTACAAAAACCTGTAACTGACAGCCTGCTGCAGAAACAGACCTTGGTTTACTATAATTAAACAATTTCCGATCTTCTGCTGTCGTCTGTATGGTTGCTGAAATCTACCACTGTTATCCACTTAATTTAGACTGAAATTACATTGAAACAAACTGTTCTTTACAGTGCTGCAAAGTTGCTTAAGGGTGTAATCAGAATTTCTGCCTGTTTTTCTGTAGTCAGTTCTGGATTGAGGAATGGTCTGTGTGCAGCACAGAGTGTGAATTGTTTGAGGAGAGTCTTAGGAGATAAATGGTTTGCACTTAGAAAGATTTGCAGCTGTTATTTAAAGTAAACAGACGCACCGAAAGGAGAGATTTTGTCTTGGGAAAAATCCTGTTCTTCATCCTGGTTGAACTTTTGGCCTCCTAGCTCTGTTACAGTGGTTGCAAATAGAAGGAAGCGATTTACACGGTTTTCTTGCGTGTTTACAAGATTCATGCCCTTCTTCATCCCACAAAGACAGTGGGAACTGAAATAGAGAATTAAATTCTGGATGTGTGCACCCTCATCTATAGGGCTGCCTCTGTTGACTTCAAGGGGCTTTTGTTTCTCTCTCTTGCCAGGATATTTTCCTTTCTTTGTCAGAATGGAAAGTCTGCCCGAAGTTTCCAGTGGTTTTCTGTGAAGAGCAGAGAGCTGGGCTCTCGACTGACAGCAGCCTGTGCAGATCCCAAATTGCCAGTGGCCTGCACGCTTTTTCCCCTCACAGGGACTGACTTTGACTTCACCAGCCGGGAGCTCCAGGGTTTAGCTCAGCCCTGTTTTTCTGGCCCATGAAAAGAGCTGCTGCAGGCAGTGTCTGGAGCAGGTAGTGACTGTCACTGGGGCCTGCACAGGAAGCATGGCTTGGTCTCTTTCGTGAAATTCTTGCTAATTTTCAGTTGTTTCTGTTTTTTGTTTTTAATTTGGCAGATGGAAGCTGAAGAGGAAGGGGCAAAAAAGCTGTCAGAAGTCAGCTTTGAAGATTTACCTCCCAACTACCATAACGAGTCCAACACGGAAACCAGAGTGGGCAACAGAACTGTTCAGACTCATCAAGAGATTGATAAGGTATCACAAAACTTGTGTATGGTGAGCTCTCCATTCTTAAACACATTTTCCTCAATACCTCCCCCCCCCAGTTTTGCATGTTTATTCACAAAATAATTTGGAGTGTAAATTTTCCTGATGAATACTTTGGGGTTTGATTGTATCCTCTGTGCTTGACTAGTCATGGTGCTAAGGACACCTGTCATGGAGGGTTAGGGTGAAATAACAATTTATTTTGAAAAAAGGATCTGCTAAAAATAGGACACAGCTACAGCTATTGTATGATAACCCAACCATCTTCTGCTCAGTTGGCTTCTTTACAGTGTCATTTTAAATAGACAAGGAGGTAGATCTGTCATCTACATTCCCCCTCAGATTACAGTTTATTAAGAGTGACAGCAAAATGAGAAAAGAGTGGGTGGGAGTGGATTAATTATTGCAGGATGTAGGATGAGAGTATCAAAGGACTAATAAAAACTGTAGTTTGATATTTTGTTCTTTTCCTGTATCAGGTTACAGATAACAAAACTGGATCAACAGTTTTTTCTGAGACAGTTATTACATCCGTAAGAGATGGAGAAAACAAAAGGAATCATGTAAGTAAGCACATTTCTTTCCTTTTGAAAATCAAACAAATATTTGGGTTCCTTGTTCAGAAGGCTGACAGAGTTCACCTAACAAAATTTTGGAATGTTTTGAAACACACAAAACTAGTGGGGTAAGCAGTCAAAAATGTTTGTGTTTTTAAATTAGTTTAACTTAGGAATGTTATGACTTGGAAACAGAGTTCCAGTGTTGTGGTTAATAGACATATTTGACTATTCAATTTGTCTGTCAAATGTAAATGTTAAATAGCAAAGGTAGTTAGCCGTTTCCAGTGAGTGTGGATAAATCCTTAGTATAAAAGTGATCTTGTCTTACATTAAAAAAAAATGCTTTATAGATTTTTAACAGTTGAAAATAACCCCAAATAATTTATTTATGAGGAATCTTTGGAACAACATATGGCTCTATTTGCTTTTCAAGCCTAACACAGTAATGGACAACTGGTTATGAAATGCCACTTTGAGGAGAAGGGAGAGAGATGGGACAAGAAAACCCCCTCCCCTTAAAATATGATGGTTTAAGGACTCTCAAAGGATCAAGAATATTATTTACCCAAGTCTTGCAAGCACAGGTACATTTGTTAAACATCAGTTGTCGCACGAGAAATTCAGCACATACCACTACTTAAAAAATTGGGTTTTCTCTGGTTATGGTCTTACCAAAATGGATTCTTTTTTGTGCTCTTAGTAAGACTGGGCTTGCCAGGTTTCCTCCTATAGCTGGCTTCATCTGACTAATAGTTTGTGATTTGATTTACTTCAATATGCCCTGGCTTCTTTTAGAGTAACTTACCTCCAGTTCTTTCACAGAAGCAGCTCTGTAACTCTTTTATAAATACAATTATAGAAATTATTTTATAAATATAATTATGGAAAAAATTATGTCAGTAGTTCTGATTTTTAATGGATACAGAATCTGAAAGTAGGGCCTCTTTTCTGAAGTTTTCCCTCTTGCAAGCTCATGTTTTTGTACTGCTATTTAAGTTTGAAAATGGCAAGTAGCAAAATATAGCACGCACAAACAACTTTACTTTTTTTCTTTTTACTACTTTGCAAAGCTTGTAGCTTTCGTGAAAACTCAAGGTATAAAATAAACTGCAGCTATTTGTACAAAGTTTTCATTCAAAGTATTCCTACAAAGGTTTCATACAAAGTTCCTCATACATCAAGGTACAGCTGCATTTTCCATATGGGAAGTTTGCCTCACTGACCAAGCAAGTGCTGCATCCAGAACTCTCACACTGTTCTTAGTGCTCCAGCTGGAGGATGTGGGGGCTGAACACAGATTTTTGTCAGATTTTTGTCAGATTTTTGTGGTGGCAGCCTTGGTGCAGCTCTGAAGCAAGAGCAGCCAGAGCTGCTCCTGTCAGATCCTGTCACCAAATCCCACACCCGTTGTTCACCACAGCCCTGGCAGAGCTGCAGGAACAAAGCTGCAGTTGTTAATGCTTATTTCCCCACTCATTCTGAACTTTCAGCATGCCCAGGTACAAACACCTTATTTAGAGGTTGCCAGCTTAGAGGAAAAGCAGCCTACAGATGTACTTGGTCCTTATTTCAGGAGAGAGTGAAATTAATGTGACTGAGTGATGCCTAGCAGGAGTAAATCTGAAAAGGCTTGGGAACTTTAAACATGAAGGAGGAATATCAGTCACTTTTGCTGTTACAAGGGTGAAGAAATATTGTAGGAGTAATGCAATTAAGAATTGGAAGATTTGGGTTGCAGCAAGGAAAGAAGTGGTGCCGTGGAGAGATCTATGAAGTAGAAGAAAAATTTTGTTCAAATTAAAAGGCACTGTTGCTTAGATCTGCAAACTTAAGGTAAAAGTATTGGGAAATGAGTTGCAGAAAACTTTGCTCTGGGGCCTTAAGTCACGTTTATGTACACAAATTTTCATACTTCAAGTTTAGTGTGACATTGTGACATGTCCTGGTCACTCTCCAGGCCACAGGCTTCACAGACCACAGGTGGTGGAAGAGAGATTCCACTGCTTTCATAGGCTCAGTTTATAGGCTTACCTTATAAAAGTTAAGGATTCCCACAGCTCCTGTTCTTTACAAATTTGGCTGATAAAAAGAAGAATTTTCCAAGCACCGTCACAAACCCCCTGCTCTGAAATTTAAACTCTGTGTAATTTATTACTGCAGTAATTTGTGATAACTGGAACCCTGCACCTCCTCAGTTTCCATTTCTTTTCTGTGCTGAGTTATAAGCCTCTGAGATCACTGGAAGTTTTTCATGTGACATTTTTGGGCTTTGAGAGATGACACAAGAGCCTCACAAGAAGGCAAAGATGTGTCTGCATTGCAATAATACATCCACTCATTGGCTGGAATGAGAAATCCAGAAGCAGCTTCATGGAAAACAGGTTGTGCCTGCATTTTAAGTCACAGTTCTTGTCCTCCTGAAGCAGGTAGCAATACAGTCACAAATAGTGCATATAAATAAATGTACATAAGCATGCAGAAGCACGAGGGAAAACCCTCCACACACAGACTTTTCCTTTCAGACAATTTCTCCCTGGCTCTGCATCACAGCAGAGTTCTCCTCAGACTGCTCTTTGTTAGGGATGGCTCCTCTGACAGTGCTTTGGTGGCTGTGTGTGCTTGGAGTCTCCAGAAGTGGAGTTGGGCTCGTTGCCATTTCTGGCAATGCAGCCCAGTTCCTCAGAGGTGCTGCATTACTGGGAGGCCCCATGTACATTCCCAGACTCACATTCACTTTCTCAGATGTCACTGAGGGCTGGCAGTCACCCCTGTAGATGTCAGGCTTCAGTCCAGGAGTCTTGTGTCTTTATAGAGGACAAACACAGGCAAGAGGTAGCTGGATGGGCATAAAGTCTGTGGAGGGCTTGACATCCATTTGTTCCTGCATTTAAGGCTCAAATACGCTGTAATTTGCTTCTCCAGGGAGTATTGGGTAGCTTGCAAATTAATAGAGTATTTTCAGTCAAAAGTTCAAGCACAGAGCACAGCAAAAATAACAGCATTCCTCATTATGCTATGAAAATCAAAATGTCTTCTAGCTTGTTGGCTTGGCCTGTTTCAGTTGTGATATATTAGCCTAACCAAGGGAAGGCAAGGATGAAAAATAAAAGGAAGCAAAACTGGTTCTGGTCAGGCTTGCTATACAAAGATTTGTTGCATTTCTTCTCACTTCCATTCAGAGCAGTATTTTGCTCTCTCTTCTATTAGAAGCTCTCTCTTCTAATTCAAAGCTAGTGTACCTGAGCTTTTTTCTTGACTCCAGTAGTATGATAAATAATAAAAAAGCAATACCTCTTTTTAGCTAGGTTGTTTTTGTGGGTTTGTTTGTGGTTTTTTTTTTTCCAAATTTTAATAGAAGTATATCCATTAGCTTTCAGTTCTCTTTTTTGAAAGAGATTTTTAATGATGCTGGTGTCTAGGGAGAGTGAGCCAGGGAACTGGAGGAATAGAATGCATTTTTCATTTTGCTTTGGTGCTGTGCAACAGATTCCTTTCTTTTGCTTGCCCCTGGTGGCTGAGGCTGTTGAGGGCAGGGCTGTGCCTTCTCTTTGGTTACACAGCACAGGGCAAAGTTTCTTTGTGGGAGGGTGAGGAGAGCTGCCCTCAGTGTGGTTCTGTGCAGGGTGCTTGCTGTTCCTCCAGCAGGGTGGGTCAGGGTGGGAGTGCCTGTGTGCACCTTGCACTGGGGACACACCTTCTGCAAACAGAGCAGCTGCTCTCTCAGGGACTCCAAACACCAGCAAGTCCTTAGGAGGAGACCCTGGGATGCCCAGGCCTTCATTTTCATGATGAAGGCTGCTGTTTGCACCCCTGGAGCTCTGGGCAGGGAAGTATCACTGTGAAACAGCTTTTACAAGCTGACCTGGCAGGTTCTGGTTTATTTGTGCAGACAGAACGAGTGGCATCCCTTTTGTAACAGCCTCATTTAAATCTTTTCCCAGCCTTTATCTTTAGCAGTAAAGTAGTAAAAAGAAAGAAAACAGTTCCATTTCCCCCTTTTCTAGAGAAAAACAGTGGTTTAAATGGTTAAGCTGCAGCTCTTCAAGCTCCCACGTCGCTGCTGATATCCAGACCTGCCAAAGTCAGCACTTGGTTCCTCTTTGGGCACCTTGTGTGTGATTTCACCAAACATGTTCTCAGCCACATGTACTGGGGCTGCTCTCTTTGAGGCTCATACTGCTCCAGGGAGAGGAGTTCCTACCAGTGCTCTGTAGAAAGGAGGTTTTGGAAATTGAGAAGGAAGAATCAATGGAATGGAAGTGGCATTTTTTCCATCAGCAGCACTGCAGGAGAGGAGTCAATGGCAGAAATTTGAAAGTGCAGCATCTTGGTGTTGACTTCTGCTCCCTAATATCTCAGGGAGGACACTTGTTTCGGGCAGTCATATTTGGGTCCAATTTTTTTGTTGCTTTTTTCACAGAACTTTTAGTCCCTGGCGACTTGCACTCAACAACTTTAAACTATCAATAGACACAGTAAGTGCATTCCTGGGTTGGAATCCAGGTCTCCGTCTAGCCAAAAATCACATAATATCTAAATCTGGTAGCTTTTGTATGTGTAATAATTTAACTCCCTGCTACTCTAAGTCTGCTGTTCTGTTAGCTGTCCAGCCTGCTCTGCTCCATTGATCATTGGACCAGTGCAGTTCTTTTCTGCACAACACTCACCCTTTAGGTAATCCTTGGTGGAGGAGCAGGTAAGGCAAATTGTACTTGTTTTAGAGAGCTATGGCTCCTCAGACAGGCATGGTTAGACATCCTTAACCAATTCTTAATGTTTTACTGAACCCCCTTTTTTGGTTCCCTTTTCAGTTTTGGTCTTGGCCATGTAGAATATGAAGCTTTTGGGCAAGTGTGAATAGCTTATGAGGACAAGTAGCCTGTGTTTGGTAGAGTAGAAAATGATGTGGAGAAGGGTGCAAAGGGAAAGAGGATTTAGCTAAAGATGAGGAGAGTTGTTCAATTAACATTCTGAGTTGCTCTTATTAACTTGAGTGAGTTCAGACTGTGAATCTTGTTGGAGAGAGGGACTTATTCTTGTATGAAAGGAGTGATGGACTGTGTGCATATCTCTGAGACCTCACAGATAACTCCATAAGCAGAAAATGCTCCTTAGTGATGCAAAAGGTATTAAAAGATTTAATTTAGGTCATGGATGACAGGATGGCCTTGTTGTCAGTCACAGTGTATCTAAACCAAGTGGCTTTGACAGTCTCTGATGTTCACTGGGCTACGGCCAAAAAAAATCTGAATGCTAGCCCCAGTGAATGGAAGGACCTGCCAGAAGGGTTTGAAATACATGTGTCAAGTCTGATCCTGTACAAAGAAACTTCTCTGAGGAGGAAGGTGGGAAATCCCTGTGATTACCAGCTGCCTGACACACTCCTCAGTGTCCACATCTTTGTTTGCTAAGCTTAGTCCACCCTGAGCTGGGTTTCTCTCCGAGAAGGCTGTGTGGGAAGGCAAGCAAACTGATGCAGCAGCAAAAGGGCTACTCCTAATTAAAGGTATCAAATCCTGCTCATGTTTGTATCAGTGGGAGTCTGAAGCAGTTCAGATAACTTCGGTAAATTTACTTGGATAGTAATGAAAAAAATACAGAAAGATTGACTATGATTCCTCTCATATTTCCTGTTAGTTTAGTTTAGTTTAAGTTGGTTTGCTTTCTGGTGAGTTAGGGAAACAAAACGAGGTAGTACTAATAGATATTCCAAAAGTCTTCATTAGCAATTCCAGTCTATGCCTTTATTTAGAATTGTTAAGAAATTTGCCAGATCCTCATGTGCTATAATGTGGTATTTCTATTCCAGCTAAACCCCAAAGAAAAAGAATATTTTTATCAAGTTGGCTGAAGAGCCACCTCACCATTTTTTCTCTCTGGACTATTACCCTTTGAGTAGCTAAATACTAAGGACAGAAGACTCTTCCTGTGATAAATTTCTCCTCACCAAAAATGAGCTATCTCTGTATTACAGTGACAGTGCCTAGAACTGATTCAATGTTCTGGGCACGGTTAGTGGGAGAAGATTGGTAAACCAGTGAGCTCTCCTGAAGGGTACAAAACTCTCTGCCAGCCAGTGCTTCACCAATGTCCATGCACCACTTGTAAAGCTCTCAGCATTCCTGTTGGCTGTGGGAATAAATCCTGCCTTGTCTGAAGCTTTGCATGTACAGGGAGGAATGAAGCTTCCTGCTTCTCCCTTGTTTGCATGCTGGTTGCCACAACTCCCGTGCCAACAAGCTGTGGCAAGGGAGCAGTGCAAGCCAAAGGGAGGGTGTTTGCATTTTCCCTGGGTTTGGTTCAGTTTTCTCACTCACAACACTCTGAGTTTGGGGATCCAAGGCTGTGCAATTGTATTTTATAAAACGTGTCTAAGTTGTAGGGAGATACAAAAACAAATCATCATGAATGATTTTACTTTCTGCCTCTCCTAGATCAACCTATTTCTTCTAAGAGAAATGTTTGGGGTTTTCTTATCTTCTCTTTAAGGTAACATCCATTCAGAAGAGTGAATTTTTTATGTGGGTTGGTGGCCATTTTGTGATCTAGTGACATCTGTCAGAGATCATAGTATCCATAAAATGGATTTTCTTTATTGAAGGTTCATCAGCAGTGTTGCTTTCCTCTTGCCATACACAGGTAGCAAATTAATCATGAGAGGAAAAGCTTTAAGGCAAATGAGAGTTTTTTTCCACTGGTTTTGATTACATGACTTAATCCATTGGCTCCAGCAGCTGCTTATTTGAGATTTTAGCTGAAACCATGTTATCTAATTAAGCAGCAAGCCTTAGCTGGAAAGGTAACAACATTAGCTAAGGCTTTAGGAAATACAGGCTACAGCACTGGATGTGTAACAGAGATATTTTGGGGTTTTTTGTCTTTGTGGCGGTTTCAGTTTGAAACCAGGCAGAAACACCAATTTACTGTAGTGGTTTTGGTTTGCCAATTTTAGATTTCCCCAATTTTGAAATTTTCCCAATCAATGCACAACTGAGTGTGGTGGATTCAGTGCTGGCCAATCACCAGTGCACTCAGTTTCTGCTGTGAGATAGGAAGATAGGATTAGGAGAAAGGCAGAGCAGGTTCAAAACTTTAAAAGGGTTTAAAGAAAAGTTTTATTAACAGTAACTAAAAGGAAAAGGTAGTAAGAATCAAAACAAACCCTTCAGAACACTTCTCCCCCTACAACCTTTTCTTCCTACTGACAGTGTAAAGAAACAAAACCTAAAAATTTCCAGTCAGTTTACCACCTTTAAAATAGTCTTTCTTCAGTTCACTTAGGGAGAGAAGTCCCTCTTGTTAATGTTATGGAGACTTATCCACAAGAGGGAAAAAACCAGTTCTCTCGTTGCTCTCAATGTTCTCACAAACACCCGCCTGGGGAAATCTGCAATCATTAATATCCTCCCATTTCCACAACCTTCCCACGGCTTGTTTATGGGCCATGTCAACTTATGGGGTATTGTTTTAAAGATGAGCTGTTCAAAGGTAAAAGTTCTCATTATCGATCTCTAAAATCATCTTCATCCCTGGGAGCAGAGATCTTCTTCTTCTCTCCCTGGGGGCACAGGGTTTCATCACTCTCCTCTCTTTCTCTGTTAAAACTTCTCATGGGATCACAGCTACTTCAACATCTGCTTACTTCAGCATGGAGACCTTTGCTCAGATTTGAACCCTTCATCTCCCCAAAGTTTAATGTGTTACAGGTGTCAGGAAAATTAATCCACAAACATCAGAGGTTTATGTCCAAAAAGGAGACAGAGGAGTCCCTTTTACTTTATTCAAATAAAGGGAGAGGCTATGGGGCATTCCCCTGGGGTCTCTCAAATTTTTGGAGGATGCAGCCTCCTTTTTATCCTAATTTCCCAGCCATGTTTCCCTTCTCTCTTTCCCCACTGGCTGAGGTACTTGAGAGGTACAGACTTCCTGGAATGCCTGATCCCTCTAATGTATAACCCTCTTTTTAAATTTTTAATTCTCATGGAATTTTAGCGGTTTTTCCCCATTGTTTCTTTCATCTTTCAATATCCAGTTTCCTTTATCAGCAAACCCACAGTTTGTTTGTAAAGGCAAATATCTTTATCCATTCATCGATGAGTGGAATCCTTCCCATTGTTTCTTTTATCTCTCAGTGCTAGTTTTATCTATCAGCAGACCCACAGCTTGTTTGTAAAGACAAGTCCATCATTCCTCTCATAGGGAAAAAATGTCTGTCAGCCTGATTTTTTAGCCTTCTGATGTTTCCGTTTCTGTGATGAAGTTTCTCACGCTGGTTCATGTAAACACAGGACATTTTGCTAACTGTCTTTTTGTTTTCATTCCTTTCTCCTGGGTGGGGAAGGTTTGATGGACCTTTTCCTTGGCCAGTGTGGTTGGAGAGGTGGTAACCTCATCCTCCAATCCACAGTCATTCCTAAAACACTGTATAACACTAACTGTAAATAAAACTTTGCCTTTTCTCTGCCTGGAGAGGATCTGTGTCTGTGTCATTCTTGTTGTGCTCTAGTGCGACAAGATTCTTTTCTCCATAGCTCACAGGAGGATTTCAGCTCCAAGATCAAGGCATCTCCTCATCTGGGGCTTCACTTCTTCTTCACTGGCCTAGATGCCTTCATGTTGTTCCTTTACGTGCCTACATCTTTGTTCCTTTCTCACTCGGGGGAGGACTGAAGCCCTGAAAGGGTTAACATTTCACCTGTGGCCTCAGGTGTTACCTGGCTGCCGCCCAGGAGGGAAAGAGGAAGCTCCCAGGTTTCTTTTCATCTTTTACACGTGTGTTTCACAGAGGTGTGCAATTCCCACTGGCTGGGAGTTTTGCATCACTTCCCTGAAACACTTCCCATTTCAAACTACGACAGTGTTTTTATTTGCATCTGTTATAATCTTGGAATAGTTGAGATAGATACAGAGGGTGCAGATAAATGGGTTAAAGCTGGTTACATCTGTGTTGTCATAGGTAAGGTGGCAGAATTTGCTGTGGCTGGGAGGTTGGCCCAACAATACATTGTTCCATGTATGATGAGCCCAAGTCTTATGTAACCTTTGCCTGGACTTGAGGAGGGTTAGATTCTCCAAAATCTGTAGAATGATGCTGGTTTTATACCAGTGAGCAGGAGGAGAGAGAACGAATGTGGTCAGCGATTGCCCAGCCTTCTGTGCTTTTGTGTAGAGTCAGGAAGAGATATGAGATGCTACCAGTCCAGCTTGATGGTGTTTTGCACTATGATTTATTAAGCTAAACCATGGAAATTGAAGAAAGTGGTGAATTGAAGTTGTTCCCTTTAGTTCTGTTACATCAAATGTTTGGCAAATGTAAGAAAGAAAGAAAGAAAGAAAGAAAGAAAGAAAGAAAGAAAGAATAACAGCTCTGTAGAATGGTGGTTTGAAATGCAATGCCTCGAGAAATGCATTTCTGTGTCAGCTGAGTCTCAACTTTGTCCTTCCTTCCATGTGATTCACAAAGAGTGTTTAGACTTCTTTTGTGGAGTGAGTGTCTGCCTGGCCTGTGAGGGGCTGAGTCACTGATGGCACTGAGGGACACCACACTGGTGGCTGCATCAGCTGCCATCTCATGGTTCTTCACCTCTGCAGCTTCCACAGAGAGCCTGCCTCACCTATCCTACCTGTCCTGATCCTCACCTTCATAGAAAGTCCCCTTCTCCCTCCAGTCAGTAATATCTTGTAGTACAGCATGATTAAACTAAAGGTACACAGGGTGGGGTGTGAATTCTGGATCTGTTTACTCGTTATTCTCTATGGAAATGACTCAGAGCCTGCTTGTGAATTTCTGTCACATGAGGAATCCCTCAAACTTCTTCCCTGAGAAAGTCCAGGGGGAGAAGCAGTATCTTAGGACATGTAGAAAGTTTGACATTGTGGTGTCAGGCAAAGGGAAGCCTTAGTGGTTTTCCTGGGTCCAAGATATTTCACATCTGACAGCAAGAGAAGGTTTTCATCCCCTGGTAGGTGTTTGTGTTGGACTTAATACATGGTGGAAATCTGCAATACGTTCATATTCTTATGTCCCTTTTGGAAGGACAAAAAGAGTGTGCTGAAGACCCTTTTTCATTTCCTCCTCATTTGTGTTTGTTTGGGAAATGGGATAAATACTCATGAACAGTCATCATCTCATGTTGTTGATATCCTCTAGGCACATGATTGCAGATGGAAAATTAAATTAAGGGAATAATAAAATAAAAGAGGCTCTTTTGTAATCCCAACAAATGCCCCAAAGAGGAGGTCTTGACAAAGCTTCAAAGAGTCAACACCTATGACCCAAATGCCTATTCCATCCTTAGGGAGACATGGATCTCATGTTCCCAAAATTCTCGAGCGCTGGAGATTATTTATTTCAATGCTATTGCTGTAAGTCAAGCCCCTTCTTCTTCCATCTACAGCTCATGGAAAATAAGCTATTCCATTTCTTTTACAGTAAAAGCAGTCTCCTACACTGTCAACTCTGCCATGGGCAAAATCCGTTGGATGTGGATCCTTACCAATGTATACTTCTGTTCCAGTATTATTATCTTTGGCTGGCACCTTAAACAGAATTAATAAGTCTGTTGAAACTGTAGACTACCAAAAAAAGCATATTATATAGGAACAAAGCCCATAAGATTCAGGGTTTGAAATCAGTTCAGTGAGGGATGGGGCACAGGTCAACATCTTGCTCTCAGTGTGCTACTCTTAATTTAGTGATGAAGATTAGCCGGCAGCTATTAAGTGCAGAAATCTTGTTTTCAAAGGCTTTTCTTTTCACCCAGCTGTTTCACATCCTTGCTGCGTACAGCTACTCTGTGTTGTTTTGCTTTTACAGATTTGCAGGACTGACATAGTTCAGTAGTGAATCACAGACACTTTGCAGCTGCCAATTGCAGAGACGAGAGCGGCCCATGTTAAAACTCAGCTCTCGGGGAGCATCGCTGCCTCAGAGCTGTGTCTTTGTGTGATCACTGCTGCTCACAAATAATGGCACTTCTGAGGTTTGTGGCACAGCCCTACAGTGGCTTCACAGCTACTGCTGGAGCTCAGGACATTTGGAATAAACCACAGGGTCTCTCAGACCACGGTTGTTTAGACACATCTCCTGGTTATCAAAGATCAAAGAGTTCTTGTTCTCCCATCAACAGATCCTCAAACAGATGCATTTCTCAGTTAGGACCATTAATTGCAAACTCATTAGGAAAACTTTATTTATAAACATGCATCAGTATTTTGACCTCACATATACATATATAAATATATATATACACACACGCATAAACAGTCCTTTTCTCCTTTCCTAGTTAGATAGCTCTTAGTTTCCAGACTAAGTTAATTACCTGTCAGATATATAATTGATGGGGATTTTCTACTAAATTAGAATAGTTCTCATGTGCCCTCTTTGATACCATTGCAAAATAGATTGAAATGAGTACTTGGCACTGTGTTTCCTACATGGGAGCATTTGCAGAAGCTGTAGTCCTGCCAGGATCAGTTTATTATTACTGAGAAAAAAAAAGGGGGAGGGAAGAAAATGAAGTGGCTGCTTCTGCAAAGTGACCTGCTATTAAATTATTACAAGGCAGACAGAGAGATTTTGACCAAGAGTGAACAGAGCATGATCTAAGAGAGCACCTTGGCACCACTTTTCTCATTATTCTGAGGCATTTGCCAGGAATTGTTTTTTTGTTTTGTTTCTTTGGGTTTTTCTGGGTGTAGTTTCTTCTTTCATTGCCGTCAGTTTCTTGAAGCCGTGGACAAGGTTATGTTTTATTTATTTCCTCTTTTGACATTGAGCCTTAACTGCATAAGGGTCTGATGAGTGACAAGATCAGTGTTTGTGTGGTGGGAATAAGCAGGTGGTGTAGAAAGGGATGGAGTTCTTACAGTGGTGGTGAGCAGTTTATTGGGGGTCACAGCCTGCCTCAATAATTCCCTTTTTGACAGCATGCCAAGGCTAACGTAGCTGTGTTGCTTTGGGTACCTGAAGCTAAGCTCAAGTGCCTTCAGGCCACCTTCAGTTATGTGGAGAACCAGAAATGAAGTTTTTCCAAATAAAATGTTTCTGGGAAGTGGGGGAGAAGGGGTCGGATGAGAGTAGCTCTATGGAGAAGTTCAGGACAAAGCCAAGGGACTTGTGTTTTGTTGTTTATTAGTTTTGAGCTCAGCAGTCACTTTCCTGCTGAACAGCCACCCAAAGAGCTGGATGTCAGCACCAACACAGCTTGCAGCTCATGTCTGCTCTTTTTAGGACGTCTTTTTAAACAGAAGTTCCTAATTTTATGAGTGCTGTGTGCTTGGCAGGACAGCAGTGAGAGATTTGTGCTGCTGGAAAGTATTACAGAGGTTTTGAGGTATTTCAGGGCAAATTAATCCATATCTCATTAAAGACAAATGCATTACGTGCCCTGTCTAGACAACTGAGAGATTAGGAACTGGAATGCTACTGCATTTCAAATGAAGGTTTCCATAAAACAATATTCCATTCTGTGTAATTCTGCCTTTTTTTTTAAATACATGTAGGATATAAAACAAGTTTTATGCTTCTTTTTTTTTCCTTACTACTCAGCAGTTTTTGCCATCTGCTGCAGTAATGGAGAGCAGCCCTGCGTGAAACAACTTGCAGAAATTGAAACAAAACCTAGAAGGGGATTTGTAAACACAGAAACATTAACTCTTAGAAGGACTTAGTTGCTGAGAGATGTTAGTTCCAATGTGAACTGGAATTGTTGTTGTCTCATGGGTGCAGTTGGGTGAGCTCTGGCAGTGTTTGGGAAGGATCTGTAGCTGTGGTTTATGGAGGCTAAAACTGAGTTTTACCTGAGTTACAGGTTTTGGAAAAGGGAATTGCTTCGTGTGAGGAGTTTTTAATAAACATGTAAAGAGGTTCTTGTTCAGAGAAGCTTTTGGAGCACAGTTGTCCTGAAATACAGTGAGAAGTGCTCCCATGTATCTCCAAGGTTATCATTAAAACACATTTTGTAATTGTAACACCACTTGCTCTAGTGGCACTGTTTCCTGTGCTGTGTTTCTGCTGGCAGAACTTCCTCACCTCTCCAAAATCACTGATTTTTGCCTCTGTGCTTCATGGCTCAGGAACCTGAAATGCACAGAGGGTTAGGAATGAACACTTTGGAAGGGCTGTTTTGGCTTACCAGCTGTGCAGAAAACAATCCTGCCTCTCCCCTCAGCTCCTGCAGGAGTTTATAGGCACAAACTTTACCTGGATCACAATAAGCCAGCAAACTGGGCCATGTAGATTACACAAGGAGGGGAAAAGGGGTTGCTTGAATCTCACTGTTCCCATGCCAGAGAACCACAGAAAAGTTATATATAAAGTCATGGCTGTGCCTTCCTCTGCTTTCTTGGGTTCTAAACTAAAGAGTAAAGACCCCAGGAGAGAAAGTCTCACTCAAGACAGTTCCTGACAAATACTGGCTGAAGATATGAGTAGTGAAGAGGGAGTTTTGTTTGAAGTTATCTTTGAAGAAGAACTTTCTGAGAATGTGGAGGGGGAGTGAGTGTGAGTGGGGAGAGGGAATGGATAAATCAAATGCCAGTTGTGAATTTAACATCAGTGAGTCCATTTTGAAGGTTAGACATAACCTGAAATGAGAAATTCTTTTCTTGTCTCTGTTCATCCTGCTGGGTTTCTGTATGGGCAGAGTGTGACGTGGCCCACACCAGCGTGGGGTGGATGCAGCCCCACAGCCAGCACAGCCTGCAGAGCTGCAGAACTGCAGCCCCTTCCAGCCCAGGGCTGCAGGCTGGCACATCTCCTGGAAAGGAAACTCTTTCCTTTTGTGCCTTTCCACGTGTGTGCACAGGCCTGAGGAAAGTGCTCCTGCCAAAGCTGGTCCCACCAGCCCTGACCTGCACAGTCCTGCCCCAGCTGTTTTCAGTGCCTGGGAGCTGCCACGTTCAGCTGTCACCAACATCACTCACTGCTTTATTTTCAAATAAAATGGACACTACCCATTCTTTAGGAAAGCAATAATCTTTGACATAATCTACCAAAGACAAGAAACCTGAAGTTTCTTTCCACAGCAGTTGTTTCAGCAGACTTAGAAACCTTTTCCATGATTTTCCTTTTTTTCTTGGGTGGTTTTTTTCTCCCTGTTGGCTTTGGAACAGATCCTAATGCCCAAATAGCTTCCAGGTGCTGCAGGATATTCACTGCAGAGCACAGTATTATAATAAGAGTCCACAGGATGCTGAGTGTATCCTTACAGGTACATGGCATGGGATTCTCCATCCTGGCCTCTGTTGTGGATGGGTCCCAGTACACCCATTAATAAATAGGCCATGCTGCTTTCACTCTGTATTACTCCCAAACAGCCTATTCCTTTGCCACAGCATTAACTGTTGTTACACCAAAATGGATTTCACAGAGATGTACATCTGTATCAGTGGGGCTAATTCTGTCTGTAAGTTATTTGCCCAACTTGTATGTTCTGCTGCAGATCAGAAGCCAGCACTCCCTGTCCTCAGTTTACCCAGTTGCTCCTGCAATGACAAAGTATTCTGTGAAATTACTTAGTTTGCACAATTCCAGGAAAAAATTGACTGTTCAGAATCTGCTGCAGCTGATGAAGGTGTTCAGATTTGCTCCTTCTCCAGCAACTATTCTATCTAAAGGTAGCTGAATTAGAAAAGGTCTGTTGCCTGATTAAATAAAGCAAAATAAATAGTTTAAAAATATGTGGTTATAGATGTGTAAAAATAGATGTGTGAAAAAACACATCTGCATGTAAGCACAACTGAGTTCTGCATTAACTGTGGGTGTTTGGGTGAGTTAAATTGGTGTGGAGTGTGGCACACAATTTCTCAGAGCACGGAAGGGAAAGGCAGGCGAGCCTTTGCCATGCCAGGAAAAGAAAACCACAAAGGGATTTTTTTTCCCCTGACTGGAAACTCATAAAATTGAACGTCTGAACTGCTAGGACACAATTCAGTAAGAGGAAAAAGTATTTTGGTGTGGGACTCATTAATTCAGGAGAAAGCAGCAACTGGAGAATTGCAGCTTTGGTGTTAGGTGGTTTTAGAGCTAGAGAGTTATTCTATGAACTCAAAGCAATCATGGCAAGATTTCTTCTTTGTGGAGAAGGACAGTTGGAAAACCTGACTACAGTGGGAGCTGGCTGTTTGTCTGAAAGGGAGTGGAACAGGAGTGAAACAGTGTAGCCTGTTCTGGGTATGGTTTATACAGGGCATTCATAAAAGCAGCTGACAAAGCTACACACAGAAAGTTGGCCTTGAAGAGCATAGCTGCTGAAGGGAAGAGTCTGGCTGCTCACTTGGAGCCACAAAACCTCCAACATACTGCATAACATTTGGGTATTTGGATTTTGATCCACCTGATTATGTAGCAACGAAAAAGAAAAAAAAAAAAGGCAGAATACACACATTACTGGGATAATGAAGTTGAAAAACATTGCAATAATTTATAGCAGCCTCGGCCTGGTGATAGTAATTCCTTCAAACAGCTAAAATGGCTTCTTCTGATTTATAAACACATAACCTGAATGTTGAGTTATGGACTTGAAAAGAGTCAGGCCCCAGACTGTGTTTAGCTTCTGTTCTGTGTTCTGAGTAATCAAACTGTTGGAAAACATCTGAGGTGGCCAGAATGGGTAACGTAGACAAGACTGATTCCTGCAGAGCAGCCTTGCCTCACACAGGGCAAGAACTCCCAAAAGGCTGAATCTGGACAAGATCTGGAGAAAACGGGAAGCTTAGTGGGAACTTTCAGTAGAGGTTGCACAGATGATCTGCTCCAGCAAGTGAGATTAGTGTCTGCCAAAGAGCAGTCAGGTGCTTACGTCAGAGAATTCAGGGATTTTTGTGTAATCCCTTTTCCTTTTTTTCCTTTTTCCTTTCCACTGACAATGGTACAAACCAGTGCTGGAGTACAGGTGACTCAGAACAGTGCTGTGAGTTCTTCTGTTGACTACATTGTTTCCAGCCTGGAGGGGAAAAAAAATTATAGAAGAGGGTTAATCACACAGTTTTTGAGAGGTAACCATTAGGTGGGAAAACAGCCCCTCCCTGTGAACCAGACATGAGGGTGCACAAATCCATCACTCTCACTCTGTGCTCTCCTCACTGCCTCAGGTTCAGGAAGTGAAGCCACCCAGCAATTTGAGGCTAGAGGACTTAGATAAGCCAAGGAGAGGGCATTGGTTTGTTACAGAACTGTGATTGTGCGAAGGGCCACAGCAAGCTTCTTGTTCTGGTTCCCAAATAAGGAGCAGAATCGATGAAGAGCTCCTGGATTTCAAGGAGATGCATGAATTTTGGTAAATGTTGCTATTCCTTCTTGAGTGGGGTGGTGAATCAGGACTCTTTGACTCCATTATCAGAAGGTTTATATTATTTATTAAAATGACTCCATTGTTCAGAAAGCTTTTGGGCTATAGGTGCCCACATTCAGAGCTAACATGCTTTCTTCTTCATGGTCAGTACAAGACTCCTAGAATGCTTAGAATTCCAAGATAAGAATTGCTCACCTCATAAGTTAAGAAAGAGAGACAGTTCTCATCTCCTCTGTGGGAGACAGAACAGCCAGCCAGCCATGTCCTTGAAACCACACACACACAGATTTGTTTTTACAGAAATCTACTTAGAAGTGAACTTTCCCATGGAAAGAAAAAACTCAGCAAGTTTGCATGTAAGAAACTTATAAAATGTCCAGTGACAGGTAAATGACCCTGTTATCCTTTCCTCCAGGAGTGTATCATTGACGAAGACTGTGAACCAGGGAAATATTGCCAGTTCTCCACCTTGGAGTACAAATGTCAGCTCTGCAAGCCCCAGCACACAGTAAGTCCTGAATGAGATGGGATTTCATGTGATCTTTAGAAACTCAGTAAGTTATTGTTGCGAATGTCAGCAAGTCAGAATTGAAGGAAAAGAAGCTGCAAAGCTTTTTGCATGACAGTTAAAAAAATTTCATGTTAACATGGGGTAATTAAAAATCAAGATTGGGATGGCCCAACACCTAGCCCCCCTCCTCACCTTTTATTTTCAGTTCTCAGCAGAACACTTGTAGAATAAAGGAAGTGAAAATTGTATCCTAGCTACTCTTGTGTTGTAAAGTGAGCTCAGGCTGAAGGAGGTGGGATCCATTTCCTGACCTAGAACCTCGACAGTTACAGAACATTTTTCTCCTTAATTAGCAGGTCTTAGTAGTACCAGTGTAGTCCTACTCCTTGCCCTGTGTTAAGCACTGCCTGTGGGATCCACTGGAAAAGAAATACAGGTTTTGTATGGCTGCCCAAACGGGGCTTCACACAGACAGGAAAAAGCTGCTGAAATGCTGACCTGCTACGGCTCTTTAAGATTGTTAATCAAACTACCTAAAAAAGGAAACAAAGTGACACACATGGCTTTTATTAGCTTGATTTCTTAGGCATGTGTAGTTGAAACACTGGGGCAATTGTCATACAAAGCAACCTTTAGCTAGAGATTTGCCTTTCTGATTTGCCAAGAGATTCTTTTCAGAGCGATTTTTTCAAAGATTTTTGGTTACCAATGAGGTCTGGTTCTTAGTACAACTAAAAAATTTTAGTTTTAGGATTTTAGTAAGACCTTTTTTTTGCTTTGCTCTTTGAAAACAATTCTTCTGAACAAATTGCAAATTCCTGACTGCATTTGACAATGGAAAAAAATCAGTCATGTTCTCCATTGATGACGTTTCATTTATTAATTTTTGTTTCCCTAGATTGCAGAAGAGATTTCCTCAGGCAGAGCTTAGAGCTTAGAGCAGCGTTTCAGTACCTAGAGGGGCTACAAGAGAGCTGGAGAGGGACATTCTGCAAGTGCATGTAGTGGCAGGATAAAGGGTAATGGCTTTAAATTGAAAGGGAGTAGGGTTAGACAGGATGTTGGGAAGGAATTGTTCCCTGGGATGGTGGGGAAGCCCTGGCACAGGGTGCCCAGAGAAGCTGTGGCTGCTCTTGGATCCCTGGCAGTGCCCAAGGCCAGGCTGGATGGAGTGCTGCTACTGTGCTGTGGAGGTTCCTGTCTGGCAATAGTTCCAGGTGTGCTTCAGTTGAGAAATTAAGCAGTTCCACCTAAACAGTGGGAATATGACTTATATTTAAAGTGCATATTGCTGTCTTCAGGCTCAGGGCCCAGTTCTGAGTGTAANGTTAATCTTTGGCTCTTTGTAGCCCAGGGGAAGTGGTTAAATCTCTACAGAATCAACAGGTTGTTCTCCCTTGGCCTGTGGAATGCATTGGGTTAACTCCCTTAGAAAACTTGGATAGAATTAGGGGTGAGAAGCAGCCTGATGGGGTGCACGCTGGTGAAAGCAAAGCCTGTTGCACACTGGAGAGGAGACTGGCAGCAGCAGAAAAAGAAGTACATTTCTAAAGGAGAGTTTTAGGCATTTAAAAACAGCAGAGCTCTATGTCAAATTTACACACAATAGAGCAAAAATGAGGGAATTACAAATGTGCAGAAGAAATTATTGTGAGCTGGCTGAAAGCGGCTTCTCCTTCCTCTCAGCAAGCAACCCATCAGAATCAGACTGCAGATGCATTTCATGCTCTGAGTCTCATGTGAATCTTCCAGGGCATCACACCATGCAGTGCTGACCAGGCAGCCAAGAGACACAGGGGAATGATGTCCCAGATTATGTTGTCAGTCCACATGGGAATGTGAAATTTGATTTACAGAAGGGAGCACAGAGGAGAAGGTCTCAGGCCTGAAATCAATCCCCAATCCTGTCTGGTTGGGGTCCAGTTTCTTCTACTGTTTTATACCCACCAGTTCCTCACTGCATTTATCACAGTTCACCTTCTTTTAGTAGTGACAGGACACAATTCCAGCTCTCTACACCAGGTACATACTTCCCTAGCTGGGAATCAGGTGATCCCTGGTGGATCACCTGGATTCCAGGAAAACAAAGGAGAAAGCTCCAGCACCATTTAAAAGTGAAGAGAAAATCATCCCCATGTTGATGCTGAGCATTATATAGTGGACCTTCAATGCTAAGTAAGTTTGGTTAGGAAGGAACAAGTTATATAGTTATTGAGAAAATTATATATATATATATATATATTTATATTTTATATATATCTATTTATATTTATATTAAAATTGGTAAGAACATTGATGGATATTAATAGAATACTCTGTTAGGACATAAATAGTGCTATTGATTAATAGCAATGAGTTTTTATTCCCTATGGCTGTCTGCTTTAGCAGGTGTTTAAGGTTTTTCAGGTTTATTCCCTNTGGCAGGATAAAGGGTAATGGCTTTAAATTGAAAGGGAGTAGGGTTAGATAGGATGTTGGGAAGGAATTGTTCCCTGGGAGGGTGGGGAAGCCCTGGCACAGGGTGCCCAGAGAAGCTGTGGCTGCTCTTGGATCCCTGGCAGTGCCCAAGGCCAGGCTGGATGGAGTGCTGCTACTCTGCTGTGGAGGTTCCTGTCTGGCAATAGTTCCAGGTGTGCTTCAGTTGAGAAATTAAGCAGTTCCACCTAAACAGTGGGAATATGACTTATATTTAAAGTGCATATTGCTGTCTTCAGGCTCAGGGCCCAGTTCTGAGTGTAACTGTGTGTGTAACATGCACTGAGTGCTAAAGTGCCACTTTTGTGCTGTGCCTTTGCCCTTGGCAGCCCTGCTCACGGGATGTGGAGTGCTGTGGGGAGCAGCTCTGCGTGTGGGGCCAGTGCAGGAGATCCACTTCCAGAGGGGAGAACGGCACCATCTGTGAGAACCAGCATGACTGCAACCCTGGGACCTGCTGTGCTTTTCACAAAGGTACACAGGGCTTTATCCTGTTCATCTCAGCAGGCAGGAGTTAATCTTTGGCTCTTTGTAGCCCAGGGGAAGTGGTTAAATCTCTACAGAATCAACAGGTTGTTCTCCCTTGGCCTGTGGAATGCATTGGGTTAACTCCCTTAGAAAACTTGGATAGAATTAGGGGTGAGAAGCAGCCTGATGGGGTGCACGCTGGTGAAAGCAAAGCCTGTTGCACACTGGAGAGGAGACTGGCAGCAGCAGAAAAAGAAGTACATTTCTAAAGGAGAGTTTTAGGCATTTAAAAACAGCAGAGCTCTATGTCAAATTTACACACAATAGAGCAAAAATGAGGGAATTACAAATGTGCAGAAGAAATTATTGTGAGCTGGCTGAAAGCGGCTTCTCCTTCCTCTCAGCAAGCAACCCATCAGAATCAGACTGCAGATGCATTTCATGCTCTGAGTCTCATGTGAACCTTCCAGGGCATCACACCATGCAGTGCTGATCAGGCAGCCAAGAGACACAGGGGAATGATGTCCCAGATTATGTTGTCAGTCCACATGGGAATGTGAAATTTGATTTACAGAAGGGAGCACAGAGGAGAAGGTCTCAGGCCTGAAATCAATCCCCAATCCTGTCTGGTTGGGGTCCAGTTTCTTCTACTGTTTTATACCCACCAGTTCCTCACTGCATTTATCACAGTTCACCTTCTTTTAGTAGTGACAGGACACAATTCCAGCTCTCTACACCAGGTACATACTTCCCTAGCTGGGAATCAGGTGATCCCTGGTGGATCACCTGGATTCCAGGAAAACAAAGGAGAAAGCTCCAGCACCATTTAAAAGTGAAGAGAAAATCATCCCCATGTTGATGCTGAGCATTATATAGTGGACCTTCAATGCTAAGTAAGTTTGGTTAGGAAGGAACAAGTTATATAGTTATTGAGAAAATTATATATATATATATATATTTATATTTTATATATATCTATTTATATTTATATTAAAATTGGTAAGAACATTGATGGATATTAATAGAATACTCTGTTAGGACATAAATAGTGCTATTGATTAATAGCAATGAGTTTTTATTCCCTATGGCTGTCTGCTTTAGCAGGTGTTTAAGGTTTTTCAGGTTTATTCCCTATGGCTGTCTGCTTTAGCAGGTTTTTAAGGTTTTTCAAGGCCTTTCTCCATCATTAGAGTATTGCAAGTGATTGTCCTAATAAGGATGTGTATTTTTATATAAAACTGTAGTAAACTGTGGAGTATTTGCTGCTCAGTATATAATGTTTGGAAAATGGGAACTGATAGGTCATGTACATTAAAGCACAGGTGTCTGTGCATACTCACACATATATGTGTCTTTTAACCAAATCTGGTTTAAAAACTTAGAGTTCAAATTCTTCTTGTATTTCATCCTGCCATATGAGGTGACTGAAGACAAGTGGAGGAAGGGAGGTTTTATAGGAACATCTGGAAGAGCTGAATTCCAGACTGAGACTGGGAGTTACTGACATGAGGAAACTCAAAGGACACAGCCTTCTTAAATAATTTCTTACACAGGCTGAAATTCAGCCCTGTGTAGAAACCAGGGTGCCAAGCCCCAGTTGCCATCAGACAGCTTTGCCCACGGCAGAATTGATAAAATAAATTAAATGTCTGAGATGCAGTTCTTGTAACCTCATTAGTTTCTGAACAGTTGCTCTGTATTTGCAGCCTCTGCAAAGAAATAGAAGCAAATAACAGGGTTTGAGATAGAGAGGTATGTCTCTATTCAGATTTCAAACCATTATCTCTACTCATTGCAGAGGATTGCCTGTAATGTTCATTTTCTTGGGATTAGAAGAGTTTGGAATCTCCAAGGGATGGAGCTGTGCTGTACTGCCTTGACAGCAGTCTCTGAGTCAAGCTCATCTTGCTCATAAAGGATGAACTTCAAATGTCTTACTCCCACCTAGTGGAAAAAACCTGGTTATGGCTCCCTATCACATAAGGGGACTAAAAAAGAGATCAAGCCTGTCTTTTTATATCCTGCATATAGAACTTAACATGGGGTCACCCCAGTTTAGCAGACAGCTAAGGACTTCTCCTAAAATGCCTTTCCCCTGGCCTGCAGAGCTCCTGTTTCCTGTGTGCACACCCTTACCTGAGGAAGGAGAGCCCTGCCATGATCCTTCCAACAGGCTTCTCAACCTCATCACCTGGGACCTGGAGCCCGATGGAGTGCTGGAGCAGTGCCCCTGTGCAAGTGGCTTGAGCTGTCAGCCTCAGAGGTGAGAGCAAGGCTGGGTAAACAAGCTGCTTGAACTTTTGAGGGGTCTGTTTCCATGGTTAATAGCTACAGAACTCACAGATTCTGCCTCGCTAGAAAAGGTTTTGAGTTTTTCTCATCAGTAGCATTGAAACCTTCTGCTTTGTCCCACACAGATGTGCCTAATTGAGTATGGCAACACATTAATGCAGTGTGAATTAAGTGTGTGAATTAATGAGGCTGGTACTGCTTTTAATTCAGTCAGTGCTACCAGCTGTTCAGATGCATCATTCCAATTTCATTCTCTGTATACAGTCCCTGTCCACCAACTCTCTATGTGAGAGTGGGCTTCTGTCAGATTTTTGCTTGTTTTAGAATGTAAGATATATCAAAGGAGTTTTAATACAAACTTTCCATAGGTCATGCTTTTAATATTTCTTTAAAAGGAGTTATTTGTATCATCAGCAGTTTCTTTGGCAGAAAGTGAGATCATTTCAGTTTTGCTAAAAGCATTTTTAGAAAACCTGTGTTTTATATGAAATAAACTCTCCAAGTTTTCTCCTATACTTCCAGCATCATATTAACTTCCAGCAAGACATCATAGCTGGGATAGAGATGCAGATTAATATTTCTCTCTTCTGTGTCCAACTCTTTCTACATTTTTTCATGCTTGAAAAGGAGTTGGGTAACATTTTGTTTCATAAATGTCATCTAAAGAAGCAAGCAGAGCTGATCCCATCCGATCAGAACCAAAATTTTTGTTAATGGGCCATTAACGTCAGGGAAGGTCTGTCAGCAAATGTCAGGTCTAGTAAGAACAATGTTTCAGATGAGGAGGACAGAAACACAGAAATTAATTGGGGTGTGAATATAGCTGAACTGTCCAGAATTTTCTATCTGAACTTGAAGATTCAAGTAACCTTGTTACCTGTATTTTTGAGGGCCACTGCTCTCTTGTTTACCAGGATCAAACATTTTGTGCTGTTACGATCTCTGTATGTGGAAATCACATTTATAACTCACCAGCTGTCATGCATGTAAGAACCAGGTGCTTGTGAAGTCAGCTAGGGTAGGTCCATTGTGCATTTAAGATGTTTTCATGTGGGGAGGGGAATGGAGAATTTCATAGACTAGCAGAAGAACACGAGATGATGTTCTGTATGACCAGATGTGCCTTTTCCCAACAGCCACAGCACTACATCTGTGTGTCAGCTGTCTGCCAACGAAACGCAGCACACTGAAAAAGAAGATCCCTTAATCATGGATGAGATGCCCTTTCTCAGTCTGATCCCCCAAGATCTCCTCTCTGATTATGAGGAAAGCAGTGTCATCCAGGAAGTTCGTAGAGAGTTAGAAAGCCTGGAGGACCAAGCAGGTTTGAAGCCTGAGCCTGACTCAGCTCAGGAGCTGGTTTTGGGAGATGAAATCTAAAGCCCAAAGCACCACTTTAGTTAGTTATGTCTAGATTTTTTTTGTTTAGCGTCTTGCTTGTACGAACCCTGAACACTGCTGGATAGAAGTGCAATAAACAAGGTCTTCAAGGAGCATCCTCTCTCTGCACCAAACCTGCATGTCCCTGTGGAATTCATGCTACTGTGGAATTCATTCAGTCCCTGCCTTCAAACCTTCTGCCAAATGGGAACTATCGGAGTGCTCTTCTGGATTTGTACTTTCCTCTTGTATGTCAGAAATAAACTTCTAGTATTTGTACTCATTAAAAAATACACACAAGCATAAATCATTTCAAGTTACTAGAAACTACAGAAGTGATCTTTGAGTATGGATGTTCAGAGTTGTTTCATTTCTCAAGGGAAAGAACCATCTTCTCTGACACTGTTTCAGTCATAAATTTTAAGGAATTTTTAAAGTAATCTTAATTTTTTCTTTAGAATTGCTTTGTGTTTTTAATACACTTCATGGGCATCAATCTGTGCATGTTACAAGTTGTGATTATTTTTACCATCTTAAAAGGTCATTGCTTTAAAAAATCAATAGCAAGCTAAGAGTAAAATCTGACCCCCCAAACTCCCCAGCTATCACCTGTCTCACCAGTTTACTACCATGGCTCCTCCACTATTAATGGTTTTCTGGTGTATAGATTTCACCATCTGTTGTTGCACATGGTAAAATAAGATGTTGAGGTTCCAGCCAAGTAACTTTTTGTGGTGCTTCTTCCCAGATAATCCCTACTGCTCATGTCTAGTTCAGAACAGCAGAGCACCAATAACAAGAGCAGGTGTAAGACCGTGCTGCCAATCTGCACATCTTTCACCACTTCTGGTGTGTGAAAGCTTTTCAATAAATTCCTTGGGTGCCAGAATTAATAATTAATAGCCATTATCGTTATAAACAGGGAGGATATTTCATTGTAACTGTCTTATTTTTGGTTTAAGGATTCTACAGCCCATTCTCACATTAACACACACACACAGACATTGTCTCTGAGAGTTCACTGAGTCTCCCCTCCATTTCTATCCCCAATAAAATTACTGTGCTTTACACAGCCCCATCTATACAGAGAGAAGGAATTAAGTGCCACTGCAGCTTTCCTGTTTAAAAACATATTCATGAGACCAGTAACTGTCTGTAAATACTGCCCTCTTAAGGACAGTATTCTCAAGTTCTTGGTGCTGCCATCCCCGGATTTAATCTCTACATTTTTGCCTTTCCAAATATCTGAGTTTGAAGAAATTTCATGACCCATTTGACAGGTAATTTTTTCTCTCTTCCTAAAGCTCTGAGGATGCTTTAGCAGTCTCTATCTGTGGTACATGGTAGTTTAATGAAGCACCATACCTAGGGGATGGGTATTTCCCTCTCTGCTCCCTTTGCTCCCACTTCCAACCTCACATCTGTTGGCCAAGGGGCAGCACTGGACAGTCCGAAGAGGAATAATGAGGGAGTGCCTCTGTGCAATGCCTGCTTCTCAAGCTGCCAGATTCCTCAGCATTTTTAGGTTGCTGAGGGACAGCATGCAAGGAAGAACTGAGGGTTCTGTTATTGAACACTTCTTTCCCACTGGTGTGGAATTTAGCTGCCAATCATACTTGGAAGTTTCACTGGTGAGAAATGCAGTTCTGGAAAAGGAAACTCACAGTTGAAGAAAAATGTGGCGTGAATGTAAAGAGGAGCAGCAGCCAGGCTATCAACCAGTTTCTGTAACACACTGCACATGGAGGGGGGTGTGCACATACACACAAACACACAGCCTTGCAATTCCAGCACTGCCTTGGGGAAGTCATTTTCCATGAAACAATTCCATCATTTTTTAAATAAAAACACAGCATTTAATGATTAAAATAACACAACAGAATGAACAAATGTTTTATTGGCATGTTCATTGTTGTAAACAGCATCTGGCATGAAAAAGTTTACCAAAATCTTTTGATTGTTATAAATTAGGTGGTTCTTCCAAAAACTATGGAGAATTGTTCTCTATTGATCTTTATGGACCAAAGCAAAAAATTGCTGTTCCTAGGCTTTGCAATGAAATCATGTTGACTGCATCAGTCTCTGCACCACAGCCTGAACTACTGAGTTCGTACGTTGAGGTGTTAAGAGGTTGCCCCAATATTTGACTACATATAGCTATGGAATCAACTCTGGGAAAAAATAAACTGACTTTTAGCAGGTGGAGAAGATGCAAACTTGTAATAGTCTTAAAAACAAAATGTACAAAAAGTAGCAGAACAGAACAAAAACTTCATTAACAAGGGGAAGTACAACCCTAAAGTACCCAGCATTGTCAAACATAAAATGAATACAAATTTAAATAGGCAACTATACTTCCAAATGTACACAGTGAATGTTGATATGTGTAAAGAATAGCATGGTAAATAGCTGAACTGCAGTTCTGGTAAATGGATAGGGCAGATTTTATTTACATCGAACACAATACACTAGAGCTGCTCATCGGTAACCTACTAAAAATCACTTTACCTTACAACAGCAGTTCTGCAAACAAACAACGCCTGCCAGCAGCTTCCTGCAGACACCTCTCAGACCCCCTGTTTTATGGAAGAATATTCTAAAACCTGACACTTGCAGCACTCCCACACCTGGCCCTTGCCTGCTGCTTTCCTAGAACCAATGTGTTAACATTTACTCCAGACTCTCTGATGAGGTAATGTGTGTATCAGTGAAACAAACAGAGAAAAGGATTCTTTCATGGCCTTTGCACAGCTTTTATTATTAAGCTATGAGTATCCTGTTCAAGGCTAGTTTCACTAGCTACTATGTGCACACTGTTCTCAATTTCCACTCGTTTCCCTCCCCGCCCACTTTTGAGTTCTAATCTTTTATTTGCACATCCCTTTTAGCTTTACAGTACATTTGACTATAGTGCACAACATGATTCCAAGTCCCACAGTGCCCAGCGGGGCCCTGCCTGCGGCCGGCACCGCCCGGCTGTGCTGGTGTCAGCGCTTTACACCTAATGAATGTCCTGCCGTAATGGCACTACACAGTAGTAGTGAACCTTTTGATTGGAAACAAAAAAAATTCCCCAGGGAAAATGCTATAGCAAGTATCAGTCTTGAGTCAAATCTTTATTTGGTGCTCCATCCAGATAAATTTTTAGTGCTTTTTCTTTACGGGGAGAGTAGGTTACCCGGTGTCCAGTTTTCTGGAGTCTGCTGCTTTCTTTTTTCATCAGTTCATTTCTTTGCTCATCTGTTAATTCCATTAATTCTTCAGTTTTATCCCTAAAATGCAAACATATGTTCAAATTCAGATCAATACAGTAACCACAAGTAGACTTTTGCTTTTTTTTTGGCTTGGAGCAACTTAGTAAAAACCACAACTAAGCGTAATATTCTCAGGGACTGCTTTATTCTGCAGAACAGACAATGTATCTAAACCTGCTTTTCCACCAGGAACATTCAGTGTTCTGTCTGACTACAGACCAGGGCAAGAAACAAGCCCATACTCCTCCATCTCTCTTACTCCTATTCTTTACAGACAACCACAGCTCTGCTCAGCTTTTGGTCTCAGTACCAACAGCTGGAAGCAGTGTGTCAGCCAGTCCTTACCAGATGTTCTCCCAAGTCATTTTCATCAGGACCAGCACATTATTAACCAGCTGGTTTTCTACAGCTCACATGCAATTATGCAAAATGCCACAGCAATGTGTCCATGAGGTTGCCCCACGCACCAAGTTTAGGAGAAATGACAATATTCAAGCTCTCAGTCCTCAACTCCTGCCCCAGGCTACTGCCACCAGGTGATCGACATTTCTCATATTAACAGAATTTGTAGCATAACAGCTTTTTTTAAAAAATCCATACTAATTTCTCAAAGGAATAAACTCAGACAATAAAATCCTTGCTCTCCAAAACCTACAGCAAGACTATCACTAACTCCACGTGGGATATGGTTCTATTTTAAGAAATTAAATCCAGATACACACTCAAGCATAGCAAATAGCTTTAATTTCAGTGGTTTGGGAGGGAGGTTTGAGTAAAACGATGCAATGCTCATTTTTCTTAACCTTAATTAATATTCAGGCTTTTAGGAAGCTGAGGGGCACAAGTATTTCAGCTGAATGTTTCAAACCTTTGATTTAAGGTAACAAAGAGTATTTTCTGTTCCTGTCCATTACATCACCCCACAAACGTTAACCACAGTTGGTTTATTTTGTTTATAATTTTGCGTTGTTTATTATACTGTAATGAAATACAGACCTATAAAATATTACTGCACCATCATCACAAATGTACAGGGGCCAGACATTCAATGTAGATACTTTTGGATTCCAGTCCAAGTCTTGATGAATCTCTAGTATGGAAATGTCACAGGGAAAGGTTCCTCTACCCTGAAAAAAGCAATTACTTAGTGAATACAATAAAACTCATAATCACACATCTGTGCCATTAAAAGGTGAAAACACATAAAATCTTACTTACCTTTGCAAATTCGATGTTTTCTAAGGGTATTCCACTTATTTCACTTAGCTGTGAAGAGAAATGGTGGATTTAATACTATTCCAAAGCAACATTACACAGTGTCTACATAAAGTCAATAGTTGCCAAATCAAGAAGTCGAATTATCTGCAAGTCCTCCAATGCACAAAATTAAAGTGACAAGTACACATTCTTAACATTTCTGAAGTTACCAATGTGTGTCACAAGTGACGCTTGCTGTGACAGCATTTCATCACACTTCTCTTAACACTGAAGGGGAGACAAAAAAAGTTCATAGAAACAATTCATTAATAACATTCAAGTTCCAAGATACAAAGACACCAAGTGCCTCATGTTAAACCCTGTGTGACATGGAAGGCGTTATCCAGTCAACCTAGGAGCAGGCACAGCTGGAAAATATGCATTACTAAGACCCACCTCCACACACCTGCACTTCCTACCAGAACTTTAAAAAATAAAATTGCTCCCTGCACATCAATTCTTAAGGCAAGAAAACAAGGGCAGCCAACTCTTTCTTCAGATACAAGTGAGGAGGAATTCTTGACTGCATGCAAGAATCTGTAGTCATGACTTCATTTCTACCTGAGGAATGCAAGAAAGCGGCCCATAGCTTAACCTGTGTAAAACACAAACCCAACCTATGAACTAACACCCCTAATTTATCAATCCTTAGGGTCACTGACACCAGCATTTTTACTGGCCTCAACATCCAAGGTGACCTCCTAACAACTGGGTATTGTCACATATAAATAAACATTCTCCAAGAGTGGAACCCTGTGATACACTGGATTAACAGTCTCAACTGGAGACACTCCTACTCCAGATTTCTGCTGGGTGACACAGGTCTGCTTACCTGTTAGAGCACCCTGGCCTTAAACAAAACCAAACCATACCACAGCCATGCTTCTTTCCATCCAAAACATAGTTCAGCCTACTTGACACAGCAACACCATCCCTCAGCAACAGCTCTCAAATTCAAATATGAGGAGGCTGAAAGGTTTGGTCTTTTGGAATAACAAAACATTAGCTTTAAAAAACAGCAAGAGGCAATAGCTTGGCTTTTCTTTCATGTGTGTTTTTTGAGGATAAGGGACATAGGTACTATTAAGCTGCTTAAACTTCAAGATGTGACTTTTTTTGCATGAATTCATTTGAATACTTTCAGACCAGACCATTATGTGAAACTAAGAAGTAAAGTTGATAATTCATGAGCTTAGGTAATGGGATGGGATAGGTTATCAGTTCCTGGAGAAAAATAATCACCATGCAACAAGATTTTTGGAGCTGTGACATCCTTGTGCTTCCCACCAGAGAAAATCAATAAGGCTCTTGGTCATAACAATAAACTTGCATCATGTTACACATCTTACCTTCTCTTTTAATTCTTCAACACTGCTGCTTTCTAGTACTACTTCCTGGAAAGAATCTAATTTCATCTCTGACGGCCTCCATCGTCTCGATAAAACAGCAAGTTGTGACATGGATTTCATCTTTTCTACTCCTAGCAAAGAAAGAGAAATTTTTTGTATTAATATTGCAGAATATCCTATTTTAAATTAGGGTTTGTCCATAGCTTAAAGATACTCTAATATGGAAGACTGCCCTAGAGATACATGTACAAATTAAGTGTGCTGCAAGCAGTTCACTTGCAAAAAATGGGAAGAGGAAAGGACTATGATTTAGTTGAAGTTTTCTGTTATCAGCTCCTATAAACAAATTTTTCATGGGCAGAATCTCCTTGAAGCCATGGGGCAGTTTTCCACAATGCCCAGTTCAGTTATCCATAGGAGATCTATCCACCTAACCAGAGGCTGACTCCAGATCCGGCATCTGCACGAGACCTTCCTCAGCCATCTGGTATTTATTCATGTGCTTCACTTCCTCTACTAAAATAAGCTTTTCCCTTTTAACTTCTAGATTTCCCTCACCAACTCCACACTTGCTATTCAAATCTTCTTTCCACCCACCACCTTCAAGAGTTTTAGTATGTGCTGCATCCAGCCTTTTTATACCTTGTTCCAGGTTCCAGAGCTGTCTCTGGCTGATGGAGCAATACTGTTTATATTACAATTAGATGAGCAGAAGTGATATCCAAGGGTTGATTTTATTTTTATTTTTAATTAGTCTATAATTTTATAATCTAGCATGCAGAACACATGGCTTAGACATTTATATCTAACATTACATGCTTGTTTTCCATGAAACTGTTACAGAACACTTGGAAGCCCTGTATTCTACAATCTGTCTGTGAGTTAGGTGGGCTGCAGTGTCTAAAGCTGTATCTCCAAGACCTACTCACTACAGAAACAGTAAAGCAATTATCTCAATCTAATAAACATTTTAAACGGTAAAGTTTAACTGCAGTGGGAGCTGATATATATGTCCAAAGGAATCTGCAGGCTTCCCAAATCTCTCAGGTTTTCAAATTTTGATACTTTCATTGGCACAATTCTGTTAAAACTGAAAATACAAGAATTGAACACAGCTGCCAAAATACTTGACTAACAGCTAAGTGAGACTTCTTAAACCAGGTATGCTTGGGAAGAAAATTCCTGAGTGAATGGAATTCACATTCATCTATACATTAACTACAGTATCTGGTAATCTGGAGGCCAAAGAGCATGGCCTACTTTTCTTACTCTTAAATTACACTTTTGAATTCAGAATCAAAATTTTAAATGTATATGCAAAAAGTGTTTAAGAAATTGTATACTTTAAATGATATTTAAACAGAATTTCAGAAACATTCTGCCCTCTAATATTTGATTCCAAAGTTGTTTTGATGAACAAAAGCTGCTGTTCCAAATTCCTTCTTGACAGAAGTATTTTTCAATCCTGCCTGAAAACTACTAAATGACTGAACTGCTGTGCCGACTTAAATTATACAAATGTATTCTGTATCTGCATGCACATATTTCAGCTACCTAGTTATCACCAATACTAATTTAAAAATAAATCATTACCATCAAGTATTTCTAAGAAGACCTCCCAGTTGCTGGAAATATTGATATCTTCTTCATAGATATGATAATCCAGAAACACAGTGCCTGGATTCTTCCAGGTTTTCTTTCGTAGGCGAAACCTATAAATACATCACAAAAAACCTCAGTGAGTTTCTATCTGCTCATGAACACTTAGCACTGCCAAAGATCAAAACTGAGTATTTTCTGACAAAACCGAAACACTACAACTCATTGAATCAAGGCTTGGTGAAGTTTAACAGGAACAAGTTTAACGTTCGGAAACAGTCCTGACAGCAGGGTGTCACTGCTGGCTTAGTGCTGCATCATTCATAAACACAAAGGAAACAAGTCTGTATTCCACTTGTTCAATGCAGGAAATATGTAGGGATTTAAAGGAAGAAAACAAGTTTCCTAATTAGGGATTACCCAATTATGGTAAAGGGCAGACAGCCCACATCAGTGCCATACAAACACACGATGATGCTGCACAAGCAGTTTGCTGCAGTGATCTATGCTGGGCTTGCATGTAGAGAGCAGGTGGCTCTTTTAAGAATTGATTTACTTAATGTTCCCCTTTCTGAAGGAAATCATTAGAGAGATCTAAAGCTGCAGACATGTTGCACACAGGCAATTCTATGTAAATATTTTCCCCTACAGAATTCATTCTGCGTGAGATGAAAGCCAAGAATTGCTGAATTAGTGTTTGTATTCACAAACTGATTCAAAGAGCACAGCAATTTATTTCTGCTTCTTTCATTACTTTCTTTCTCCACAAGAGAAAAGAAATCCCCAAACACATTCTAAAATGCTATTTATTCAGGTTTACCTGTCAATTGTCAAGTCTAGGCCACATTGTTCTCGAAGCTGAGGAAGCAGCTCCTCTTTGGACTGTCGGACAGTCATTCCTTTAGCAAAAACTGCATCTAGAAGAAACTTGCATGGCTGTGAACATAATAAAAAGAGATTAAAGACAGGATTCTTTGGAACAGAAAACTGTACCTCTTGTTTATGCTTTGTGACCAGTCCCATCCACCTGGCAAAAAGATCAGTAGAAGGTTTCTCAACACGGCAGGCAATGAATTTATTAAAAGGGGGTGTAATTAATTTGTGTAGCAGCAGCTCTGTGGCAGGGTTCCAACCCTCTGACTGCCTGTGCTGTGCTGTTAACTGCTACCATTACATTCACATTCCATACAATGGCAAAGGAGCTTTCAAATTAAATAAGCCACATCATCATAAAAATGCGACCTTCTTGGCTTTCATGGATCAGACACAGCTCTATGACCCATGGAACTTGCTTTTAAATTTATCTTATTCCCTGCTTTAGCAGTTCAGCTTAGTCTCTTATCCATTATTGATACATATAAAAACCTACAGTTTGGTCAAAAATATAAAAATAAAGTGCATCCAAAGTCAACCTCTAAAGACTGCGATCTACAGTCTCTATAACCACTTCTGTATTTTTCATGTCCCAGAAGATGTAACAACCTTATGAGCTGCCTTACTGCAAGAGAGGCACTTTTGTTTCAGGCTTGCCTTATGCAGAGGGGATAACCCAGATAACCCCCCTGACAAGCACTATCTGCAGCACATGAAGGGGATGAATTAGATCAGTTCAGCATCACTGAAAGCCACAACCACGAGCAAACACGGTTTCTTCTTTGGAGAGAATGTTACATGACTGTCATGCATGTAAGGGAAACAAAGAAACAATTCACTTGTCCTCCATTTACACAACAGAAATAAAGACATGAGAGATAGTGTAAATCACATTCCAATTGCTTACTTGGAACAAAAATAATCTCAAACTCCTTTTCTAAATCCTTTTGAAATCCCTTGCAGGGAAATGGGAAGAAAAGAAGGAGTTTTTTTTTTCCCAAGATTTCAAAGCAAATCCTTGGCCAAGGCACATATTAATATTTTCATGAATCAGTCTTGAAACATTAAATGCCTTACCTCAGGCTCATTTACCAAGAGTTGATAGACCTTAACTCTGTATTCACCCTTCTTAAGTGCTCTTCCGAGTCTAATAGTTATCTAGAACACAAAAGGAATATCTGTTAGAACAATCAAAATCAGAATTGTATTTTGTAACATGCTACCAAGACCAAATAATTATTTCACCTGTTGTAAATTAACTTTATCTATATTGTACCAATATACTTTCAATGATTCACAATAACTTCTAAATAACCTTATTGTCATCAGAAAATGACGAGAGGGTCTCATTCAGCCGAACACTCTCAAACTCTTGATTGCTGGCATACACTCTAAAGACTTTGAAGTGAGAAGACGGAACTCCAACAAAAGGCTCCAAGTGTTGCTTGAAGGCAGACAGTGTAATTCTTTTATCAACATGCACCATCAGCCCTAAGCAAAAATAAAGATAAAAATGGTATGAAACACCTTGCTACCAAAAAAAAAGCACTCTCACATACAATTTCCATTTATTCAGAGTTAGCACTTGCAGCAAAACAGTACTGAAAAGCCTGAATTACGTTTAATGGCTACATTTACATTTTATCTAATGATGTTACCATAACCTTTAAAAGCCTTGCTGTATTTAAAGTGTTTATGGGCAGATATTTCTGGGGGACACAGCAGTTCCAAAGTGCCCAGGTTTGCATTCAGTGATGTAGCACAGCAAAGCAGTACCTTGTCTGTTCAGAAAGAAAACAAACAGAATTCCATGGAGCAATTGCAGATAATCCTCCTACAGCTCTCTCTGCCTCAAGGGAGAGGGAATTGCTTTGGTGTTGGGACTGGCCAGGCACAGGCCACTCAACTCCTTCTATTTTCCTTCCTGGCATTAAAAAGGTTAATTCCGTGTTCTGAAAGGCCACAGGGAATCATAAGACAAGCTCAAATCCAGATTAAGGGACTTTTTCATGGAATAATGTTGTACTGAAGGAAAAGCTGTAGCAACATGAAATTCTGGAAAGGGAACACTTTATCTTTAGAAATTGTATTTCTTAATACATGCAACTTGTATATGTTGTGATAATGTAATGTCATGACACTCTAGAATAAACTATTCAGAATATTGAAGTAAACAAATAAATTATTTGAATTATACTAAAAATAAATAAAAGCTTTCCCCTCAGGATAACCATTTACGCAGTGTACTATGATAACATCAAAATAACTGCAAACAAGTAGCTCCTGAATCCAACTAGACTGACCAAAACAAGGAAAAATGAAAGCAGTTCAGAATTAGACTATTCCAAGAAAGAATATTACCAAAGAAAGACTATTCCAAGGTAAAGGAGTAATTTTATCAAAGCTTGAGTAGATGCAAATCCATTTCTCTGTGAGAAATTATTTTTTATCTATTACTATTACAATCAGATTTCTGGATTGATATGAAAGCCTTTGCCTTTCAAAATATTTATCTTACATCCTGCTAATCTTTTACTATTATTCTATTAGTTATAAAGCACATGCAGGTACAGAGCATTGTTGAAATTATTTATTTTTATGACAATTATATACCACTTAGACTCTTATACTGAACTTGTTTGGATACTTTCATGTCAGCCATGTGTCTCATTGTACCCACTGTATTTCAGCTAGTGAGCTAAATTGTCAACATCAAGTATATTTGAATTTTCTTTACAGTCAAATGACTAAGGCTTTTCAGGTCTGTTAGTCTAAATGGTAACAGAAAAATGCTGTTTAACCACATTAAATAAGTGCATTCTGAAACAGGTGAATCATCTGCAGCAGATGCAACTACAATCCTTTCAATGGAAGACAACTCAGCTTGCTCTCCAGGGAACACTATCAATACACTTAAGTAGATGTTCCATTTTATTAGAAACAAAAGAGCAAGACATTTTCAAATATGTAATCACTTATTACATGATCAAAATTGGGCTAGATTTTTGCTGAACATCACATCCTGCCTGCACTTTCATTAGGTTTAATTTGACATTATAATCAAGTTTTTCAATACTGCCATTAGACTTTTTTAATACAGCATATGAATTAAGTAGTAAAACCCACAGAATTATTTTAAGGCACTTAAAAAAGAATACATACATTTTTGCCCTTCTCCTGAACCCTCCTCTGCAGTGTAGGGTTCTGATTTAAAGTACATATATTGTGCTTCTCCTCTGCTCTTGCCACTTTCATCATATTCACTGTCTGTTCCAGAATCCTCTTCTGCTGTGTCCCAGGTTTCCTTCTTGCCCTGATTGGCCTTTGATCGCCTGCTACTCGTGATGCTGTGAGAATCCAGTCCATTAGCCAGGGGGAGGGGGGCATTGTCCACATTGCACAAAGTGTCACTGCTGTGGCTGGAGCTGAGGATGTCACTGTCCACTGAACTCGTACTCCTGTCGTTATTGACGTCCGAGTCCGACCGCTCCTCCGACTGCAGATTCTCCGGATCAGAAATCTGAATTTGGTTGTCAAGTTCTCTGTTTTCTGCTGATGCTGAAGAGTCTATTTCATTTAAAGGTGACTCAATGTTTTCAAAATCACTGGCTTCTGTGCTTTTGCTGCTGTCTCCATTATCTCCCTCCTGCTGCTGCTGTTGCTGCAGGGACAAGCTTTTAAGTTTTTCAGTGCTTTCTTCCAAAATTGCCTCTACAGATTTCATATTACCTACAGGTCCTTTTACTCTTTCACAAGGTTCATCCAAGTTGCCTGCACCCCCAGCAGACTTCTGATAAAGCGCCCGTCTGAGCTGAGATGCAGGTGCTTGCTCTGGCAATGAAACGTACAGTCTGATGGTGTTTGCGTGGCGATCCAAAAGTTTCCACAGCTGAGAGTCTGTGTATGTCACATGACGGTCCAAAGACTCTGAGCTTTCAATGAACACCTGAACAGAAAAGAAGTGTTGTATCATGTAGGGTTACTTCAAATAAATGCAACAACAGCAAACACAGAGTTGAGCACACATTAGAAATTATGACATCAAGAACCACCACCTTTTACCAAAATGTTAAAATACATTCTTAGAAAAAGATAGACCGAGGAGTCTGTAGTGTAATAATGATTGAACTTTTTCTTGTTTTTATAACCATGTTGCCAAAGATTGGAGTGAACTCTAAGCAGACTGATCAGCTGCAGGAAACACATTCAGAAGTGGATTCACAAATCACTCCACGTGCACCCTCCACCTGTGCACAGCACTGTTATGGTAGCAATGAGCCCCACCTCTGTAGCAGACTGTGTCTTTATTTTCTAGTACAGTGTCATAAGGAAGTTTTAGATGTATACATGTTCAAGCAATAGTGCAAATCAAATGTCTCTCTTCCCTTTGTCAAAGGGCTCCATGTTGTAGCAACACTGACTGCAAAAGGCCTCTAAGTAACTGAATAACAACTCAGTGCCATTGTCCTGCTCAGCCATCAAAGTCTTTCTTCATCTTTCTTCATCAAGAAGATTTAACATTGAGCTTCAACTTCAGAGACAGGATGTGCAAAACGTGCTAAAGATGGGCTATTTCTACTGTAGTAAAAAAGGGCAATGTATGCATTTAAAATGTTAAAGTTATTTGAGTACTAAGTTACTATTTTTCTGAATGCGTTACACAATTATTATTGAAAACATTTATTAGAAGTCTTTTCTGAAAAAATAATGTAAATTGTCCAGGGGGAATCCTCATAGTGAAAACTACTGGATTTAAGATAGAAATCCACCAAAAACTTGCTTTTAGTTTTGATATTGTTTTTTTAGAAGTTTAATAATACTGAAAGCAGGTACAGTTGTTCGGGTAGTTTAGCAAACACATCCAGCAGGCTTCATAGCAATACATCAATCTTTGTTCCTTAAGAATGCTTGACTTTTAACAGTCTTCATCGTAAGGCTGTTAAACTCAGCATCATCTGAACCAGAGTAACAGCCAGATGTCTGATTCTCAATCCACTCTCTCCTATGTACACTTGGTTTCATACATAGCCTGGAGTATTCATCAGCACCACTGTACCAGGCACAGAAATCCCACACACTACATAGCAAAATATGGGAGAGTTATCCACTATCAATTCCGTACATACTTCCCTGCCTTTTACAACACAACAGCTAAACACCAACACAAGGAATGAACAATTTCAAAACCAGAGCATGTACCTTGTTGCTTCTAAAAAAGCCTTCAGCTTTCAGTGTTTTGCTGGACACGTTCAGCAGACGCAGGTCGTTGTAGCACCGCTCCAGCACCACCCGCATGGTTTCAGCGGGCAGGTGCGTGGCCTAAAGCAGGACGTGGACAGGGAGATAACATGTGCATCACACATACCTTCCAAACTGAAAAAAGTGCTTCATTTCTGAGATTATTCACAGGGAACGGAGCAGGTTTGTTTATCAACTTCAAAATGGCAAAAGAGAATATGGGAGAAACCTCCCAAACCTGTTCAGTCCCAGTGCCTTCCCTCCACCCTTTAATATGTAGCAAGTGTCAGTTTTTCCAGAGGTCAGATGTATAAAATGGCCTGGCTTTGCAGAAAACTGGAAAATCATTTATGACAATGGTCTTATCTTTAATGTATGAACCAACTGAAAATTAAAAATGTTCCTGAACAACAGGTTTTGCACAGTGTTCACTCAATTCTTAGTTAGACTGAACTCAAATTGCTGGAATAGTATTTTATAACAAATATTATGAAGTTACACCAACTACTGAATTATTTTACACAGAAATGTGCAAATGCAATCTCCGTCTTCCAATGCAATGGAAGCAGTAATCTCCCCTGGTTTAAAACCACGTAAAAATCAATTTGCATCTTAGTTACAAGTGGCTTCTGGGATGAAAAGGAGAGATTGTACAAAGAATGTGGACAGCTTTGGATGTTAGGTGTCAAATACTAAAGCTGGGGGGAAAGTTACATTTTAGTTCAGCTGTATGGTAACAGTTCACTAGTTCTGTCACCAGCTGGACTCTCAGTGAGGTTGTTAAAGATACTAACTCTGGATGGAAGCAAGAAGCAGCCTGCTGCTTTCAGGAGGAGTGAGCAGGTGGACAAACTCAACTGTAGCATCTAACTGAACCCTGCTGGACAGGACTCAAGAGCATGGTCTGCAAAAGGTGCAGGCTCTCATTTTAGGTATGTAAATTATGACACATTTCACAGTCATAACAAATGAAAACTCTTTAATACAAGTCCATAAGGACTGGAAATTACCTTTGAAATTAGCTGTTTAAACTCTGAAACTGTTTGATTCAAATAAGCTCGCACACTTATTGGAGGAGCAACAGATTCAGTCTTCAGGTCGACTACGTGAACCTTTACCATGACCTCTGCAGGGAGGAGAAAAGAGAAAATAAAGTCACATATATACACAGAGAAAATTCAACAGGCAAAGAAAACACACATGTGCTTGTCTGATGTAATAATTAAGGGGTTGCATTAAATACAAACAGTAAAAACTTGAAAAGCAGTCCAATTTCAGAATCACATTTTCTGATCAAACTAAATGCCAAAAAAGAAAAAACCTTCCAGTTTGACAAATTTCAGTATACCTCAGACCTGTTTCAACTAGAAGCAAGTCAGCAGCACAGCACATTATGCAGTTCTGAATACTGACTGTAAAATTTAGGTTTTCTTCTTTCAACACCTCATACTGAAGCTGTTTTACAGCCCTGTGCTTGTGCCATCACACAGTATAGATAAGGATAGACTAAAAGCATATATGTAATTACATGTCTTACCACCAGGTTTATAGCACTGGAAAACTTGGTCAGGCCTTCTTGTTTCCAACAGTAAGTCAAACATGTAGGTTGATTTGACCCCTCCAAGTAACAAACCCATAGGGGTATCCTCTTCTCCTTCGTACGAGCGCTCCAAGTAGTCATGGAACTCATCGTATTTGACAAGGCGACAGCAGTTCAAGGGAACAGCCTCTTCTAAATCCATCAACTACAATGTGCACACACACAACCCCCCAAACATCAGTAACAGCTTAGTTGTGAGCTTAGTTATTAACCTGCAAGCTAGAAATACCTCACTGTGCATACATCCAGGAACCCCTTGAATTCACAACAGTCTGTTTGGTTTTAGAAAACACATCATTGATATTTTATACACATGCAATATATATATGTTTCCAAATTCAAATAGAAGCCTGCATGAAAATGCAGAAAAGAGGGAATTTTGCAAAGTATGTACAGAGGCACACGAAGACAGACCCCAGAAGTGTTTTCAGAGGAATACACTGCCTATCACTTATACCAGATGGCATCTTACAGGCCTGAGGGAGTCACATCCACTCACTACTCTCTTAGCATCTCAAGGAGATGTTAGCACATCCCAAATGAGAAAGTACCTTGCTGGTGCTCTCCTAGCCAAAAGCATATATGGCAAGAACCAAAGAGTACAAGTAGGTGAGCATGAATTGATGTCTTCAGCTCCCACCAGTTTGAGGAAGGCAGAGATCAACAGATGCCTTGGTGTTCACTCCTGTTTACTGAATTAGCTACCCAAGAAGATTCTCAAGAACTCTGTTATTATGTATCTAATACAAGATTCTAACAGTAATAAAAGTGTTCAGAATTCTTTGAATTTGTTGAGGCCATGGTGAGTCTAACAGCAGTTCTCACTGTCTGATTTTAAATTAAGGGTATGCCAGATCATACTGCCTTTTACAAGGGCAGGCTGCATCACTCCAATCAGCGATCAGCTGATGACTACTGGCAGGAAACTTAGTCAATAATGGCAAACTACAACACCTTTAAAAAAAAATAACAAAAAACCCATCATACAGAACTTCCCAAGAACCAGCCCTGAAAACCAATCCCCCCAAAAAACCCACAGCCAAGCCCTCTCAAACACTCCCACAGTATTAGAAATTTAACATCTGAAGACACAAAGCAAAAAACACTACATCAAACAATTTAACTGTCCTGTTATGGGTGGCATACCTTGTAAGCTATTTCCACAGCTTCCTTCAGTGTTCTGTCCTTATGAACTTCCAATTTGTTCTCCATCATTATTTGCTTTGTAGGATGCATGCAAAATAATTTAATCTATGAAATACAAAAGGAAGGAAAATTATCATGAAAGCATTTTCAAATGTCTTTCCATTTAAGTTGAAAACCCCATATTCAAGCAATCTAATATGAAATACACCTTTAGCTCTGCTTCACCTGTGGGGTGGTTTCCTTTCAGCTGGTTGCACAACTGCAGACAGAAAACGTGAAAGGCACACGAGGTATGTGTGTATCTGAATCTTTCTCCCAGCTAGGGTACAGCTTTTACAACAAGAACATCTTGTAGTCACAGGCAGTGAGCAAATGCTCCAAAACAAAATGCACATATGAACAATGAATGTGAAATTCCTTTTCAACACAGTGGGTTACACATTTTGCAATAAGAGAACTTCCTCATAAAACAATCACTTGATTCATAGATAGAGCAGCTGACTGCCATGCTTGTAGGGCACTGAGGTCCTATTTTGTTTGTTACTACTCAATCTAGGGTTGGAAAAAATTCTGCTCTTTCTGCCAAGTAACTATTTAGAATTAGTTTAAGAACCATCATTGCACAAAGTCAAGGGTCACAATATGAAAAGATTTAACAGTACAAAACACAATGTACAGAATGACACGTTCTTTGGAAGTAATTTTGCTGAAAATAAGTGATTCCAGATTAACTAGTTTTGTTTTGGTTTTAATACCAATTCAAATCCACATGCAGTACATGAATTCAACAAAAATGTCTGGTGAATACCTCTAACAGATGCTTGCACCATGTACAGATTTCCAATAGGTGTGCAATTAATTTAAAAGAATTGTTAGTGCAAACATTCATCACAAAGAAGTCCTTGTATTGTAGTAAAAAAAAACTGTTTACTGTAGAAACATTTCCCACTAGCAATGTATTGTTACTCAGTCCAGCAGAAATTCTAACCTTGCACGTGTTGCGCTCAATTTCACGTTGCCTCTTTTCTTGTTCTTCTAATTCTCTCTCTTTTTGTACCAATTGTTTAATGTGCTCTGGATATTCATGTGCCTCAAGAAACTCTGCCAGTAAAAACAAAGCAATAGTTTAAAAAAATACAGTTTTTCCACAGCAGGCATTACATTTCTACCTTTAGGCATTACAGGTACATTTGAGTTATCTTTCTGGCCTTTTCACCCCGTTCTTTTTCCACACACATTTCCCACTATACCATGCCCTGTTACCTTTTTCATTATTTAAATTAAACTGAAGTCAGCCTCTTATTCCCCTTGCTTATGTTATCAGCAACACAAGAAAGTGATAGTAGCAAAAGATTCCAGTACCAGTATGCAAAACTTTACTATAGTAAAGAAATACACTAAAGCTGATGACTGCACTTGATCCTGTTTTTACAATAAATGCAAATACTCTTCTAGAAAATTAATTAGCTGATAATAAAAGTCTCAAGATATCATCTATATTGTGATAAAATAAATATTGTACTTAATGCAGATCAGCGTACTTTACAACATTGTTTCATAACAAGAAACAAAACCACAACATGCAACACCTTAAGCTTAAAAAAGCCACCAACTTTTGCAAATACAGCTGTCGAACTTACTTGCATTTCTTGTTGGATCTTTCAGTCTGTATATCAGCATGTAAGCATTTGTGGAGCTGGGGGAAGAGAAGAGACAGCTGAATTTATCACTCAGGAGACAATATTGGCTTCAGAAGCTGCTCTGGTTTCTTTATCTTTCAGTAAGGAGCTATATCATATCTAAGTAATACACTAACCAAGAAAGATTTTCAAAAATAAATAGCACACTATTTTAATGATCTGAAACAGTAGTCAGGATAGTTCTTACAATTATCTGAAGTATCAGCTAATGATTTTAAGGTAACATGTTAGGCACATGCACCTTGGCCATTGATTTGATTACACTAAAATACTACCAGAAAGAAAAGTAACATTACAGTACTACTAACCTAGCAAAAGCACTGGAATAATATCCTCTGCTTCCAGAAGATCCTCCATATGTTTTCTTAATATCTTCCTGAGTTATCTAACAGAAAATCAATGTACTGATTATTTGAGAAACGTGCACTAATCGAGATGCATTTATTCTCACTAGGAAACGTGGCATTACACAACACACTATATTAATAATTCAAATAAAATTAATTATATTAAAATTAAAAATATTTCTGCTTATTTGCTGACTTCCAAAAACAATTTCAAAGTGATTTGCTTCTCCATTTTACAATGAATGCAAACATCCTTTTTTAGATTTTAAAGTAGGAACTTCTTAGAGAAAAAGATACAGGTTGCTGATTGCAGTAGTACCTATGGATGATGGCTGGAACATCTCCATCAGCTGGGCAGGTTTAACAGCACAGTCTGTGCTGTTACAGACCTACAAACACTTCTCTACGCAAGAAATGTTCTTCACATGTACAGAAGACAAAATTCTAAATCCAGCCTGGTCTGTACACTAATGAAGGCTTCTTTAGGAACCATCCCACCATCACTGCCAAGGAGAAACACTTTTTTCCCCATCACACAAAAATACATAGATAAATAAATAAAAAACCTCAAAACCCCTAGAAATCAGTTAAGCTAATGAGTGAAACATATGTATATGGCAGGACATTAGGATGAGAGGATGAAATCAAGGAAATACTTGAAATATGTATAATGAAACTGGTTTTATGGGCAGCTAAGTGGAAAACCCCAAAACAGAAACTTATTGGTCCATTCATGAGTAGAAAACATAACTAAAAATACTGTTTTTACCTTGCTAACATGCTGATCATTAAAGCTGTACCACTGATCATCACTAAAAGATTTTATACAGGCATAATAGTGGCCACCAGCAGCACTTCCAGAATGAACCATGACAGAAAAGAGCTCATACAGTAAAGCACTCTGTGGAGAGAAGAAAAAGGTGTGATACATATCCAGTGAAGAAAAGCTAAGCAAATGGCAATTTTAAAAAGTTTTAAAGTAAGGACAGAAACCCAGGTATGTATATAGTTGGATGCAAAGAGTGCGTTTGTGTAATAGAAATTAATCAATGCCATAGGCACTGGACAAAACCAAAGTTCTGCTATGCTAAACTTTACTCAGGAGTTGGTAGCTACAAAGCTTAGGTCTATTTGCTATCACCCTTCTCTATTTGCTATCACCCTTCTCTATACACTTGCTGTCATACATTTTTTTTTCCATAGATAAATGGATGGAAATACAGAGCACTAAGCACATGCCTTCAGTGCTGCATATAAATGAAAAAATAAAACTGAACCATACTGACTCACAAGTGTTACAAGGATATTTTCAGACAATGTAGAAGAAACACTGCATGTTCTCAGCACAGCCCACATCCATTATTACGATATCCAAACCAAAAAGCTTGGCTTGACAGCTTGTTTGCCTTGAGAACAATTAATATGAAATAAATGACCAAAGCTACTGTCAATACTTGGACATCCCACTTGCATTACATACACATTAAAATATTCTGGTCTTGTTCCTGTGAAGTGACTGGAATTAATTTTTTCATCATTTCCAACTAAGACTGACAGTATTCAGAACATATACTAAAAAAACCCTCTCAAATGGTTCAAGGTAAATACAAACAGGGTCAGATGTGCAGATTAACATGCAAGTCAGCCTTTAAAACTGCTACTTTATGAAAGTACCAGCTGAAGTGAAACAGCTTTCTACCAAGGCTGAAGGAAAGCTACTGACCTAATTTCAGATGAGTTCACTGAACAACAATACATGAAGTACATATTGTAGACATTACGATAAAATTCAAAATTTTCAGTGAAAACTCCACCATGTTTACCAGTGATGTCTACCAACCTTGATGTCCCTCAGTAGGATGGCTGCTATCCTGGACTGACTTCCTATTTAATTCCTCTATATTACGGTGACCGAAGGAATGCTTAACGTTTAGACCCTTGGCTTCATCTGTAACACTGATCAAAACTTCCCAATCTTCTCCTACTACTCTGCAAGATGCTTTTGCAGCTAAATCTGGTAGGCCTTTGACAGCTGGTCACAAGTAAAACCACTGCTCACAAGGCAAAATAGGTCTTCAGTTTAAGAGTCTGCTGCTAAAACAAGTTACTGGAAATTCTCAGTCTGACAAGCTGGGAAGACCTTTACTCTCAGGTGACCTCCAAATCAGTTGAATTCTTTCCTTGGTTGTAATGTCAATTTTTGAAAATTCAAATCGACTCACACACTCCCAACCTCTCACCTCACATCCAACGTCAGAATTAATTATATTTTTATCATTTACATTTTTGGTGGTTAGACCCTGGCCAAGAACAAAGCACCCCTCCAGCCAGTCAGTCACTACTCCCCTCAAGTGGGACGGTGGAGAAAATTAGGAGAGCAAAGTGGGAACACTTGTGGCTGGAGACAATGACAGTTTAATAGATAAATGAAACACAAAAAAATAAAATTAATAGTGCAGTGATGCAAAGGCATTACTCAGCACTGCCCCCCAGCAGACCAATGCCCAGCCAGTCTCTGAACAACAGCAACTTTGGAAAGCCCCCAGTTTTTCCTGCTGAGCATGCTGGTGCACAGCAGGGAATCTGGCATGGAATATCCTGGTGGTGAATCCAGGTCAGCCTTGCCAGGTGTGTCCCTCCTTCCAGCCTCCTGCCCACCCTTCTAACATCCCAGTGTTATCATACCTTTTCACTGCCAGCCTTAGAGATCCTCTCTGCTGCACTATTGCTTTCAAGGCAGATTCCTTCATCAACTCCATCATCATTAGAAAAATCATTGCTCATCTGATCACTGTGACAACTGCCTTCATTTTCAGCTCCACTATCAGTGCAACTCTCGGTCTGAGGAGACTTCTTAAAAATAAGACATACACACTAACATTATACAACATTAAATGTTACATGGAACAAGAAATAAAAAGATTTTGTGCAATTAAATTCCTCAAAAAACTAGAGACCTCTGCAATTCAGCACCAAGAACAGACCATTTCTGTTGGCATTTTCAGTATTTCTGGGCTTTGTGTCCAACTTTACAGTAAAGTTGCACACAAAGTAGGAGCAAGGTTTGTTACTAGCCTACTCCATGCACTAGCTATCCCAATTCAGAACCTGGAAGTCTGATACCAAACAACAAATCTGTTGTAACACAGCCCTGTTAATCAGAACTGACTGAAAATATTTTCAATCACAATCAAAGACTTTTTTTTTCCCATTTCAACTCACTAGACCGAGCCAAGGTATTACAGTAAGACTGATTAGTGTTCTGCTAGCATGGTGTCACCAACATTGTGAATGCAGCTCACTCAGTATGTTCATCTCTTACCTGATCCTCTTGCCTCTGGATAATTGTTTTGATTTTCTGACAGTCCTTAATTTTGTCTGAGTTCTATTCTCTCAGATCAATCCTCATTGTCATTTATCCCACTCAGTCTTTGAGAGGTATCAAATTGTCTACCATGGCATCCCTCCTAAGACAAGGGTTTGTAGAGAGCCAGACAAGCCTCTCCACATGCACATCCAGACAGTATTTCTCTTATACCAGGGCAAGTCAAATGTTTTCAGCGATGAAATTAAAGGAATTACTTTGGTCTTTAATGCAAAACACACAGTAAATACTTCTTGGTGAATATAACTGTGCAACATGAGTTTTGGTTAAACCCCGAAAAGTAAAAAAGCCAGAAGATGGATAGGAAAAACTAAAATCTTTAAAATCTTATTTCTACAGTATATACTATATGGTGATTCACAGGGAAGGAATTCATTACTAATGATTTCTGGACTAACTTCAACATTCAGAGTTTTGAAAATTTACATCACCCCTTATGACCAACACAATTCAGACACAAGTTTCAGAATAAATCTTCCATTCTGGAATTGAAGTATATATGTAGAAGCCCTGAGACTCATGTCTTTAAATCTGCTGGGTGAAGATGTAAGAAATCTGAAACAGCTTCTTTATGGAAGCAGGAACCCAGGCTACAGAGAACATGTTTTGTCTGCAATATTAAAAAAAAAAATCCACATGGACAGATTTAAAATCTTTAAATTACAGCACTGGCAAGGCTAAAGAACATTTTATGTAGACAAATCATGTTGTTAAAATGGGTTTATAAGACCGGAATTTTGGTTTTCTTAATGAGAAACTTGAAGTTAAATGTTTTTCTCTGAAACCAAATACTTTACCTCATCTTCAACATCAATAAAGACACTCATGTCCAACTCCTCTGGAAAAGTCATGCGATCATTGAGTTTAATTCTGTGCATTGTGGTATAATCAAAATCAAATCTCTTCAGCTGCAATGTCAGCAGGTACGGGAAGTGCAAGAACCGCAGACCCTAAATGAAACAAGGACAAGATTATGCCCCTGTTATCAGCATTGGTATTGATTAAAAGTAATTTTTGCAAATCATTTGACCAGTCTTTACCTTCCTTGCATCACATTTCTTCTTACATCGCTCACAAAAGTACTGATTTGGGCCATCAAGGATCTCAGGCTGAATGAAAGCATGCAGTGCTTCTTCCTAAGAATAAAAACACGTTACCCCATTTTTAAAGAGTGTTTACTATGCAGGTATAAATTTACAATGAGATTGCAAACACATACAAATATTTCATTTAAATCTACCACCAAAATTTGATTGATAAACTTTGGTACAGACACAATATTCAGGTAAACATGACCAAAATCAACCTTTCTATCCAGCCCAAGGTAAACAGTAAAACCACAGTTGTTGTTAACGGTATCTCATTCAGTATTTGATTAATCCCAATTGTCTTTGGTACAATAGTTACATTTACTCCTGTTACCTTGCACATCACATTTAGTCAGGTCTGTAAAGTCATCTGCTGTGAAAATTAGCTTATTTTTAAACCCTGCCTTGTCCTGGCTCTCCCAGAATTTTGAGATGGTTCTTCTGCATTTCTAAAGGAGTTTTTCTCATGAGATCCAATCCGATATTTAGAGGAGAAAGAGGAAGTGGCAGAAAAAAAAAAGTTACTCAGTTTTTCAATGTCCTGCATGAAGACAGCCTTAGTCCTGTTCTACCAAGGGTTTTAGCAAACTACATTTGAAGATCTTATTTTTAAGTGAAAGCTGGGGAAAGGACAGAAGGAAGAGTATTTGAGTTTTGCTCCCAAAGGAGTGAAAATCAGATATGGCCATCTCCTATAAAGACAGAAGTAGTTTCCTAGCTAAACCTTATAAGGCAACTAAGCAATAACTGGAATTTTGTCTTCTGATAGCTGCCTAGTTTGGGGTAGTTCAAAAAAACCCCAAAAGTTCTGTCACTAATGCTTATACCCAGGACTGCAATGATTTCTATTTTGCTCCTCACAATAGCAATCAATATTCATAATACAACCAAATTGATCATTATTCCTCTCCCTAACACAATTTGCAGCAATGACACTGCACATTAAGGTGTAAATACTTGAGAACAAACTTGTTCAAAACAGAATTCACTAAGAATATTGAGATGGGTTCACTGAAGGATTTTACTCAGAGATTTTCAAAGAAACCCAGTCAGCTTCCAAGCCAATAGGTTCTGGGTTTCTGAACTTCAAGTCGAAGCCAGAAGTTTTCTGTTCACTCATGGAGGTAAAAACAAATACAACTTGCAAAAACTCCATAGAACAACTGTACAGTGAAGGGAGTTTCAATTTCCCATTTTTTGAGCCAGCCAGAAAGGCATTTGAACAGCCCCGAAATCACAGCTCTTGGGCAGATACTCTCCAGACATGTGAAAACCTTTTAGAGTCTGAATTGAGCTACTGTCTATGTCTTTACTTTCTAAATGCTACAAAGGCTGAGTTGCTTTTTACTCCAGGGCCATAGACAGCTAATCTTTAGTAAGATTATGTACTGAAATGTGAGGAATCTCATTCTAAAATATAAGAAAAAAGACTAAACAAGTCAGAACCTGCTTAAAAAGAAAGCAGAAGAATTGCATTGCTGTATTTTGACTATTATTCAGAACTATTTCAGTGAAATCAAAAAAGTTAACGGCCAACACAGAAAACATGAATCAGAAAACATCACATAATGACATCATAATCAGTGACAGAACTCTCTTGTGAGCCAAATGCCAGTTAAGGCAAGGAAAATGTATTTCCAGTGTAAGAAAAAAGTTGCAGCTCATGTATCAACATGAAGATAAATGGGAATATACGAAGGATGAGACATAAATGATTGTGTAATGCTTATGCAGACTCACGTGATGTGCAATTTAACAAGGAAACACCCTACAAATTTTTACATAAGGTAAGAAGTGATGATGCTTTAGACCCCTGAGGAGGCAATGAAGCATTATTACATCACTCTTGAGGTTTCACTGCTTAGCACACATAGTGAGCTGGGCTTTGAAAGACCTGATATAAAGACCCAGGTCCCCTTCTGGGACCACCATTACTTTTGAGCAATATAAATAGCCATGTATTTTTCAATCCTTGGATATCGACCATTGATGCTACATTGCCTCCTATGTACACCAAGGTTAGTTCTGCTGATGGGGAAGTTTCTTAATACAACTCCTATTCTAGTGTAGTTCAGTGCTCTCTGCTCTGACAGTTCACTCAGCAAAAGCAGGGACAAAGCTGCCAAGCTGCACAGCCTATCACAGCACACCCCCCTGCCCTGCAGTGCCACCAGAAGCCAGGGTTACCTTAGGAGTTACCTTCCAAGTGGCAGCTGTTATCTACCCTTGGAGTTACTGAGCATTTCCAAAATCCCCTACACACACACTTCAAAATAAAGTATAATTGATCACGCTACAGATTAGGATGACAAAACCTGTTTAAACTTCTTTCTAGTTCAAAGAATCAAAAGAACAATACAGGCTGAAAGGAATTTCTGGAGATCATCTCATCCTAACCTCTTGCTCAAATCAGGTCCAACTTTAAGCACACTGCTCAGAGCCTTGTCCAGCCAAGCTATGAGTGTAACCAGTTTTTAATATTCTGAGATTTCTATCACTTAGCACACTAAAATGCTGTAGCAATTCAACCTAATTATTGTCTGGCTCAAGAAAGATACTGCAGAGAACCTTCCCTCCATTAAAAATGCATTATGATCTAGTCAGTAATTTGACAGGTGCCATACTGCAAGCATTTGTAAATGTGTAAATTTGTAAAACCTCTGAATAGGAGCAGTAGGACCTTTATGAAAACTTACACAACAAATGGCATTTAGGCAAAACTGTTCTTGGAAAAAGCTAGAAATTAACTGCCATCTCAGGTTCTCAGAACTCATCAGTTTTCCTGGGTTCAAAAAGTACATTCAATGAAAAATACAAGACTTCATTGTTACTGATCTAGCCTTAAAAACAAAAAGGAATTATCACATCATCCATATTCTGCCTTTAACAGTTTGGCAAGGACACCACAAAGTAAGTTCACATAAAGTTCAAATTAATTTCTGCCCCAAGAAGGACTACTTGTACACATACATATACTCTCAAAGGAAAAGCTATGGTACAATAGATCTTGAAAACTAACAATACTTAACAAAAGACAACTGTATTTGCTAAACCCCCAGAATACTTGGTTCATTACTAGTTTACTAGTATTATAAATCAACTCTCATTGTTTTAGTATCATAATTTCAGCATCACTGCTAGTTCCTAGTTGTGTCTACCTTTCTCTCTACTGTTCATCCTGCAAAATATTTTTTTTACTGCAAAACATTTCAGCTTATGCCTAGTGCTGTTAAATTTAGGCACCTATACAAAAGACACTAATACCTACAAAAATCAGAATCTGAATCATTGCTCCTGTTTACCTCCTTGAAATAAGCCAAATGTTTTTATGCCTGAATTTCTACTGACCTCAAGAAAAGCCTGATTCAGGGTTTTTTTGACACCATACCCTTGAACAATACAGATTATGTAAGTACTTTTTCAGAAACCATCTTGAGTCACACACTGATAACATCTCAATGCCCCAGAGCTGCTCTAGTGAGTTTGCAGCTATGCTACATGGAGCTGGGGGATAGACTGGGCAATCAGAAAAATTCCAAATGCAAACGTTAAGACCACACTGAAGAATTTCAGAATTAGTTCATAGTAGGAAATAAAGAAAGCATAACATCATCCTTCCTAGTTCTTCAATGTCCCCATGTATTGAGAAGTAATACACATATAAATTAATGCAACATTTCAAGCATCAGCATTTCTTTGGTAATACACAATGTCAAAGAGTGGGATAATGCTCTTTAAATGGCATTCTACAGATTAACTTTACTCAAGGCTCATCCATCCATTCTCTCTCTCTTACTGAAAAATAATGGAAAATCACTTACCTCTAACTAGAGTTCTTTGAAGGTAGTATCCTCCTTAGATCCCCTATCTTGGGTTGTGTCGCCTGCTGCAAGTTCCCCCAGAGTTGACTAGCAAGGTCTAAAAAGTTTTACATTCCCTTCCATAAGCCCTATTAGCGCATGTGTGAAGTTTTTGATCTCTCAGACCCTTTTACCTACACCTACTAAATCACATCATCTATGGATCAATGGAGGATACTACCTTCAGAGAATTCCATTTAGAAACAGGCGATTTTTCCCTTCTCCAAAAGCAAGTATCCTCCATATCTCCCCACTGCTGAAGACTACAGAACTAAAAATTACACCTGCTATTGATCATACATATGCAGGGAGGAGAATCAACTGAATTAATCAGAGTAGGAATTGAAAAACCTCAAAAATTGAAGCATCAATACAAGTTGCAACCATTAAAGTTTGTGTAACAAAAATCTTAAAACTACTTTCCTCAATGTAGTAAAACCAATAAATGCTGACTAAAAGGAAAAATATCATATACTATTAAAAGTAATCTGATATATCAGTCCTTATTCATTGAATTTTTCTGTTTTTACGAACAGACCAAGTCTTTCTTTAGCATTGCACTACAGACTTGTCCACCAAAGAAAAAAATTTTCCATTTGAGATATACAAACAGCGCATTGTTAAATGCAGAATTAAACTATATGAATTGAACAGTTTTCATTACTTTTAATAGAACATAAAAGTCTAATTGTTTAATAAAAATTACAACAAAATTTGGTTCAGGGAATACTGCTAGAAATTAGGGTTAAAAGGTGAAAAGGGAAGCCATCTGTATAAAATATCAATCTGTATTAAGACAGCTTCAATTAGCTGGACATTTTCAGAAAATTTTAATGCAATCCTAAAAAGAATTCAAACGACGTTACTAACTTGAATTCTTTTTCCAAGATCAATGTCCCTCACCTTTACTACTTCCCAATATTGGTATTTAAAGTTTCAAAGTATGAAGTACTTTGAAGCTATACTGCAGTTTAAATTAATTCTAACAATTCTTAACAGAATTACTGTTAAGAATTATGGACTATTAGTGGTTTAAAAATATTGTCAGCACACTAAATACAGAAGAAAAAATACTTAATGTATAACAAACAAGCCAATTACACAAGTGTTTGTTTAAAACAACGTTTACTGAAAGACTTGTTTAATTTATTCTTATTCTTTCTCAAACTCCATCCATAGTATATTGCAGAATTTCACAGTTTGTAATCTTTTTTTTTCAGGGTGGAAAAACTCAAAAGAACTTCCACAGATTTAGTAAGCAATAGTTATGCTTGCCAGCATCAGTAAAGCTGGAGCAAAAGAGACCACAAACACTGATACAGAACAGGATTTTTGAATTATCATTGAATTGCTTATAAAAATGATATGATATCTAAGAAGTGATCTTTGAAAAGCACAGCAACAACATGGCAATTAGAGTAAAAAATTTTATGTCAATGTTCTGTTCTTTCACTAACACTTTCAATAATGCTATGAAAATTTAGCAGATGTGCCAGTAAAAAGAATAACCCAAATAAAACTTTGTGATCTCATAAAAATCTCTCAAGTAAATGCTAAAGATTTTATCAGGAAGAAAATAATTTACTACTGCAGCCTTAAGGCAATAAAGTTGCATTTCCCCTCCCCTTATACATGCACCAGTAGGACTCATTGAAGGGCAAAAGAAAAAAAAAGAAAAAAAAAAGGAAAAAAAACCCAAACAAAAAACCAAAAAGCCAAAAAGAAAGAAAAATCTTCTAGAACTTGCTAGCTGGTTCACTGCACAAAGACGAACACCCCAAGATGGAGTATCTAGGATGATACTTACCAGGGAACCAATTCTACCACTGGGGCATTATGTATTCTATGTGTGTATGGATGCACTATTAGGACCATAATAGTACACACCACGCTAGCAAACGCCTGGCTGGAGCCATAGGGCCGGATGACCAGAGGGATATCCAGGTACGTGTCGATTCTCCAGCCTTCATAGCCACACTCCAGGCACCTCACATAGTCCTTCAGTTTGCCTTGGTACAGTTGATTTATAAGATCAGCCTGAAACAAACAGATGCAGCAAGAGGGATTTTTTTAAAATTACCAATACCATATTTCTTTAGTTTGACAAGAAAATACTTTTTTGCCAAGTAAGTCTTAATTGCATGGCTACACGCTTAAAATACCATTCCGCAGCAGGACATCCATCTCCTCATTTCTTATTTTCCCCTGCCCAAAACATGTATCAAACAAGCTTCTCAAATAATGTTACATAAGTTTCAGTGTCCTTTACAGTCACATCTTAAGTGACCACAAAAGCACCAAACTGAATTTTAAAATGAGCCTGATTTTGCAGACATTGCTAACAGACTGACCCTGCAGTCCTTTCCTGTGTTTCCAGAGACAATTTACCAATTACTCCTATTTACCAAAACTGGCCTACAAGAAGGTAGCCATTTATCAGCAAGTATCCTGTGCCAGGAATATATTCCTAACTTTCTCCAGCATTAAGAAGGGAGGGCTTGAGCTTCTAGAGGCCACAACAAAGCCTAATAAATACTGACAGCAAGGAAGTTATTGTGGGAGTTACACAATCACTTTCTGTGCTTCAAATAAAGAGTATAATATTCCAGAGTGCAGAATATTCCATTTTTAACTGGGGGGGGGAAACAGATACAATACACTCATGAACATCATTCATTGCAGTAGCTTAACTATTGCATCGAACCAGAAAACTGGAAACTACCACAGATTTTCTATAAGCTGGTATTTAAAATTTAGTAAATGATTTTTACAATCATTAGAAAACCCAACAAACGCCCACAATACTACACCACTGAATGAAGACAGTTTTTCCAAGCTTACCTGCTCCGTTTGCTTCCATTTCTGCTCCAAAGCATCAAACATGACTCTACAAAGCTCCTGCACATCATGCTGCTGCCAGGCTGTTAAAAATTGAAGTTATTATTAGTTAAAACAGGAGATGTTGTTAGTCCCAATACTGACTGTAGCCTGAGAACGCTTCCTAAAAAACTACTCATTAGTTTAAATGTGTACCTGCATTATTCACTACTGGGCCAGTGTTCAATTCCACAGGCAGCTGCCTCTCAATGTAAGCCAGAAAAATAAGCAGCCAGCTTGCTCACAATATTTATGCATAAACAAGAACTGTGTACACAAGCAAGAATATGTGAAAAATACAGAACTGCTAATGTACACTGGTATAAAACAAACTGCTTCTGATTTCTGTCCCACTTTGTGCTAATTCTCCAAAACCCAACTTCCAACTTCTTATCATCACGGGATAATGGAAAAATCAGCAGGTTATGGGGCAAAATTACACCACACAAGTGTAAAAAAGACACACACAGTGCCTGATTAGAAGTAGACAACAATATGGGTAATTCCATAAATGCAACATGGGCATTTGACATTTGTGATTCAAAACAGAAGCAAGTTTCCTATAGAGAATTACTTTTTTAGAAACAATTAACATGTGTAATGACAGTTTAATTACAGAAATTGAATGCTTTTCAGTTTTACAGCCTAAAACTTACAGATGTCATATGTTTAACAACCAAACACACCACACAACAAAGTATCCACGTAGGGTATTTTGTTTCCATTGCAAAAGCGGAGTCTAATAACTGCTCTTAATTGTTCTGGTATTTTTCCCCATGAACAGCAGTGTTTTCCCCCCAGAGCAGGCAGCAGCTGAAGCAAACCACAGCAGTTTAGCAGCTGCACTTTACCTTCACTACTGTCCCATCCAAAACTCCGTGTAACGTCTGTTGTTTCAATTGCCCTTTTTTTGCTGGTCTGCAGTAAAACAAACAGTCTTTGAAGCTGGTAGGGGATACTCCTCTCAGGATCCTCTTCAGATTCCTCAAATTCCCACCTATTTGGAACACAAGATATTTGACAAATAAAACTGCTTTGAAAACATTACTCGAAAAGTCATTAAATCAACATTCACTACATTTCAGGTCTGCCATGTCACAGGTTAACTGCAGCTCTGTTTCTTGGGAGAAGTCAAATGCACTTGCTTTTCATTTCTGCAGTAAATGTCAATGATACTCTTCAAATGTACAAACATAAAAAAAAAAAATTTGATAACATTCACTGTACAGACATGAACTGCACTTAGCATCAAATTAAACTTTAAGTCTGGTGTTTTCAAGATTCTTTAAAAAGCTCATCCATGCCACAACCAGTAACTTATATTTTACTGAAAAGCTGAAGCTTTTAAGCAGATATAAATTATAAGTCTATCCAGCTTGACTTCCATTATGATTTCCAGTATCCAAACAAGGAAATTTTGACAGGCAAAATTCCAAAGGGTCTTCTACCAATATGAACCAGCACAAATTTAAGAAGTTTTTGATTCTATATACTCACTTATACAATGCATTTCTAAATTCAGGAGTCATGAAAAGTGTTTGCAGAAGGCTGTTCAAGTAGCAAGTCATTGCTTGATTTACCAGCCCCACATAACCTAAAAATATGAGAATAATGAGATGGAAATAATGCAAAAAGATGGCACATCACTTCAAGAGTTAAAACACTTGACAAGAAAACAATTCTGTGATAGTGTTTAAGAACTGCATTCGACTGTTGTTATTTATTATTTACACTTATAAATGGAGGGAATGTTATAATTACTGAGAGCAATAGAGAATAATAGTTTATATAACAAAAATAATTCTCCTGAATGACATGAAGCTATTTTTTCGACAATAAAAAGCAATATTTAATGCTGAATACTACACTAATGGAGATGTAGGTAACTACAAATATTTCAGTAGCAGACTTAAATATTTTACAGAATAAACTAGAATTTTCTAAGAAACAATTGGGTATCAGCTTGCTTATTGCTTTATGTCTGCTAAAAGTATGCTAGCAATAATGTTATTATAATTTCTACCCGCACTGGTTTCATTATTGTTTCCACATCAGAAATTGAAAATAATAAATCCCAAGTGCACACACAACACTACTATTCTAAACCCTTCCCCCTTAAATAACTGATTAAAAAAACTAATTGAACTATTAAAATGCTGTCATTTTTACTAGCTGAAAATGAAATTTTTTACTTATATTTATCTAAGCTGTAATTTTAAGATTTTCTCCAAAATATGCAATATTAGCAACAACTGATAAGCAAGGAGCATATACTGAAGCATAGTTTAATGAAGAAATTAAAAATGGCTGTTTATACTCCAAAAATTATTGAAAAAAAAATAATCTTAGTACCATACTTGTAATGAAAAGGCAGATACTTCACACACAGGTATTTCCTCTGAAGAGACTGAGTCAGAAGATTTGTACTTTATTTATTACTCTACACTATATAACTCATCTTTTCAGTTTTATTAAATGAAAAACAAGGCAGATAAACATCCTTATTTGTCAAGAAGCCTTAAGCAGGTGAGAAGTAGTGCAACACCAGTGTCAGCTTTGTGGCTGCTCAGTACCTTTACTCTCCTGGAAGCTGTAATTTGCTGTCTCCTCCTGCCCTGCTGAGCAGCCTCCCTGAATCCCAGACACTCCCTGCCTCAGGGGGCCCTACTGGCAGGGGGATGTAGGAGCAGCCTCTTGGGGAATCCTCCTGGAGGCAGAGAGAAGGCCAGCCCCTGGTAGGAATTCCCAGGCCAAGCAGAGATGTGGCAGGAGCCCCTCCAGTGATGGAGTATCCAGTCCTCCTCCAGCTGGGAGTGACCACAGCTTGAGCTGGGCACTCTGCTGATCAACCCTGACTATGAACTAGGGACGAGCAGCACACAAACACTGCAAAGTCTGAACGACCCTGTCCCAAGTAAGGAAAGGATGGAATACAGTTCTTCCATTTCTAAAGTGATGGGAGAATATCATAAAAACATGAATTAAAAAATGTAGCAGTGATGTGGTTATTTTTAAAATAAATTGCAATTTATTTAAAAAAAAATCCGGAGGTGCTGCTATTTGAAAATGTGCTACAATAATTACAAACTAGCAATGCCTTTACAAGAGAGAACACAATACCTGTCTCTGATTTGCTCAGGACTGAAGAATAAGAATAGCTTTGACTGACATAGTCATTGGTACATCCAATGGAGCCTTCTCTTGGAAGGGGGCCTATAAATCTCTCCTGTGCACTGTCCTCTGCTGTACCTGACTCCTCCTGGAAACACAAACACACCCGTTGCATGCACAAATTAGACAACACATTTTACTGAAGTACTTGTGAGATTTACTTTTCTCTCATGGCTGGCTAAGAAACCAATTCTGCTAAGCACATCACACAATTTTTCAAAACTGCAGATACACAGTGTAACTTTAGTTCAACCTTCCAAATTCTCAAAGCCCTGACACATTGTTCTTAGCACTGGCAAAAGGAAAGGTCTTTTGGAACACTGCACAGCCAAATACACTATTAAAATGCACACAAGCAAGTCAGCAATTTAGCATCTCCTGTGCCTCAAGTTTTCTGCACTGAAATACAGAATAATATTTTTTCCAGACATATAAATTTCACTCCATTACTCTTCCAGAATCATTCTTAAATTCTGATCTTGAGCACAATTGTTTACATGTGGGGTATTTTCCCTTTTTCAGGTAATTAAACTCCACAACAAAGGCTAAGCAAGCCAGCATTATGCTGATGCAAGAGCTAAGTGATAAATCTTAGTATCTCACTGGGCTATCCAATCCTTGATTTGAGTATCTTGCAGGTGTGTGTATCATGTATTTAAGAAACACAACATTTCAAAATATTTGTTATGGCAAACAGTGGCTTCTAGCAACACTGCTAACTCTTCTTTTATAAATGTATATATTTATTTTTCCATAAAGGTAAATGTGGGAGCAGCTAACTGCTGCCAATGCAGGGCTGCATTTCTAAGAATTCTGCCAGAAAGTCCTAATACTGCTTTCAAACATCTGGAGGAAAGGGACTGGATATACAATTAAATATGTATTGTCAAGACTTATCTCTGAATGTGTCAAAAATTAATTAATTATATAACGTTAGAAAATTCCTTGCAGCAACATCACACAAATATCTGACAAGCATCAACAGAATGACAGCAAATCATTACTAATGGAATTGGTCCCACTCAGGAGAAACGTGAACATAGATGTAAATATAGTCAGAGCTGGTTGGGAAGGTTCCCAAAAACGCTTAGGATGAAATACTCAGCCCAGTTTTATTTCATGTTCTGATCTTACACAAGCACTACAGAAAACACACACCTCTCTCCCAACACTGGCTTATGTAGCTGAGTGATATTTTACTCACCTGCATTACGTGAGGCTGCTCACCATCCTTGTCTGTCAAATGCAGAAAGTTCTTCTTCCCTGGCTCAAAACCAGCATCAAGAATGGTTTTGTCACTGTTCTGCTCTATTGGAGTCTGCTAAAAAGAGTAAAACAACAGGAACAACACTTTTTAGAAACAGATCTATATGCAATTACCAGATTCCATCCAAGTACATTGCTTGATGTGGTTGCTGACACACTATGACCATATAAAAATAAGTATTTATCCAGTAAACAAAACACACACCATCAGTACTGAAACAACTTGGGAACAGTTTAAGAAACATTACAGTCTAATGCAGTTAGTTAATCTTAACAGTTGGTTAATCTATTCAAGAGTCAGACACTGGTCTGGAAGTTTCTTGTGAACATCACATTATCCAGTGTCCTCTACAGCATGCAGACACTTTTTTTCTTTAAAAGAAGAAAAAGATTACTTTCAGCAGGCATAAACATGACCTGAAATAAATGAATGTCTATTTCTTAACAAATCTTAGAAAATTTTCTAGGTGCATCTACAGAAATATTAACTAAAATCAACACTGATTTACAATAAAGCATAGGAGTGATGTAAATAATTTTTTTTAATGTATTCTATTCAAATAGGTCTAAGAAACATCAGGACTCACTACACAACGCTGCTGCTGAGAAGAAAACATTTCTCAAACAAGACTACAGGAAATTGAGACTATTTATCATGGGTATTATTATTAAAAATACATACTGATAAAAAAAAAGCTAATATTGCATCTGAATGATCATATTAGTTTTTGTTTAATGATTAAACAGATGTATCATTACAGAGCACACTTTGAGACTAAAACTCAGCCAAATCAACACGGTGGCATCAGCCTGCTGTGGTGCACCCAGCACAAAATGTTACAGGAATTAAATGAGCACCATGCAACACAGAAGGAGGTTTTCTGTACTGTGAAGTGTTTGCTACCCAGAGGAAGCAGAAAGCTCAGCTGCCATACCGTGTCTGTGACATTGTCCCCATTGCCCCACATCAAATCAAAAGAGCCATTCACGTAGCCCACTTTGGCAGCCACGTCCTCAAAGAGCTGCTTGAGTGGGGTGGAAGCTGGCAGGTTCAGGGTAACACGCTCGTTCACTGTCTTGGAATTCGTGGTGTCCTGTATTATACACAGCACCCTGGGCTCCTCAGCAGCACACTCTGCCTGGAATGACAGCACACAACAATTCAGGAGCACAAGTAGGAACATTTAGGAGTTTAACTGAAAAATCAAAACAAGACTTCATCACTAAAATGCAGTACACTTTCAAAACCTAAGATTCCTAAAACTGGACTTCATTTTCAAAAGTGAGCACTAAAGAGAAAATTAAGAACCTTCCAGTTTTGAAAGATCTATAAAAACAAGCTCCATTTTTATAGAACAAGAAGGAATTTGTACAGGTGTGGGGACACAGAAACCGCTCAGGTTCCACACAGAATTTCAGCTAGCAAGCAGATAGAAGACTGCTTCAAAATCGGGAACAGATTTCCAAGTCATTTCCAGCTCATATTTTGCTTTGACACAATCATAAATCCTGCTGAGGCAGAATATACCTTTTGTGACTTTCAGAAATGCAACCCAAAAAATCTGCAAGCTTCCAAGCAACCTTGGAAGCTGACCACTAAAGAAAAAGTTTCCTAATCAAGCCACCAACTTCCTATTAACTCCACTACTGTCTGAGTTGCAGGAAATATTCTTCTGCCTGAACAAAGTAAGAAAATTAGCACTGACAAATGGCTACTGGACAAAGTAAAGAGAGTTTAAACAGAAACTTCAAAGTATCTGCAATCAGAATAATAATGATCTTGAATGAAAGTGATAATAGAATAATAGTAAAAGTTTCCAGACCCAGGTGAGTCAAGAAAAATGTCATTTTTCCAACTCTGACAACCCAAGAAGTCAAAGATCTAAGCATTAATTACCTTAATTATACAAAACCATAGAACAAGAAGGAATAACTGATATTTAAATACACATCTCGTAGGAAAGTATCAGGTAAGTAAAAGGAATTAGTCCTTCAGGGACTCAGCCTTTTCAAGCTGTGACACACAGAAGCATTAGTAATGCATTGACAGAGTGCCCAAATCTCAGTCCATGGCTAAAGGCCACAGCATCCAAAAAGGTAAAAAAACACATGCGGTGTTATCATGATTCTCAGTGGATAAGAACAACAAATGGCAATAATTATGTTCATGCTCAAACTCCGAGCCACATCACAAGCAGCTTCTAGGGAACGGAGAAATACAAAGATCTGAACACCTTCAGAATCCCCTGTATTTGTACACACCCAGCCTCACAATGCAGATGAGCACCACCAAAGTGGTACAGCCCCTTTTGAGAGCTCTTACATCACCAAACGCTTGGAAAAGGAACACAGACAATCCAGCTGATGCTGCATGCCTTCATTACAGGGGACTGCAAGATCTGCTGGCAGTGCTCACATAGGATAAAATGTTGGCTGACTGCAGCATTCATTCCTATCAGCGTCACAAAAAAAGTTGTTAGAGGAAGGCAAATAAAACCTTTCAAAGCACTATTTGCAGCAAATCTGTAACACTTCATACATATCATCTTTACAGGAGAATTTTACATTTATGAACTACCTTCCCAGAAGACACACAAAACTATTCCTGAAACATTAACTGCACATTAAGAAGAAAACACACTTTGGAAGTCAAAGTAATTTTGACATATTATATCCTCACTTTCATCTACAGCACCCACAGACACACACAGGGATTTACTTAAATAGACTAAAATTAAATTTCATCAGTGATTTCTTTCCTTGAAATTTCCCAGCACAGCATCTTTTTTTTTAGTTTTTCTTTTTTTGCTGAAGAAGCAAGTTCTCTCTTCCACTGTGTGGTTAGGAAAGAGAAAGTAAAGCTTGTTCAGCTTCTTTCTTGGTTGGTTTTTGGGTTTTTTTGTTTGTTTGGTTGGGTTTTTTTTTTTTTTTTGAGAAGGTAACCAGCAGATAAGACCCAACAAACTTTTAAGATCAACCTATACTTATATGCAGGTGTCTCAGCAATGGTAAAGGCTTGCTCTGGGTAGGAGCCCTCCCTCCTCTACAGAACTCTGCAGGGGGGCTAAGAGGCAATTGCTACTATTCATACAGGATCATCTCAGAAAACAGAAGTTAATTTGGATTTAATTATCTCCACACTGATTTTGTATTGACGCTGTAACTTGATGGGCTACTGTGTATAATCGTCTCACGGGCAGTTCTCCACTGGAGACTCAATTCCTTGCGCTACTGCCTTTACATAACCAACACTGACTCCCCTCCTCCCTGCAGGAGTTCCCTGTGAAGTCAACCCCTCCCACTCACACTTGCCTGCTACTCTGGATGGTGAATCAGTAGTGAGTTGCTACTGAAAATAATTAGGCACACAGTATCTGAGGGATGGAAATAACATAAACGGAACAAATTACTGACGATTACAGAAGATTTGCTGGTTGGGTTGCTGCATGTTGCACGTCACACAAATCCTCTCTTCCTTGTTCACAGATGTAATTCCGACAGACTCGACTGGTTTAACTCAGGGTCAGTATAGCAGGGTATTAAGCTGTCATTCATTCACACTGCCACCACTTCAAGTTGTTAGTAGTAAATAGATAAAGCAAAAATAACCTCAGCCTAATTATACTCATGAAGAGCATTCACACACACCAGCTGAACTAGGAGACGACAACGCAACACCTTGTCAGGGGCTACTTTACTACAGTAGTGTGAAAAGCAAGACCTGCCAGGGATAGATCCCTCAGCTATTCTGACAGGCTGTTATCAAACCAAGTCCACAATGGAAACACAGAAATTTATTTTAACCATTACACAATCTGATACATTATGAGAGCAAAACAATTCCTTTTTTTACTGCAGAGATAGAGAGCTAAAGCCTCACACACCAGTGTAAAAGCATATCAACACATACTCGGTTTGAAGCTACCATTCAGACTGAATTTTATATGTACATCATCTTTGTATTCAAGAACATGCACAGAGTTTAGTGTCAATACTCATGCTCATGTTAAAATAAACAGAAGCTACAGCATCATGCTGTTACTGTGTTTCTTGGATATCATTTTATAAAGCTGATTTCATCTGTCTACCTGTGAAAATTTCTTCTTCATTTCAGCAAAGATACTCTGTCTGCAACTCCGAAACATATCCTACAGTATATGAAAACAAAATTAACAATTGAAAGTTGTAAATTGACTTTTATACAAAGTCAGTTTTATAGTATAAAAAATATCATTAACGAGTTTGGAAACACCATTCACAGAATAACTCAAGAAGGACTAGCCTATTTTAATATTTAAACTATCACAGGTGCAGTGTTACAGACAATGTCAGTTAAGTTGTAATACATAGACTACATTTCATAAATTAAGAAGTGAATGGATAAGAAAATGTAAATAACAATCCAAGATATAAATTCACACTAATACTTTCCTTGATTATCTTTAAAACATGCCACAAAAATAGGTAAATATTTTACCTCAAATAAATAATAATGGTTCAAGGGTAGGATTAGCATATAACCCTGTAATTCAGTTTATGCATGTATTTATAAATTATGAAGCTGTCCAGTTTCATATGAACTGTTCTTTCTTACTGTTCTTTCATGCCTGAATTATTTCCTGTATGGAAGTTTTATTACTATGAACCCATTTTGAAGTATGCAGTTGAAGGCTGTAAAGACACAAAGTTGCTGATTTTATTCCTGCCACTCTTAAAGAAAGCCTGCCCTGGTACCTCTGATGTATCATCAAAAATTCAACAACATTAACTGCACAAAATTGTTTTCTGACTAAACATCAAATCAACCATTTTCTGAATAGATAAGGGGACTGGGGTACCAGTTTCTGAATAGATAAGGGGACTGGGGTACCTCCCCTACAAAGGCTGACAGAGCTGCGGCTGAGCCTGGAGAAGATAAAGTTGTACGGAGACCTCACAGCAGTATCTGAAGGGCCTACAAGGAAGCCAGAGAGCAACTGTTCATCAGGAACTGTGGTGGCAAGACAAGGAGTAATGTGTTCACACTGAAAGGGGAAATTTAGACTGGATATATGGAAGAAATTCTTTACATGAGGGTGGCGAAGCACTGGCACAGGTTACCCAGGGAAGTTGTGGAAGGCACCATCCCTGGAAATGTTCACAGCCAGGCTGGATGGGGCTCTGAGCAACCAGCTCTAGTGGAAGGTAGAACGGGGGTGGAACTAGATGATATTAAAGGCCCCTCCCAACCCAAACCATTCTATGGCCCTTTACATTGTTCCATTTCTAGAAAGGTGATGATGACAAACCTGCATGTAGAAGATTTCTGACTATTAGACCAGACTTACAAAAGACTCTTTACAATACAAACATGTAATCAACACACAGGTCTCACCTGGGTGGACATTCTAGAGGCCCATGCTACACAAGAATTCACACTCCATGTACCTTTCTAAAAAATATTTCATCTTTCTTCCATGAAAGATCTGCACCTGTGAGTTGCAGAGCAAAAGCATGTTGTTGCACTGAAGCAACTCAAGCTGTATTTCTGTATATACAAAGGCAGCATTGTTATTAGTGCCATCTGCAAGAGACATTTGCTTTGACCATATAGGTTCTGTATTTGTTGAAAATAAAGGAACAATAAAAATAGAGTGTTACTAGATCTATCACAACAATATTCAAATGAAGAACTGTAGTGGTTTTAACACTGCATTTAGATGTGGCTTGCTATTTTTCAGCCTTGAATCACTGAGTTAATTAAAATTCTATAGCAGCCTTTCACTATTTTAACTCCTGCTTTATTTTTATAAAATTATTTTCAGAGATTGAAAGAAAAACCTAAAGCTAAGGTCAAACTTCATACAGATTCTACACAATATTTCCAAATTCCAGGTCAAGAGTTGAACTAACAGATGTGTGAAGTTTTACTGCCAAGTAAATTTAATGGCCTATTGAGACTTAAAAGGATCACCACTAGAGAAGAGTCTACATGTCCACAGCCTGTAAATAATTCTCACAAATCACTGCAGTACAGAGGAAAGACGAAGAGATCAGCAGCAAGCAGCAGACATCAAGCTTATATTCACAGAATTATTTGGATGATTAAGCCTAAAACAGTAATTCTCAAACCTAATGTTGCTTCAGCAACTTCAGACTCCCATATGAAGTGCACACAAGTGACTACCACCACCTGTCATGTTACTGCTGGGCAAACTCTGGGGTGCACATTCCTGGTCTGTGTAAAGGCACATTTCCAGCAATTCCAGTAAGATGCACGTTTCCAGCAATTACAAGGATAAGTGAAATCTGGGACTTTCAATGACACATAAGTAGTCTGCATCTGTACCTTTTACTTCTGAAGTAAAATGACGTAGTTGAAACAAGCTTCTGTTCAGTTGAACCATCGTTAGAGTCTGAATGTTTCTTTCTCTCTCAGCAATGACCAACTACTATCAAATCAGCTCCACCCACAACCATAATTTAGGAATTTTTCCACCTATTTCAAGAGGTCAAATCCATTAAACACCACACAGGATACATGATGACAGCGCTGCTTTCTGCAGTAAACGCGAAGATCAAAGATCTTTCCAGTCAGTGAGCACTGGGTACCATTTCCACCCATTCCCACCATTTCCCCTCTTTCTACCCTGTGTTTTTGAACCACAGACTCCAGAGAGTCCTTACAACCCACGACCCCCTTTTACACCCATCAGAGCCACTCATGCTCCATGTTTGTTTCCAAGCTGAAGGAAGCTCTTTTTAGAGGCCAGCTTCCCTGGTACAGCCAGGTGAGCAGGGTCCCTGCCCTGGGAGGTGAACACAGGGTGATAAAGGTCCTCATAATGAAGGAAGCATTGAGCAGGTGGTCTCAGACTCACATCTGGCTTTATTTTAGAGGAAATAAGCACCTTCTTTTTGAAATACAGGTTACTAAACTAATCATGTCAGAGCACTGAGGTGTTACTCAACACAGGTGCTTTGCTGCAGCCCAGTCTGAGTTAATGAGAGAACAGTGCACTTAGAATCCTGTTACAAATGCCTGAACCAAAACAGTTAAAAATACATTTTATAGCACACTTGTGGCAAACCAAATACACTTTTTTAAAACACTGATCCCAGGTGAGCTTAAACAGAGTAATTTTGAGCTGTTAACTGATATATTGTGTGTTGGAATGTTTCTTGAAGCAAAAAAAAATCTGAACAACCTTTAGACCTGATCATTTAATTTTGAATCTGACCGATTTTAAAGTATCAGGTTTGTGTGTACTCAATAACATACTTTGTCCTCACCTTTGAATTCTTCATTATACCTGGGGAGACTTCCGGCAAAATCCAACAACAATGTTTTGGAGCTAGAGAAATGAAACTGAATAGAGGTCTTCTGTCTCTTTACAAGTAAGGAAAAGAATTGCTTCCCAACAAGCCTAAAACAGCATCAAAATTCAAGAATATATATCCTGACTCTGACTATTTTCCTAATGATTGGACCTTTGCCCCCTTCCTGGTTTGTTGGGGGGTTTTCAGGGGAGTTAACAGTACCAGCAGAGGCGTAGTAGCAGTATTTTAAATGCATGTATTAGATGCAGTAGTGCTTACATCACTGAATACCGACACCACCTGGACATAACTGCAGCTTTCTGGGGTATCCTAAGACTGAAATGAGATTCTCCATCCTTAAGTAGGGTATGAGTCTGTAAATGGCAGTGCTGCTCACAGGACAAGAGGAGTAACTTCCCCTTCTCTTTGGAAAGGCCTAGAGGAGCAGATGTCACTGCTGTGGCAATGCCATTGCTCCCACCTGCATGCCACGCACGCTGTGTTTGCCAGCTGCTGCTCCCTTTAGAAAATGGGGTGTATGTTTTACTCTCTTCTCTGCCTTGCATAGATTATTATTGTTTTCAAAGGCATCTTATGAGAAGTGCTTCCTTAGTAACAAAATTTTAGTTAAAAAGAATTTGAAGTGCCACCTCACTGAATCAGCTGCATGCCAGCTGTCAACTGTCGCTCCTTGAAAATGCACAGGGACAAATCATTTTTATAATACATATACACTTCAAAGTCTACTACTTCCAACTTTCCAAACATGTCCAAAAATAACGCTAGGCCTCGGAAATAAAGAGTGGGTTATGAGGCTAGTGTTTCCTTTTGAGAGTTTGTTCCTACTGCTGTGTATTACCAGGTCATTTGTAAAAAACACTAACAAAATAACAGGAATGACAAAAAAAGTTGGGATGGGGCCAGAAATTACAACAAGCCTGGAGGTTGTTCCAAAGACTACAGAAAAATATACAGTGTGAGGGTACACATGTCTGGGGAGAGCTGAACTAGAGACCAAAATATCTACTTTTCAGTTTTACAGAAGGTATTTTTCATATTTTAGAAGACTTTAAATATGTCTTACTAAGGACATCCTGAAGAACTAGTCTTCTTACATTTATCTCCTCATGGTCTTTTAAATTCTGTAAATTAAGGTGATTCAAGATGAATTACTTCCCTTAAAAAAAGTCAAACCAAGCAGCTGTCAATAACAAAAGAGAGCAAGTATTTCCTGGTCATGCCTGCAGATCACACAAGAACTAACGAAGTTTTCTTCAGGGGTAACAAAGAATATTTAAATATCTATAGTTATCTTGTAACCACTGGACTTTGTGAGTATTTCACCCTCTTACCCTTAAAGGTTTTAATTTCACCTGATTCTATTTTCTTTCCTCTGACCCAAAGCTGTTAACTTGCAAAGAGTTTTGTAGCCACACTAAAATAGTTGTGAGAATTAAATGTCAATTAAGTTCTCTACATTCACAAACTATCTGCCAGACTATCTAAATTCATTACAGTATAACCTTTACATTCAGATCTGAAACAGCCTCATTTTTATATAGCTTCCTTTGCTTGTAACTTCTCCCCACCTTCCTAATCAGGATGCTCCTTAGTTCTCCTTCAAAAACAAAACCCATAAAAGCTAAAAATGGGGATATGATAACACCACAAGACACTTACTACACTTTCATATATTACTCCATACTTGCAACATTTGTCTGCTACAGAGAGTCACAGAAGCAGCGGATGGACTCGTCCTTCATTTCTACAAGTAAGAATTTTATGGAAACATTTTCCTTTGCTGCTCCTGTTCTGAAGAACTTTCTGCTGTATTGAATTACAAACGCAACATTAGCATAAAAACAATTTAAGAGTCTGAGCAAAACCAGTACTAAGAAGAGTTTTCATGGAGAATTTTGAAATGAAAGTTTACTTCCCTACAAAATCACCAACAGACATCTATGCTAAAAAAATTGAAATCTGGTAGAGTTCAGACATTAAAACATGACTACAGGCGTAGTTTTTAATTCTTTAACAACTCTCTAATTTTAAGCTGTTCAGCTGCTTCTGGTAAAGGAAAAAGAGAAGCTGAACATCAGTGTGTTAGCAGGGATTCTCTGTGCAGAATGAAGGGTCCAGCTCAGAATGGAAGCACCTGGGCATAAACTCTGCCTGCTGCCACTGCGAGCTCCAGGGAGAACACAGAGCTCCAGAGCAATGTCCCCACAGGAGGAACAGGGATGACAATGTGTATATGTGAGAAAGGACATAGACAATTTTTCCATATATAAACGGATGAAAGCATTATGTTTACCAAAAACAAAGGTACTACATAAGAGTTTCTGTATCTGCTATTGTTTCTTTTCCTTCACTGTTACAGATCTCAACCCAATACCTACACAAATCAGTGAGCATGGCTGCCTTCCCTTCCTTTAGCTCCTGTAGTACGCTGTCAAACTTCTAAAGAAAATGCTATTAACGTGTTCAGACATTATTTACTGGGAAAACCTTCACACTGTATCAAATATATTTCTCATGAAGTTCCAAAACCTCAGGATTGGCATTAACCAATCCTCAGGAATTCAGGCACACTTGCTCATGTTACTGAGGCAGCTTTCATCACATGTGCTTATTGAGAAGCTACACCTGAACTGCAGCATAACCAGCTCTAAGCTATTCACAGAAATGCCAATCTAAAAATAATCTGTTGCCATTTTTCAGAAGCACCTAAAGCATCCTTGTGATCACAATCTCAACAATTATATTGAATCAAGTGATCTGTACCAATTTCACCCCTTAGTATTTTTAGAACATGCACAACATCCTTTTTAGAAATTATTTCATCTGCCAATGCTGTGCAAAAGCATTTGCTCAGTGCAAGCTGACTACATGCCAAGCACTGCAAAAACCAAAGAAAATAAAAACCCTGGCATTTCACACTGCCTAAAACTGTGGTCAAGTTCATTGTTATTTTATCAGAACTCCACAAAAAAAATCTGTGACTTACTAGTATTCACAATTATCAGTTCTTTAGTAACTAGTAGCATTGTTTTGAGAATATTTCATTCAAAATAAGAAAAATAACAAAATGCTAAATGGCAGCCCACCCAAAGGTACACCACATTATATCTTAAAGGGCAAAGTGTAAAATAGCAGCTTTAAATGTTCACAAAGGAACTAAAAACTCTTTCAAACTCAATAAAAAGGCTCAATATGTACATGTAACTCAATCACTCCATTTCCTACAGACATAACTTTTACCTTTATTTTGTTTTATCTAACAACATGTTTTCAAACACAACAAAAAGAGTGAAGCTGTGACTGGATATATGACCATTTGTACATAACAAAATATAGTGCATTACAGTACCAGTTGTAATGTACTGGGGGGAGGGGGGGAAGGGGGAAGGTTTAGAACAAAACCCTGCCCCCACTCCCATTTAATTCTGGCAAGACTGAAACATGTAATTCAAAGGTAGCACTAATTCAAGGTACTGGTTTATTTCAGTAAACCACCACAAGTTTTAATGTTATATTGATATCAATACATTCTATCAGAAAAAGAGGCAGCACAATAATAATCTTCATCAGTATGTGTGTGTTTGTACAACTAACATTTTAAAACTATGATGCAAAGCTGCATCGATTATATCCACAGGTTTTTAAAAGAACAGAAAATGGCAAAAAAAAAAAAGGTTGACACTTTTAGTACTGATGCTTTTGATTCCAAAATTTTAACCACCAGTGACACACGAAACAGTAATGACATAAAATAGCATTTATTGTTTGTGGTGATGTTCAAAATGTATCACTGCAGGAAACAAAAAAAGAAATATTTTGTTATTTAGTTGTCAGATTCTTCTTCTGAGTAGTAACTTCTGCCAGCAGCATTTATAGTCTGAGGCTCCAGTACCAAGTGCTGCCCATCAGGCTGCTGGTACCCCAGGCAAAAAGATTTCATCAGATGATCTAGAGGTGCTGATACTTCATTACCCTGATCATCTTCCTATGCTGCAGAATAAATATCCAGATGATAGCAAGGGAAATGGTAACTGGGAAGCCCAATGGCTGGAAAAAAGCAGGGAAAGCTTTATTCACCAAACTCAATAACTACATGAACATCATTCAGAAAGTGTCTATTTGCAAGGAATAAATTATTTGGTGGAATTCCATGTGGATTTTCTGTTTGTTTCCTAAATTTGATTTCCAAAATACCTTCTCAGTCAATGAATCAGTCAGTTTCTCTAGCTGTCACAATCATTCCTTTCTGTTTTCTAATGGAGCACACGAGAAGGAAAACAGGAAAAACTGATAAATTATTTAGGCTGTAACCACTTGTGAATCTGTTAATACATGGGAATGAAAAACCAAGGATATCATCAGCATTGAAAAGAACAGCATTCCTTTACTAAAGAGAATTGCAAAATATCTTAATCAGATTCCTGCTCTTCTAATGAGGAAGTCAGAATGATATCCATCAAGAGACACATTTGATTTATTCAGTGCAGAAGATTAAAATGGATTCATTAGTGTAGGGATGAAAAGACTCACATTAGTGAGCTGAGAAAGAACTCACACCACCTTGCTCGATTTAATGGCAGCAAGTATATATTTATATATATATATTTATGCTGACAAGCGTACTTTAGACAGTTCATGCTGGAACACATTGAAAAAGCATTCAGCATTTATTTAATCAGTAGCACAAACACTTCTAAAACCTCATAGCAGAACACACTTCTCATATTTTGACCAATACACACTAAGTTCTCATACACCTTGATTTTCAAGATAAGTCTTTGTAAAGTTCACTTATATTACCAGTAAACACACATAGGCATCTTTCTCACCGTGTTGATAAGAATATTATTTTTTATTTGAGGTAGATTTTCCCAAAATAAATTTCAAGTCAACTTTTCCAGTAAAAAACACTGAGAGCCATAGAAATATTTTCCCTTCTGATAGGATAATTTTCTTACTTACATATTTATCTTACTCATACTATTCACTCTCCCTTCCAAGGGTTACTAGATAAAAATCCACACCTATTAATACAGCAATTTTTATAGAATATGCTCAAATTTTGCTACCACGGTGCAGCAATGAACTGTGCTGTACTCAGTGCCTTCTGTTTATTGGATATAAAAGAAAACAGAATTGAATCTTTTCATCTTTTAGATGAAGAAAGCAAAGCAATTGAGGATTGGAAGGAAAAGGAACAGAGACCAGTTTACACTGATGCAGTGAACAGGGATTCTCACTGCCCCCACCATAAGGAATTACTGGTCACACTATTACAGGAACAGCTGGGAAAGCATTAGGCAGCAGCAGGGATGCAAAAATGAATTTACTAAGTGCCTGCATAGCCCAGGCAAAAACCTTTATGCAAAAAGAAATCCCAACAATGGTTTATTAGAAACTGCTTTAATACATCTCTACCGAAGGAAAAAGAACTTTGTCCCAAAGTTATGAGCAAGAGAAAGTAACAAGGCCCTGATTACTTGGACTTCAGAGATGCAGCTGAAGCTATGCAATGTCCAAAAGAAAACTTTTCTTAAGAGACTAATAAAAGATATTTGAAGTGCAGTGGTGAAACTTTGTATCCACAAAAACATAGTATTACTCCTTACAAAAGCTAATGAAAAAAATCCAAGCAATTCTACTTTGCAAACAGTAACCTGAGCTCCTGTTAATACACAAAAATATGGATAAAAGCATAAGCTGAAGACTCATAATCAAATTAATACCTATCCTTCCACTCCACCACACAGGCTGGTAGGGTTAGAGACACCTCCTACCACTTATCTACCAAGGCATCACGTAACTTGTAGACAAGAACCAAAATCCTTTTCCCATCCACTCCTTTGGATGATTAGTCATTCCCTAAACCATCCTAAAGCAAACATCATTACATTTCTTCTTGTTCTTTCACACTGCAATGCCAAGGAAAATGTGGTTGTGTGCTCATCTTGAGCAGACTGATTCAGAGCCCAGCTGAAATCTCTGTGAGCTGCACAAGTGATACCACCCAGCCCACATCCATCCCTGGAGGGCACAGCTGAAACTGCAAACGATCTGCTCTGCCTCCAACTGCTCCTAGGGGCATAATAGGAATATTGAGGAGCAGGCTGTTGAGAACTCAGAGACTTGGAGAATTCTGTTTATCCGTAACTCAGTGTTCTCTGCAATGAGACTATTAATGAATCTCAGAAGGACTTAATGGGAATGTTGCAGTGTAACATTTGTTAAAACTCCCCTATCACAAAAAAAACCCGAGGACATACTGAAAAACACTGGAAAAGTTGAAGACAAACTTCTGTTACAACCTATATATAGATATAACCAGATGGGCATAACACAAATAGTTCATCTGTTTTCTTTCTCAATTTGATTTCATTAATATTCTGTTCGGTTTCATTTACCTTAAAACTTCATAGAGACACAATAAAGAACTTGAAAAAACTTGCTGAGAAAAAAACCACTCCTCCCAGCAGCATTATCAATGTACAAAGTTCATAGATTTCCCACTGTTTGTTTAAGATACCCATATCTATAATGACATATATTCATTTTCCTTTCCCCTTACTCCCCCCACTACAGATAAAAGTGCATTCAAAAGCCTTCTCCAATGAGTCAGTTAAAAATACACATCTGAATCATAAGTTTATTCTGAATACAACTCTAAAGCCAAGGGGGATACTATTAATACATATAACTAAAGACACAGCCTTGGCTAGCTGCTTTTATTAATACCTTGTCTATTCCACTTAACTACAGCTACTGGCACAGTGTTTCCCCTGCCACTATCCTTTATGTGTTTCTTTGGTTTTAAAATGAAATCTTTAAATATATCAGCTACTCTAGTCTTCTGACCCTAGTTTTATATTTTTGAAAAATTTTGCTACATCTAATATTTAAGCATATTAGCTACTACACTCCAACTCTTTTTTCAATTTTCTGGAGATGTCGCTTTCCTGTAAAAAGAAAAAATGTAGTCCTTTAAACCTTAGTATTTTAAGAAAAGAAAGGAGGTAAAGTTACCTTTTTGCTACATATATCCTATGTTTACACGCACAACTGCCTGCACAAAAAATCGTTTCTAATATTCAGTGCTGTTATTTCCTTCCCAGATCTACTCAAGAATACCATTTAAGGATCAGCACCTCATTTTGCTAAGCTGCACAAAAACGAAGCCCTTGCCTGACGAAACTTCCCGTAAGAACACACGACGGAACAGGCGAACGTAACAAACA